>MU225966.1:1874581-1897680 GCA_018584345.1 Thuja plicata | reverse complement strand
TATATATATATATATATATCTTACCCAAAAAAAAATAGCTTCATAAGTTGGCTTTCATTAGAAATAATAATATTAAACAATATATAAAAATTTGGCCCACTACTATCACTCAGGTCCAGAAGTCTAGTCGGGCGACAAACTGATACTTGGGCAATGTTAAATAACTTGGGTCACACTAATCACTCGAGAAATGCTGAATAATTTGGGCAATACTGATCACTCGGGTCACACTAGTCACTCAGGCAATACTGATCACTCAAGTCACATTGGTCACTCGGGCAATATTGAATGACTAAGTGTTTTGACACTAATTGAAAACATGTCTTGCCATAGGTCTACAATCTCCCCTTTTGGCATTGGTGACAAAATTAATTATCATTGTACTCTGAATCTGACAAGTCAAAACTCCCCCTTACTATCTGGTTGGGTTTTGACACTTGTTCTGCTACTCGGGTCCAAATGACTCTTTTTTTTTTTTTTCAAATTTTTTTTTGTAATGTATGTCTTCTTCTTATTCAACTGTACATGCATTTCCTTAGTGTATATGCAATGTCCTTTTCCCCCTTGTTTTTGAAAAAATGCCAAATATATCTACAAGGTAATTCCAAAGTAGGATAGGAAATCACAATGTACCTTCAAAATTTGAGATAGAGTGTTGTCCCAATTTTCCTATAACACCTTCATGATGTGCAATTAAATCTGTAACTCTACTGAAAAATCTATCATTAGTGGACTACAACTGAAAATTTATTGTCATGGATGAGAGTCTTGGCATGTGTAATGCATTTATGCATAGCATCCACATGTGGTAGGAGTTGGCTCTATATGGATGAAAGAGACTCCCTAGTCCTTACTTCTTCTCTCAGTAACTCAGCCTGTAGATTGGTGAGATATTTGATCTTCAAATGGTGTGTTGAGCCTATGCTCACATCAAGTGCTAACTGCTTTGCACTTTCCTTTGGATCTGCATCAATCTTTGATAACTTATTCTTGATCTCCATAGCAAAGTTAGAGGTATCACTCAACTTTAGAAAAAATTATACTACATTGGTCACAATGGATTCTAGAGTACTAATAACATTAGTTAGCTTCACCTGATCAATTTAAATCTACTTTGCAATATTCTCTAGAACCTTGTTTTCATATTTCTCTCTACTTTCTCAAGCAGTTTCTCTTGACCATTCATGTCCTCATTGAACTTATTGACTAATTCAATAGGTTAATCCATAATGGAATCATTCTCATTGACCTCAATCTGTAGTGTCTCCATGAATATCCTTTTTACATCTTCAAGTACTTTTTTCCTCTTTTTCTCTTCTCAAGGCTTCTTTTGAATTTCTCTTTTCTTCCACCGTTCTCCAAGAATATCCATTTTCTCTACTGATAAGTTAGAAAGATCCAAATTTGGAATCACAATATCATTTTCTAGATTAATCTCATCAGTATTTACTTCCTTCTCCTTACCTTTGATCTTGGGATTAATTGAAGGAAAAATTTCCTTACCTTTTCCATCCTTAACTTGTTCCTTAGTATTCAATTGGATTAGATCATTGACCTTTACTGCATCAATTGATGAATCAAGGTTAACAGAAGAATCAATAGTTTCTGAATTTACCTTGTCCATCTGTGACTCAGTTGTGCTTGGCCTAGTAGTAGGTGGAGCCTATTGATTGGTTCCTACTATTTTAGATGTTGATTCTATAACCTTGTCCTTGGTCGGAGACAATATGTTGTGGATAGGAGATTGTGGAAATTATGCCATTACTTCCAGTGCAATCTGCTCGACATTAGACTCTTCAATTGTCTGTATCTCAGGTAATTCATCATTGGTTTATTCAAGAGGATCTATGCTTGGTACTTCTTCCTTATCATCTTCCATAGATTCAAATATGGATTTCCACACTGTTGTGGCAGACTTCACAACATCTTCTATCCTTTTGTTCAGTATTTGGAAAGTATTGAATCTGGGAGTATAATTGTTTTCATATTTTGTCATTTCCTCTTTTATCTCTTTATTCTTCATAGAAGGAATGACATCCTTTAGGGTCTGTTCCCTTATGTCTTTTTCAGTTTTGACTATATTCAGCGAGGGAATAGATACTGCCTTGAATAAATCTTTTTTCATTTGACTCTTCAACTCAGAGGGGTCATATTTCCATTTTCCCATTTTCTCCACAACTACTTCTTCTATCTTCTTTTGTTCTTCCTTAGTCCTTGACGCATAATTCAATGACTTTAAAGAGCCCATACCACTACCTCCTTTGAGATCTTCAATCTTCTACTCAAGTGTAGGTGCAGGCTTCTTGAAGACAATTGTTTCAACCTCTTCATCTTCATCTTTTCCCAATACAAGTCTCCTCCTTGATCTTCTTGGTTTGACTGTAGTGAAGATAGGTGTAGTTTCCTTAGGTGTTTTTTTAGAGATAACCTCTTCTTTTTCTTAGGAGGTTCTACTTCCACCTCTTCTTCTTCTTTCTCAGATTCATCATCCTCAATATTAACTGTATAATCTTTACTTTTAGTGATAGAAGGAGAGTCGGAGGTCTTTCCATATTTCTTTCCAAACATTTCTAACCTCTTCTTTCCTCTCTTTAGAATCTTAGGAATCTCTATCTCTATAGATATCCTTCTCTTTTCTTCTTCATAGGTACCAAAGTATGGTGCCTTGGGATTTGTAGGTTCATTCACAAGAGCCTCAATCATGTTTTTGGCTTCATCTATATTAACCTCGTAAGTAAGAGGTTTTACCCATGCAACCCTATGTTTTATAGCTTGTGTGTAAACCTTATCACAATCAACTTGAAAACAAATTTCATCTTTTTAATTTTAAACTATTTGTTTACAAATCCTGTATCTGCTTTGCATTTTTTGTCTAAAGTTCTCAAAATATACATCCATGATATTCTCATAGTTATCACTTAACTCATCTATGAATTCATTTATCTAATAAATTATGGGTCTACCCTTCTTCCATGCTACTGTCCCTTTAGAAGGAAAGAACTTCTGAACATAAAAGAATATGCATACTAGGAGAGAACCAAACTTACATGGATTTGTTTTAGATGCTTGGATGTTTTCCCTATTCTTGCTAAGCTGAATGAGTTGCAATTTGGCTAGGTCAAATTCTAGATTGTTTTTGCACCACCTTATAGGCTAAGTCTATAGCTTCACAAGGTGCACTATTAGGTCTGCTGGAATTGTATATCTTGTGATATATCACATGAATCCTAAATTTAAATTTCATGTCAGTAACTCCGTTCAGTCTCATGCCTCGGTTGTCCCACTCAGCAAGAGTTAACTCATCTAGGTTGTCTTTTGTTAGGGTTTTGGCAGCTTTGGCTTTTTGAAGCATGGAATACCCTTTTACTTGGTGTATCCTTTTCTTAGTGATCTTTATAGACTATTCCAACCATAGTTGAATATCATGAACGTGGCTGAGAACGAATATAATCCATTTGATTTGTAAATTCTTTGGCATGTGAAGGATGTGGGTTAAACCTTTAACCTCTAAATGCTTGTGCTCAGGCTTCAGATTCCTTCCTACACACAATTTATCATACACTCAATTCATCTCAATTGTTCCAAGCTCCTAGATGTTGCAGTGATAGAAGCTTCGAATGTCGTTTACCAGTAATACCCTTGGAGGAATTAGGGAATGAGCTCCCATTGGGTCTACTTCTTCCACAATTGCCGGATAAAGCTTGAACTCAGGAGGGTTGTACACAACATTTCTTACCAACATTTCTGAACCTTTCTTAACCTTGTTTCTAGATGTGGATGTCATATTGCTCTGATAATTTGATCAAACTTCACTTTCAAATGCAAGTTCACTCTAAATTGCTAAGTGCTCTAAATTTATCTGAAAATTGAAATGTTTTTGAACACTAACCTTTCCAATTCATCATTTATAAGAGTTATTACTGTTAGAGTATTACATTAAATGATTCGTACATAGTAGCTAGCATAGCTCAGGTAGTTCTCCCAGGATTACTCGAAAGCTCAGAGAAAATTAATTTCCCAATTCTCATACAACCAGAGTTAGCTCGGTTAAGCTAGAGTAGCTCGAGTCTAATTGAGATCCTACCTTGGTTAACACCATAATCTATCCTTATGCATCAATATGTGGATTTGGACTATTAGCATATCTAGAAATAATATATGATAGCTTGAATACATAGTTCCAGTCATTTCTATGTATTTCTATTCTATGATGGTAGATCCACCCAACTCACTATCTTGGGTGCCATTAGATCCTTCATTATTTTGATCTAAATTTTTAGAGGATTTCCTTACCCATTTCTTATTCATCTGATTTCTAATTTCTAAGACCTTTTCTTTTCCTTTCTCAAAACTAGTATCTACTTTTTTTCTATTCATACAATTTCTTCTTAGATGACCGAGTTGTTTACACACATACCATCTCTTAGTAGGATTTCCTTTTTGGACGTGAGTCTTTATACAATTTGCACCAATGTGTCCATATTCTCCATAGTGACAACATCTATACCATGTGTTGTAATCCCAACAAAAATTTTCTTTGGCCAATTGTTTAGCAGGGTTCCATTTCTTAGTTCTGCACTTGGAAGATCTATGACCTTGTTTGTTACATTTGAAATTTTTTCCCTCAAAATTAGGTTTCTTAGTGCATTCACTTGCTCTATGTCCATGTTTGTTGTAACTATAGAATTTTCCATTAGACTTTGATTTTCCATTGCTCCAACATTTATTTGATATATGCCCTAATTTTGCACAGTGGCTAAATGTAGGCTTCATGTTCTTTTGGGCTCCTTGCTTTGAGAATTCACCTTGTTCAGTATAACCTAGTCCAGTCTATCCATGATGTCTGACTTATGTTAAATAATCTATACTACCTTCTGAATTTATCATACTCACATTTGTTTTCCTTTCAGTGCTGAGATCATTATGTAGTCTTTCATTTTCTGTTCTAAGGTTGGCAACTTCTTGGTTTGCATTTTTGAGTTGATTTTCCAAATCTGCTTGCTGGAGTGACAAGTGATGGATTTCATTATCCTTTTCTTCTAGCCTTGTACTCAGAAATATTTTGTCTTCTTGTGCCAATTTTTTTTTATCTTCTTCTTGATTCTTTTGTTCTGTGAATTCACACAATCTGACTAAATGAACTTCTTGTTCTCTTTTCAACTTCCTAACTTCCTCATGTAAATTGAGATTCTTTGCACACAACTCTTCAATGGATGCATCCACTTCTTTAGAAATTTTGTCTTTGCAAAAGTCTTCAATTCTTTCTTCTATGTAATTCTTCTCATTCACTTGTGCTGCTAAATCTTTTATTTTCCTCAGGGAAAGAGAGAGAGAGTTTCTACTTGAGTTTCTTGATCTGATCCATGGCCATTTGTAGATCTATCTTTTCATTCTCAATGGCTTTATCTAGTATGTAACTTCCATTGTCTCTGATCTTTGCTCAAGTTGTTAAACTTCTATTAGACAAACTTTAGCTCTGATACCAATTATTGGAAATATATTATATGTAAGATATTATATGCAAGGTGACTGAGAGGCAGGGGTGAATGAGGAACCAATAAAACTTAATCTTCTTTATTCACAATTATATTATCTAATATGATTTTCATGCATAGAATTGAAATGAAATAATCATAAATAACACATAACACAGTGATTGCTTACCAAGAAACCTTTCAAATAGAAAGTAAAACTGGGGTGGGGATGGTACCCTCAAGATTTAGTACTGGAGTATAAATTTAGCCAGTTGGAGCTTACAATGACCACTTCTAATGTCCTACCATGTTAAGAGAAATAAGGACTATTAATTCCACCTTGTTAAATGATTTGATACATTACAAAAAGTAATGCAACTCTGTTAAGAGATTTACAAAGGATTGTTAGGTCCACCTTGTTAAAGGATTTTTCTTATCCACCTATTAGAATGAACCAGTAGATGATCTTCTTTAGCAACTCTGATTTTCTGAATGAGATCCTTTTAAATATAACTAATCTCCTAATTGTGATAGATGAGTCTCTGGTTCTTTATAATTCTGCAATCTTCTAATCAATATGCCATATAATATTCATATATATACTTCTGCTTAATACTCTTCATAAGTCAGCTTTCATTAGACATAATGATATTAAATAATATATACAAAGTTGGCCCAATAGTGTCACTCAGGTCCAGAAGTCTACTCGGGCGATAAACTGATACTCGAGCAATCCTGAATAACTTGGGTCACACTGATCCCTCAAGCGATGCTAAATAACTCAGGCAATACTAATCACTCAGGTCACACTAGTCACTCAGGCAATAATGATTACTCATATCACATTGATCACTCAGGCAATATTGAATGACTTTGTATTTTGACACTAATTGACAACATGTCTTTCCATAAGGCCTACACAAGGAATTAGTAAAGACATTCAAAATGGAAGAATCAAAACCAGTTGGAACACCTATGGTGACAGGATGTGAATTTACAAAAGAAGATAAGACACCTGAGGTAAATAAGGCATTGTACGAATCTATGATTGGAAAATTGATGTATGTTGTACACACTAGACCAGATATAGCACACGTAGTTGGAATTCTAGAAATATTTTCATCTAATCCCAAGGAATCACATATGACTATTGTAAAGAGAATTTTTAGATACTTGAAAAACACTAAAGATTATGGATAATGGTACAAAAGGGAAGGGAAGTTCAAACTGAAAGTTTACACAAATGCTGATTGGGCTGGGAATATTGATGATAGAAAGAGCACTACTAGTGGAGAATTCTTTATAGGAGAAAGATTAGTTACTTGGATAAGTAAAAAGAAAGGATGCATATCTCAGTCAACTACAGAAGAAAAATATGTTGCTGCTACTACAAACTTTTTGAGCATTGCATGGATAAAACAACTTTTGGAAGGCATGAATGAATAGATCATTGACCCATTGGTAATTTATTGTGATAATACTAGTTCTTAGAATAACTGAGAGGGGGGTGAATCAGTTATAATAAGTTAGCCCATAAATTTATCCTATAGTCCCAAATTCCTCCAGATTTATACTAAAACAATTTCAAATATAAAACTCAGCTCGGTGAAATATAATCTGTGATTCCAAAACTTATTGTTAAGTTGTGTTTCGAGTATCAATAAATCAATACTATGATTACCGATCTAGGTCAATAAAATAAAGTGTGATGTAAAATAACAATCCACAACATTCATTCACATTGACACATAGATTTTTTTAACATGGAGACCCTACTAAGGGAAAAACCATGTGGGACCGGTAATCCAAAATATTTTCACTCTTCTGAAGTGAGCTCAATGAAGAGCCAACCCTATTAAAGGTTACAATGCACTCTATTAAATGTAACCTGGTTAGAGGATTTAAAACTAACATTTCTCTCTTAACCATGCATTCACTATGGGGTCATCAATAAAATGCTAAACATTCTCTTAATTTTATAGTAAAGACTTTAATTTTCCTAGTCGGTTAAGATATTTATCTATAACAATGATTAAAATTAATATAGCAATGATCTGATTCAAATACAAATTTGTTTTGCAGATGTATAGTCATAAACTGGAAGCACTTCCATTGTAGACTAGTTTATCCTTCTGAGTAAGTGGTTTTGGGGTCATATCAAGCACCTTGAATGGGTTCTTGATTTAGACTTGACTTTCCCCCTGTTCTGCCCCAATTCTCCACCTTTCTCTAGCCAATTTTTGGTATTCTGGACTACAAATATGAGATATTTAACATCAGGGTCAGGGTCAAACTTTTGGATCTATGTTTACCTCACCCTTGACCTAGGTGAAATTCAACCTCACCCCTAACCTAGGTGAAGGTCAACCTCGACATTTACCTAGGGTCCTGATTTCAGGGTCCCACAGTTTCCAGATGTCGGTCTTTGAAAAAGATTAATTCCCGCTTCAAGGTCGGTTGTTTCAGGTTTCAAAGTGATGATTCCTAAATTATATTTAATATAGGTCCTCTCCTAGGGGTAAAGGCTTTAATGGGAATTTAAATCTCCTATGTTGGCCTCCTTAGAACATTGTGCCCTAATTTCATATAAAAGGAAGCCTTTCTCTCTCATTTTCTCTAACCATCAACTAGGTGATAATAAGCATCCTTGAGCAATTAAGAAGCATTATCAAGTGAATTTTAAGAAATAAATCAAGCAATATTTGAAGAAAGAATCCATCCATCATCAAGCATTCAAGCATCCATTTTCATCAAAGAGATCCATGGGAGGCCATTGAAGGATTCAAGCTACATAGTGCCCTTTTTGGTGATCTCTCCATCCACTTTCTTCCAAGCCTCTTCATAATCAAGAAACCATTCAAGATTTGGTGTTGGAGATCTATAAGAAATTTATTGAAGACATCCTAAATTCTAAATTTTAGATCCATTGGTTCATACATACTTGTAGATTCAAGGATTTGAATCCTCCACAAGGACTTTCACAAGCAAGGTAAATTTATGCATTTACTTTGTTTACTTCTGCAATTTCAATTATATATTTAAGGTTAATTCCAAAAATGGGGTTTGACCAAGGCAAACCCCTCCCCCAAAACAAACAAATCTCTTTTTCCTAGAAGTATAGGTTCAAGATTGAAGATTTGAACTCAGATCTGGATACCCTTTTTAGTGAACTATCAGGATCTATGAATAGATTTTTTGTCAGACCTGTGCAGGTCAAGATCAAGATTATTTGGTCAGGGGTGAGGTTGTTCAGTCATGGTCAACCTTTTTATCAAGACAGTGTCAGATTGGAAAAATATTTCTGGGTTTTGTTCATCTCTGTGTTCCGGTTTCGGATCATACTTTAGATTTTCTAGAAATAGAGTACAGACCTCAGAAAATAGCATTCTGTGATCTGCAATTCTTTAAGGTTAGTAATTCCTCTCCTCCTTTTCAATTACTATTATATATCATATCTACTTAATAATAAAATATAATTTAAGATCTTCTTCCTTTCTTTCATTTCCAAATGCTTGATTCATTTGTGCATTGATCCTTCTTTAGGGTTTATCAATTTGGATCTTTTATTTGTGCATTTGGGGATAAAGGAGGAACATCTTATCTTCCTTCTCCATACATGCTTAATCAAATTACAATACACATCCCATAAATTACAATTAAATGTAAAGGTTAAGGAAATACAACACCCCTAATAACATTACAATCACCATACCTTTATTTTCTTCCTTTACATTTTGGTGAACCCGCGATAGACAACTCTTTCTTTTTGGTTTTAGATTTACATTTTTATGCTAGATATGGCTTGTTCTTTTAAATAAATTTAAAATTCATAAATCAATATCTTGTGTTAGTTCATTTTCATTGCATTAGTGTATGAGCTTTACCACTTCTAGTCCTACTTATAGTACCCCAGTTAGAAGAAGTCGTAGACTTATGGGTTCCTTTGATCCTAAGTCTTCCTCTCCTTTCCTTAGGATCCCAGATGATAACTTGATAACTCATGATTCCAATCCTTCTATGGAGCATAACTCTTCTCACTCATCTAATGATGATGATGATTCCTTAAGAGTTCCTCCTGAATAGGTGCAAAAACTCTCAACCTAACTTGATAAAATGGGAAATTGGCTCATCCAAGAAAACCATAATCAAGATTCTATCCAAGCTATAGAGGCTATTAAGATATTCATCCATGATAATGATCAAGGTGTTAACCTCTTGCGTGCTCTTACTCATCTTGTGCATTCAAATGTTAAACCTTTAACTCAAGAGGCTCAAGAGTTAGGATACACACCTCCTGTAACTAGTGAGGGACCTTATTCTGTTCCTTTACCTAGCATTCCTAATTATACTCCTCCTTTGATGACTACATCTATACCAATTGCATCTATCCCTATGAGTGCTCCACCAGTATCTATACTTACCTTACAACCTTCATATCATAGTGTACCTTTTACTTATTCTAATCCTTTTCCAACTGTGGTTCCTAATGTTCCATCGGTTGTGTCTTCTATTCCTATTGCTTCCTACACTTTTCCTAGTGTTCCTAACATTTCTATGCCATTTTTTTCCTCTAATGATTCCACAATTATTAGTTTGGCTCAAACTATGTCATATTTACAACTACAACTTGCATCCTTAACCCAATCCAAGTTTAGCATTCCTACATGTGACATGGGTAGTCCTTTATCCTTAGACATCGTTCGTGCTACTATCCCTCAACAATCCGATATGCCTCATCTCAAGAATTACAATGGTAAAGGAGATCCTATCACTCATGTTAAAACATTTCAAATCTTTTGTAGTGATTATGCTCATGACCATAGGATTTTAGCTAAATTGTTTGCTAGAACTTTAAATGATAAGGCTTTGCAATGGTATTGTTCTTTACCTCCTTATTCAATTGATTCTTTTCCTAAACTTGCTAATACCTTTATCCAACAATTTCAAAATAATAGTTGTCCACAAGTTTCCTTGACTGATTTAATGCATTGTAAACAAAACATTAAGGAAAAATTGACTGATTTCATTGGTAGATTTAAGCATTCGTATGCTCAGATTTCTTATCCTGTTCCTGATATTGATATTCAACACATGTTTATTTTAAATTTACAAAAGGATATTAGAGATAAGATTCTGCTTACTGCATTTACCTCTTTTCAACAACTTTGTGCACCACTTCACAATTATCAGTTACAAGTGAGTCAATTTGAGAGCAACACTCCAATGGCTCATGTTCTCGTTGATAAGAGTGACAATGCTCCTAATCCTAATAAGTTTCAGAAACCTAGAAATTATGTTAAGATTAATATAAAGATGAATGCGGTTGTTGATCAAGTTTTTTTATATCCAATAATGCCACTTCTGCATCCATTGTTTTTCGTATGAATCATACGTTTACTCTTCTCTCTGAAACTTTGCATTCTATAATGAGTAGGTTGTTAAGTGCTAATATGATTACCTTGCCTCCAATTCGACCTCTTCTCCCTACCATGATACCATCCAAATCCTTGGATTCTAAATATTTTTTTCAATACCATCATCAGAATGGCCATGATACTAAAAAAATTTATTCTCTAAAACATAAAATTCAAGATTTAATTGATTCTAAAGCTTTGTATGTTGATAATTTTGATGGTAGTGGGAATAAATTTGTTTCTCCTCCAAATAAAAACGTTCTAATCTATACGAATCCTTTACCTAGACAAGATATTAATAACATAGTTCAACCATCTTGTGAGGCCTCACCCCGAACCCCATCATAGTTTTCCATCTTTTCTGCTTATGATAGATTTAGCATATGATACTTACATTTTGATGAACTATGGACCTTATGGATTTTATGCTTTATGTCATGGACTGCTCATTTTGATGTTTGACATATGATACTTTATGATGCACCTTATGGACTATATGATGTTTCTATTATGGACATTTATTTTTGAGACAATTGATTTGGAAATACATTATAATTATGTTATGGGAAAATTATTAGAAATGGATATTAAATTTAGGTATCATGCAATGTGAATCTTACCTTATGTTGTATGCGTAAAATGAAATTATTATGTTCTTGTGATATTAAATAATAAACTTAGTATGTCATGTTTCCTTAAGTTTCGAATATTTCTTATTTCTTTATGATATATATTTTTATCTCCTCGAACTACTGATATTTGAATAGAGTGTGCAGGTATGAGACCATGGTATTTTATCTGGGGAACCAAACAAAGGAATATGTGAAATCAGTTTGAGCCAAGGTTGCATCTAATGAGAGACAAGACCTCATTGTATCATGATTTAATTTGCAAATGTATATGGTTTATTTTGGAAATGTAGTCCTTAAATGTATTTTCTTATTTCCTTGTGATTTTTGCCCAAGTGGATATGACATTCCCTAGTGATGTGTAAATGTTGTGTGTGTTATTTGACACTTGTGATTTGTACTTAAGGACATGACATGTCAACTTGGGAATGGTTTTCCACCTACCTAGGTAAGTACATTAGTGAATCCCCATATGCATACCTTGGTTTGGGAGATGGGGGTGTGGTCAATTCATTGAAATTTCAAAAATACTCTTATAGTGGACTTTTGGAGGGGTTAGAAAGTGCCTAGGGGTGTGTTGGGGTCATTTTTAGGTAACCCACTTGTTATACCAATAGCTAAGGGCCATTTTAACCCTAGGATAGCCTCTGGTTGACCATGTGACCCTTCCAAAAAGTTGGTTTCCCAAGTTGGACGAAAATCAACTCTTGTGAGGCTTGACCTTGGATAGACCCTTCAATCTTTGTGCAAAGACATTATTCACCTTTTTGGAGTTCTCCTTTTTTGATCCATTTTTAGAAAGGTGTAAGAATTTATCGAAGAGGGACCAATTAGAGGACTTTCCTTCTCCCCATGATTTTCCTAGTGGATTTTTAGTGGGGACTCTCCATGTTGGAGAGTTTGAACACCCACTCTCTAACTTAGAGACATAGCTAGAGTTGGTGACCTTGGAAGGAGGACCTAGGCTAAAAGGGACCTCTTCTTCAACTATCTTTCCGTAAGCTTGGACCTAGGTTGGTGGACTTACTACAACTCTTTTCTTTTATTTTACTTTGTGCTTGCAAAATGATGAATGTTGTGTGTATCTTGTGGAAGGGTTGTAGTTATGAACTTGTAGTAAATGTTACATGTTATTGTTGTTGATGTGAGTATTTATTGTTTTTGCATTCCTCTTGTATATGTTGCTAATGGGAGTCTCAAGGCTCACTCACCCTTGGGAGGGAAGAGTAGACTATGGGGTGAAGGAGTTTTAATAGCCCTCAGTGTAGAGTCTCTCCTCAAGGAGGAGAGGGAAAAATCATGGAGTATGGGCTCCATGAAGCCTCCCTTGTTGTTTCTTTTTTTCGGGGTAATAAGGGCATAATGATCAAATTGGTTTGATTTTAGGAAAAATGGTGTTTGAAAATCTATGTGAGGGCTTGGATTATGAGTTTTGGGTTTGGCCTTCTCCCTTGGGTATTTGGTCCACTTCACCCCATATAGGGTTATTGAGAAACCCATTGTGCAAAGCCTTTGTGGGGAGTTTTGTGAATGTTTCTTGCTTGTTCTTGTTTTGCATGTTTGTATCCCTTCATTTTTTGGTTCTCCAAGCTCGGGGGTGGCCTCTGAAGAGGCCTAGGTTGGGTGGTGAGCAGGCCATGGTCCCATGAGTTTCCCTTGTTTTGTTCTTTTGCAGATTTTTGAAGTGGAGCTACATGAAGTGTTATGAATACTTAATCAAGAAAATGGATATCTTGTTGTTCTTTTTGCACATTTGTATATGTGATGTAAAACCCCTTGAGGGAATTAAAGGAAACATTGTATATTAGTGATCATGAAGTCTTAGAAAGTAATAAGTTGAATAAAGTTTTGTTATTGCCAATAAATGGATATTATGTAGATGGGTAGAAACTCTTCCTTCCTAAGTGGTGACGTTATTGTAAAGAAAGGCAAAGCTGAAATAAATAAATTAAGGGCAACACCATTGAGATTTACTTTAGGTTTATTATGTTGTAAAGTTTCAAAGTAAGGAAAGACCCACCCTTTGTTTTAAATTATATGCAACCATTCTAGAAATTATATGATTTGCTATAGTTGGCTGGTTTTCATACAACCTTAAAATCTGTACTTTTTTTTTATCTCTTATTTTACCCCTATAATTTAAGTAAAGAGAAACTAAGGTCAAGTATGTAGTTAACCATAAATGGAGTATTTAAGTAATAAATAAAGAAAATTAGAATTTTAAATATGGCAATCTATTTTTACTTCACTTGTTATAAAAGAATAGAAATTTTCTTTGAGTAAACCTGTCATGCAAAAACATATTCATATATGGAATACTTACACACACATACACACACACACACACACACACACACACACATATATCACAAAATAAAAATGAAGTTTTTAATAAAACTAACTCTCAATTTTTTTTTTAAAAAGACAAAAAAAATATAATAAAAAAACTAAAATGGGGGGGAGGAGGTCACGACCCCCATCCTCCCCCACTCCCCCTTTAAGGGAGGAGGAAANCCCCCCCCCCCCCCCCCCCCCACTGCACTATGCGCCAGCACCTTCGGCCACAACCATGACCCTTGCGGTCGCGGACTATGGTGCAGCTGGTGGCCGCATGGCACAGCCTGCCACTCATAGAAACATAAACAGGGGGTGCGATGGTAAATCCGTCGCACACCATCTTGTAAAACAAAACCACCACTATTTCAAAAATATTAAGAGGGCTTGGCTACCATTAAAACCACGCACAAGAATATATATATATATATATATATATATATATATATATATATATATACCTATAGTGTATAGATATATTTGAATATGTATATATATATGGTATATTGATCTTCTTCCATGGCTCCTTGACCTGCAACTTATCTCAAAACAATATAAAATAGGAAGAAGAATATAAAAACAAACCCTTAGGGTTATAGGAGGAAATGGGTAGAAGAGAAAGAAGTAGAAAAAGAGGATATCTCATTTCTAAGTCTTCTCTCTTTTTGACCTAACCCTAATTTCAAATTATGGTTAGGAGTTTCAAAAAGAGTTGACTCTTCTTGGAGGGAAATATTTTTCTCTTAAGACCCTCATTTATTTATTTATTTAACTTGATTTGAAGATCTAATATAATTGCATTTTAGTACTAATGAGGGATTATATGAGGGATTTATTTTGAGGAAAGAGTTAAACTATGGTAATAACAAAATTTAATTATAACTATTCCACTTTAGAATATAGTAAATCCTTAAGATTATTTGTTAATTTAAAGAATCTATTAATGAAGCATACTATATAATTTTTCTTGTGAATAAAATAATTACATAGTTGCTAGGTGTAAATTAATTATTTTAAGGTCTATTGAGTAATAAACAATTAGTATTAAAATCATCATTAGGTTAACCTCTTATGCAAACTCTGAGTAGAAGAAGGTAATCTAACCTTAATGAGTAAATTTATTAGTATTATTAATGATTATGCACAACTTGTTTAATGTTATTTTTATGTGGCCAATATATGTGGCTAGTATGCTGGCCATTTTAAAAATGATATTTATGGTTCAACTTCATAATGTTATTCTGTTAGAAAGATTTTAACTAGGATTACCTAAATAATTATCATGCTTATATTTAATTAATCTTTGAAGTAAATCATAGGTAGTATCCCCCTCACATCATCAAACTCTTTTAATAATCAAATCGATCTTGACGTGGAAACCTTAATTGCTTTGGTCATAATATTAGATGCTATGGTTGGCTTTAGGGGTAACCCTAGTAGATTAATGAACGTAGTTCATTTACGACCCTTGAACAACTTTAACCCTTGAAGTTTAGACTTTGGGTTGAGGGAGGTTGACATACAATCATGATTCCCCTTAACCCCACTTGTATTTCTAGTATTTATACCTAACACCCTAGCTGAATACCCTTGGCCTTCAAATAAGTAAGTCTGGTTGTTGCGTAAGGATGCATTTTATGACTTAAATAAGACCTTTCCAAAAAAAGTTGTTGCATTTTTGGGCGTAAATTTTAGGGCATGACACTTGGTATCAGAGCCACATTTCAACACTGGAACCTTAAAACCCACTATGTTTCATAATATTTTAAACATCTTATTTAACATTTTCAAAACTAGATCAACTTAGTAGAAACAATCGCAACAACTTTAAACACATTCATTTCGTATTAAGACATTTATTTAAACTTATACCATTTTCATATGTGTGTAGGATGCCTCCAGTAATACAACAAGCTCACACCCATTGACAAGGCTGTAAATGTGCCCCTCCAGCATGAGTTCAGTTGGAGCAGGATTTAGGGGGTATTGGTGAGGAGTAGAGGCCTCCTCCCGAACAACCCCCCAATCCCAACCAGGATGTACTGAATGCCCTTCTGAATCTGGTCGGGATCATTTTGGATAGGATACCACAAGATAATCAATACATAAGACCTAGGGGCATAGTGTGTGAGTACAGTAGGAGTCCCCCACCTAGGATTGTGGAGGACCAGGCTGATCATGAGGGTGAGTCAGTACACATGTCACCTTTAGAGGTAGTTGTTCCAGCTTATGAGAGGGTACCTCGTGACATAGGAGACCACATCAGGGAGCTTATATGCCTTAATCCACCACCATTTTTAGGAGCCACGGGTGGGTGTAAGGCTGAGGCTTTTCTTTTAAGCCTCGAGCGGTGTTCTGGATTGCGCCCTTATGGGAGCAATATGAGGGCATGCTTTTCTATCCACTTGTTGAGAGGATCAGCAGCTATTTGGTGGATGACAAAAGAGTTAAAGGGTAATCTGGCTATGGGAACCCTCACTTGGGGCACCTTTTTAGAGAGATTTAGAGACCATTACCTATCTGACCACTATAGGTAGCGACAGATAGATGGGTTTCATGAACTTCAGCAGAGAGGACTCACCGTCACACATTATGAGTATAATTTCCTAGAACTTCTACCTTACGTAGATTATATGAGAGATGAGAAGATCAAGGTCAACCATTTTGTTAGAGGATTGAATGCATATATATCTATTTTTGTGTGCATGGCGGCACCAGGGAACCTTCAAGAGGCTATGGAAAAGGCCTTGATTACTGAGGAGATTCAGGGTAGGGGACAGGATGCATGAGATCAATCTCTGAATTGAAACACCATACCACAAAATTCAGGATATCAGAAAACACATTGGAAAGGAAATAGAAACAATCATAAAAATAACATGCATTCATCAGGGTCCTACAAACCCCCTCCATCTCAGTAGTAGTCACATCAGGGATAGAGATAGAAGGCCCGTCAGGGGAAATAGGGATCCAAGCCTAAACAGTGGTAGTCATAGGCTCCTAGTAGGGACCAGAGGTCACAAACATCATCGGTACCCCCAGCTAGGACTCAGTAGTCCTCTAGGGGTGGTTATAGGGGTTCTAGCAGGACAGGGGGCTCATAGTTCTCTAGACCCCAGGGTACCCAGTATCAGACTCGAGGGCCATGCTACTCTTGTGGTGCCATGGGACACTTGGCTAGGGATTACCCTTAAGGGGGTGGTCAGCGCAACGTAGCATCAGAGCCCACTGTTGGTGATATGGGTAGATCCCATAGAGTTTTTGCAGTGGTTGACAACCGCCAGATAGAACATCAGGCTACTATGATTGAGGCTTTAGGTATGATTAGAGGTAACAGAGTTACTATTCTATTTGATTCAAGTGCTACAAATTCTTTTGTTTCTCCATTGGTCATGGAGTATTGCGGGCTAGTGGCAGCTAGACAAGAAGTTAATTGGGAGGTAGAGTTAGCCTCAAGTTCTAGAGTACCCATCACTTCCTTAGTTAAGTATTTCCAGAAATAGATTGGTACCATGACTACCAAAATAGATCTACATATCATGCCTCTTGGATCCTATGGGATAGTACTTGGCATGGATTGGCTTTATCCACATAGGGCCAAGCTAGATTATTAACAAAAGAAGGTAGAATGTTTAGATGATGATGGAAATGCTATAGTCATTCGAAGGGTTCAAAAGGTAGTATCTATCATATGATTTCTGCTATGTATCTTAAGCGGTGCATGCAAAAAGGGTGTCAGTTATTTTCCATCACTATCAGTGATAGGGAAGAGGAAGCAGAAAAGGAAACCTCTCTTGATGATCATCCGATGTTACAGGAGTTTGCAGATGTGTTTCCTTCAGAATTACCCAGTATGCCTCCCCATAGAGCAGTTGACTTCCATACAGACCTCATGCTAGGTGTTGCACCAGTATCTAGAGCACCATACATAATGTCTCCTAATGAGCTCAAGATTCAGCTAGAAGAGCTCCTTGAGAAGGGGCACATATGACCTAGTGTCTCTCCTTGGGGTGCACCGGTTATCTTTGTCAAAAATAAGGATGGATCACTTAGGTTGTGTATAGACTATAGGAAGTTGAACAATTTAACCATTAAAAATCAATACCCACTGCCTAGGATTGATGAATTGTTCGATCAGTTACATAGTGCCCGTGTTTTCTCCAAGATAGATCTTAAATCAGGGTACCATCAGTTGAGAATCGTGGAAAGTGATATCCACAAGATAACTTTCTAGACTAGATACAGACATTATGAGTTCACTATTGTACCTTTTGGTCTTACAAATGCCCCTACTGTATTCATGAGCCTCATGAATGGGGTATTTTGCACTTTGCTAGATAGATTTTTGGTTGTGTTCCTTGATGACATATTGATATATTCTTGTAATGAGAAGGAACACAAGGAGCATTTGAGGTAGGTATTACAGTGCTTGAGGGATAGCCAGTTGTATGGTAGTTTGTCAAAATGTGCCTTCTTCAGAACAGAGGTCCGATATTTAGGCCATGTTGTTTTAAGTGATGGGATCTTAGTGGACCCATCTAAGATTGATGTCATTATGAATTGGCCAGCACCTACTACTATGACCGAGGTTAGGAGTTTCATGGGTCTCACTGGATACTACATGTGGTTTGTTAAGGGTTTCTCTAGAGTGGCTCATCCTATCACATCCCTACAGTGAAAGGGAAAGAAATTTGAATGGACAGAGAAGTGCGAGAGGGCCTTTTAGGAAATCAAGGAAGCACTTACTAGCGCACCTATTTTAGCAGTGCCAGAGCCTTCAGCAGACTTTGTGGTCTACACGGATGCATCCTTGGATGGTTTGGGGGCAATACTTATGGAGGATGGGTGAGCTATAGCATATGAGTCTAGGAAACTTAATAATCACGAGCTTGATTACCCTACCCATGACCTTGAGCTTGCAGTAGTAGTGCATGCATTAGTAAGATGGTGAAACTTCCTCTTGGGACATCAATTTGAGCTTCATTTAGACCATCAGAGTTTGTAGTATATATTCACTCAGCCAAACCTTAATGCTAGGCAGAGGAGGTGGATGGAGTTCTTATGTGAGTATGATTTTGATGTCCATTATATCAAAGGGAAGGAGAATGTGGTTGTTGATGCCTTGAGTAGGAGGTGACATGAGTTATGATCCATGATCACTGGTATAGATTTGAGAGATCGTATACTACACCATTTGCGGGGGGATTAGTTGTATGTAGAGGTTTGTCAATTGATCCGCTCTCAGAGACCCTTTGTGGGGAGATTTTCAGAGTATTCCTTGGAGTCCGATGGACTATTACATCATAAAGGATGCATCTATGTGCCTTCTTCCAGGGATTTGCATAATACCATTATGCTAGAGGCTCACAGAGCCCCTTATGTAGCACATCCTGGAGTTAATAAGATGCATGCCAATTTGAGACAGCTCTATCATTGGCCAGGAATGAGGCAGCACATTACAGAGTTAGTAGCCCGATGCCTTGAATGCTAGAAGGTTAAGGCAGAGCATGGTCATCCTGGAGGGCTCCTTCAGCCTCACAAGGTACCTATGTGGAAGTGGGATGTTATATCCATGGATTTCATTGTAGGTCTCCCTATATCATCGCGACGCCATGATGCCATCTTGGTGATAGTTGACAAGTTGACCAAAGTTTCCCACTTCTCACCCATCCATGCCACTTTTATAGCCCCAAGAGTAGCTCAGGTTTTCTTGAGAGATATTGTTAGACTGAATGGCATTCCTTAGAATATCATTTTGGATAGGGATTCTCTCTTCACATCATCTTTTTGGAGAGAATTACAGACAGCTTTGGGCACCAGGCTCAATTTTAGCATAGCATATCACCCATAGACAGATGGTCAGACAGAGAGAGTAAATCAGCTTCTTGAGGATATGCTCCATATGTATGTTATGGACCATCAGGTCAAGTGGGAGGAGTATTTACATTTAGTAGAGTTTGCCTATAATAATGGGCATCATTCATCCTTGGGTATGCCACCATATCAGGGACTGTATGGTAGACCTTGCAGGACACCTTTGAGTTGGGATAGGATTGAGGATAGGGTTACCATTGGACCACAGCTAGTCCTAGAGATGGAGCATCAGGTAGCCTTAATTAGGCAACGTCTCCTAGAGGTGCAAGATTGATAGAAGAAGTATGTCAATGCAAAGAGGATAGATCAGGTATACATGGTCAGAGATAGGGTCTTCTTGAGAGTGCAGCCTCATAAGAGTCCAATCCATTTTGGAAAGGGCTCTAAGCTCGCACCTCAATTTTTGGGACCATTAGAGTTATTGGAGAGGATAGGACCAGTTGCCTATCATCTAGCCTTGCTACCTATCCTGTCATGCATCCATGATGTGTTTCATGTTTCTATTTTGAGAAAATATATTTATGATGAGTCTCACATGATAGATTGGGATGCCTTATAGGTGGAGTCGGATGGGTAGCTAGCATTGGAGACTATTTCATTTTGGCACACCGTACGGTGGGCCTACGAGGTTGAGAGCTGGACCAGGTGAGGGTCTAGTGGGATTGCTATGATGAGGTTACAACTTCATGGCAGGACGCAGCGCAAATGAGAGCTCAGTATCCCCATCTTTTTGATGAAATCTAGGAGGAAGTTCAAGCCTAGGGGGGAGGATGTGAAGCCTCACCCCGAACCCCATCATAGTTTTCAATATTTTCTACTTATGATAGATTTAGCATATGATACTTTACATTTTGATGCACTATGGAGCTTATGGATTTTATGTTTTATGTCATGGATTGATCATTTTGATGTTTGACATATGATACTTTATGATGCCCCTTATGGACTATATGATGTTTCTATTATGGACATTTATTTTTGAGAAAAATGATTTGGAAATACATTATAATTATGTTATGGGAGAATTACTAGAAATGGATATTAAATTTAGGTATCATGCAATGTGAATCTTACCTTATGTTGTATGCGTAAAATAAAATTATTATGTTCTTGTGATCTTAAGTAATAAACTTAGTATGTGATGTTTCCTTAATTTTTGAATATTTCTTATTTCTTTATGATATATATGTTTATCTCCTCGGACTACTGATATTTTCATTAGTGTGCAGGTATGAGACCATGGTATTTTATCTAGAGAACCAAACAAAGGAATATGTGAACTCAGTTTGAGCCAAGGTTACATCTAATGAGAGACAAGACCTTGTTGTATCATGATTTAATTTGTAAATGTATATGGTTGATTTTGGAAATGTAGTCCTTAAATGTATTTTCTTATTTCCTTGTGATTTTTGCCCAAGTGGATATGACATGGCCTAGTGATGTGTAAATGTTGTGTGTGACATTTGACACTTCTAATTTGTACTTAAGGCCATGACATGTCAACTTCGGAATGGTTGTCCACCTACCTAGGTAAGTAAATTAGTGAATCCCCATATGCATACCTTGGTTTGGGAGATGGGGGTGTGGTCATCTCATTGGAATTTCTAAAATACTCTTATAGTGGACTTTTGGAGGGGTTAGAAAGTGCCTAGGAGTGTGTTGGGGTCATTTTTAGGTAGCCCACTTGTTATACCAATATTTAAGGACTATTTTAACCCTAGGATAGCCTCTGGTTGACCATGTGACCCTTCCAAAAAGTTTGTTTCCCAAGTTGGATTAAAATAAACTCTTGTGAGGCTTGACCTTCAATAGACCACCCTTCCATCTTTGTGCAATGACATTATTCATGTTTTGGATCTATTTTTAGAAAGGTGTAAGATTTTAAGGAAGAGGGACCAATTAGAGGACTTTCCTTCTCCCCATGAGTTTTCTAGTGGCTTTTTAGTGGGGACTCTCCATGTTGGAGAGTTTGAACACCCACTCTCTAACTTAGAGACATAGCTAGAGTTGGTGACCTTGGAAGGAGAACTTAGGCTAAAAGGGAGATCTTCTTCAACTATCTTTCCTTAATCTTGGATCTAGGTTGGTGGACTTATTGCAACTCTTTTCTTGTAGTTTACTTTGTGCTTGCAAAATGATGAATGTTGTGTGTACCTTGCAGAAGTATTATAGTTATGAGCTTGTAGTAAATGTTATGTTGTTGTTGATGTGAGTATTTGTTGTTTTTGCATTCCTCTTGTATATATTGTTAATGGGAGTCTCAAGGCTCAGTCACCCTTGGGAGGGAAGAGTAGCCTTGGGGGTGAAGGAGTTTTGACAGCCCTTGGTGTAAAGTCTCTCCTCAAGGAGGAGAGGGAAAAATCACGGAGTATGGGCTAAATGAAGCCTCCCTTGTTGTTTCTTCTTTTGGGGGTCATAAGGGAATAATGATAAACTTGGTTTGATTTTAGGAAAAATGGTGTTTGGAAAGCCATGTGAGGGCTTTGATTATGATTTTTGCGTTTGGCCTTCTCCCTTGGGTATTTGGTCCACTTCACCCTATATAGGGTTATTGAGAAACCCATTGTGCAAAGTCTTGGTGGGGAGTTTTGTGAATGTTTCTTGCTTGTTCTTATTTTTCATTTTTGTATCCCTTCTTTGTTTGGTTCCCCAAGCTCGGGGGTGGCCTCTTAAGAGGCCTTGGTTGGGTGGTGAGCAGGCCATGGTCCCACGAGTTTCCCTTGTTTTGTTCTTTTATAGATTTTTGAAGTGGAGCTACATGAAGTGTTATGAATACTTAATCAAGAAAATGGATATCTTGTTGTTCTTTTTGCACATTTGTATATGTGATGTAAAACCCCTTGAGGAAATTAAAGGAAACATTGTATATTAGTGATCATGAAGTCTTAGAAAGTAATATTTTGAATAAATTTTTGTTATTGCCAATAAATGGGTATTATGTAGATGAGTAGAAACTCTTCCTTCCTAAGTGGTGATGTTATTGTAAATAAATGCAAAGCTAAAATAAATAAATTAAGGGTAGCACCATTGAGATTTACTTTAGGTTTATTATGTTGTAAAGTTTCAAAGTAAGGAAAGACCCACCCTTTGTTTTAAAGTATATGCAACCATTCTAGAAATTATATGATTTGCTATAGTTGGCTGGTTTTCATACAACCTTAAAATCTATACTTTTTTTTAATCTCTTATTTTACCCCTGCAATTTAAGTAAAGAGAAACTAAGGTCAAGTATGTAGTTAACCATAAATGGATTATTTAAGTAATAAAGAAAGGAAATCGGAATTTTAAATATGGAAATCTATTTTTACTTCACTTGCTATAAAAGAATAGAACTTTCTTTGAGTAAACATGTCGTGCAAATATATATATATATA
>MU225966.1:1858849-1873931 GCA_018584345.1 Thuja plicata | reverse complement strand
ATATATATATATATGGTATATTGATCTTCTTCCATGGCTCCTTGACCTGCAACTTATCTCAAAACAATATAAAAGAGGAAGAAGAATATAAAAACAAACCCTTAGGATTATAGGAGGAAATGGGTAGAAGAGAAAGAAGTAGAAAAATAGGATATGTCATTTCTAAGTCTTCTCTCTTTTTGACCTAACCCTAATTTCAAATTAGGGTCAGAAGTTTCAAAAAGAGTTGACTCTTCTTGGAGGGAAATTTTTTTCTCTTAAGACCCTCATTTATTTATTTATTTAACTTGATTTAAATATTTAATATAATTGCATTTTAGTACTAATGAGGGATTATATGAGGGATTTATTTTGAGGAAAGAGTTGGACTATGGTAATAACAAAATTTAATTATAACAATTCCACTTTAGGATATAGTAAATCCTTAAGGTTATTTGTTAATTTAAAGCATCTATTAATGAAGCATCCTATATAATTTACATAGTTGCTAGGTGTAAATTAATTATTTTAAGGTCTATTGTGTAATAAATGATTAGTATTAAAATCATCATTAGGTTAACCTCTTATGCAAACTCTGAGTAGAAGAAGGTAATCTAGCTTAATGTGTAAATTTATTATTATTATTAATGATTATGCACAACTCATTTAATGTTATTTTTATGTGGCTAATATATGTGGCCAGTATACTGGCCATTTTAAAAATAATATTTATGGTTCAACTTCATAATGTTATTCCCTTAGAAATATTTGAACTAGGATTACGTAAATCATTATCATGCTTATGTTTAATAAATATTTGAAGTAAATCATTGGCGATATCCCCCTCACATCATCAAACTCTATTAATAATCAAATCGATCTTGACGTGGCAACCTTAATTGATTGGTCATAATATTAGATGCTATGGTTGGCTTTAGGGGTACCCTAGTAGATTAATGAATGTCGGTCATTTACGACCCTTGGACAACTTTAACCCTTGAAGTTTGGACATTGGGTTGAGGGAGGTTGACATTTAGTAATGATTCCCCTTAACCCCACTTTTATTTCTAGTATTCATACCTAACACCCTAACCGAATACCCTTGGCCTTCGAATAAGTAAGTCTGGTTGTTGCGTAAGGATGCATTTTATGACTTTAATAAGACCTTTAAAAAAAAAAGATGTTGCATTTTTTGGGTGTAAATTTTAGGGCATGACACATCTTCTATGGATATTGTTTATGATTAAAAGATGGATGATCTTAATCACATTTTTAATCATGTGGAGTGTGTTGTTTCATGTCAACCTGTTGTTCAAGAACCTTCACCTCTACTTCAACTTCCAGTTCCACCTAAACCTCAAAAAAAAACTAAGGATAAGCGACCCAGGGAAACTTTAATCACCTTTGATGATTTGGAAATGATTAAAGCTCTTGATGGTCCCCTTTATATCTATGCTAGGATTTCTAAGATACCTACTCGTGGTTGTCTGGTTAATCCCACATCTTTAATAAATGTCATTAATGAGGAAAATCTTTTTATGAAAAACTTACAACGTGATTTCTATGATGCATGGATCCAAACTTGTAATGGTTTTCTTTATCCTGCACTTGGTTCTACCAACTTACCAGTTGAACTTTGTGGTAAAGTTGTAGATACTACCTTCATTTTTATTCCTACTTCTGATCAATTTCAAATCGAATTTGGTTTACCTTGGATAACTACTATGCAAGCTATCTCTTCTCCTATTCATAAATGTCTTAAGTTCATTCATAATGGAGAAGTCAAAATGATTAATCAATGTTTGTATCAACCTTCTAGGCCTAGAGATTGTGCTACTCTTGATTTATTTTGGCCTTCATTACCTAATTTATGTCCTCCTCACCTTGATCATCTCTTTCACTCATACCAAGTTTACAAACATCATAAAATTGCTGAGTTAAGCATGGCTCAGATAGATCTCAACCGTGGTCTTTTTCCTACTCCTCCCATACATCTTTTAGCCATTAATTCTAATTTTAATAATCAAATTTCTACTATTTCATTACAACCCATTGAGAATCCTCCTATAGAGCCTGTAAAGGAATATGTGGTCATTCCTCCTAGTCCTCAACATGTGTTAAGAAAAGAAAAATGCAAAAAATATGCTATTGAACATCGTAAGAAGTGTAGAGCTAATGCTAGGTCCCATACTTCTCTTCTTCAAAAATCTTTACCTTCTTTTGACCAACCTATGCCTAATGTGTTGAAAGAAGTCAATATTCATAAAAATGTTAAGATGAATGGTTGTGATGATCCTATTCGCATCTTGGATCCCATTTCAATTAATCTTGATGAGGAAGACACTTTAGATGATCCTATTGATCTTAGTGATGAATATGAGACAATTCACCTTGACATTGATTTACCTCATATGCTTTCAACTCAATTGAATATTACACCTAGTATCGAGCAACACGATTCTCAAGAGGATCTTTTTTTGGAACTGGCTATCATTCCTGCTGTATTGGATATAGTCCCTCTTGTGAGTTTCCCACCTACCCTAAATGACATAAACCAAGATAGGGAGGGTTGGTAATGTGCTTGATTGGCCTATCCTTCATGGTAGCCCTTTTTGTGTTTGCATGTTGTACTGTGCTTCTCCCATAATGTGTTTCCTAAATGTTTGTTAGATTCTTTTATACGACCCTTGTTACTTTGTTGGTGCAAGGTGATAAAAGATTCAAACCTATTGTACAATTCCTCTATATGTATCTCTATTCTTCTATATGTTTTTCTTATATTATGTTGTACTTGTGCTATTGTTCATAAATGTTTCCTTTGTATAATCTACTTGGATCTGCGACATGGTAGCACTGAATCTTTTTGGTCTCCAGGTTGTGGTCCGAAAAGATTCTTCTTCGTAACTCTTAAGTTTCTTTCCTCCATTATGATTATAGTTCTACTTTCTCTGGGGAATGATGTCGATTCATTTGCAATAATATCATATTTATATGTACATGTTATATGATGATCATACTGACCACACAGTAGGTAGATCCCTTTTGTGCTTCTTGTGCATGTTTATGTTTTATTTCCCTTCATTTGTCTTCATTTGGGGGCATCTTGTAGTGGAAACGTAATCCATAGAGTTTATTATGTTTTTGTTCAAGCCATTCCTCATGTTAAAGTGTTAGCAATGCCTTTAATGTGGGGGCATACACTCTACTCACTTTTTCCACACACACACACGTTCAAAATATTTTCAAGCACTTAAAACTATTTCCCTTTATGGATTAAAAACTAATCCTTAAAGCATGGACATTTTAAATTTTACATTATATTTTACTTCTTAGGATCTCTTGATCCCTCCAGTTTAAATTTACACGGATCTCTTGATCCCTCTAGTTTTTCAATGTTTTGATCCCTTAAGGTTGGAAGGTGTCCTTACGAATGGATCTCCCTGATGGGTTGACTAGTGAGTATCCACATTCACTAGGCAGTTCAATTCCATCTTTCTAGTTACGTTGTTTACTTGTGTGGTTCACAATGGGACATAAGTTATCATTGGGCAAGATAATCACACCCTCTCTCTCTCTCTCTCTTTAACTGGTGATGTCTGTCTTATGGTGATCTTAGTGTTGATAGAGAATTAAGTCCCTTGGGGGCTTGAGGATTTCTTTGTCCCTTTTTTATTCCAACAAGATTGTTTGTTCTTTATGATCTCCTTTACCAAGAGTTTGTGTTGAGTCCATACTTGTTAGAATTTAATCTTTACTTGTACTAATGTAAGTAGGAGATTCTTATGGAATCCCTACAACTATTTTTCCTTCTTGTACAAGTGTGAGGATAATTCCTTTTATTGTAATTTATTTTTTAGTTATTCCTCCTTATGAGGAATCCTACACTTGTCTCACACACTATTGAAATGTGGCATACATAGATATGGGAGTTACAATGCAACTCCTCTCTCACATCTCTATTAAATAGATGTCTCTCCTTCTCTTCTTAGATAGACTAAGTAGGTTAATTCTCCTTCTTGAATACTATTGTATAAGCTTGGCTCTCTCTCTCTCTCTCTCTCTCTCTCTCTCTCTCTCTCTCTCTCTCTCTCAGGCATTTTTTGCCCATTCTTTATATCACGGGGGTTTTTTCATGCTTTTCTCCCTTCAAAATCTTGTCTCCTTGTTTCTTGAATCTTTTGTGAATGCTCCTTGTTTTTGCACTAATTCATGGAAAATATTTTTACTCCTGCTCATTGAATTAAACAATTTCCTGTCTCTCTTTATTTTTTGTTATTATTTTAACAATACTCTTACTAAAGTGGGGGCTAAATGTATATTCAGAAAATGGAAGAAGTTCCATTTTAGACTAGTTTATCCTTTTGAGTAAGTGGTTTTGGGGTCATATCAAGTGCCTTGCATGGGTTCCTAATTTAGACCAAGCTTTCCCCCTGTTCTGCCCTAATTCTCCACCTTTCTCTAGCCAATATTTGGCATTTTGGACTACAAATCTGAGATCTTTAACCTAAGGGTCAGGGTCAAAATTTTGGATCTATTTTGATCTCACCCTTGACCTAGGTCAAGGTCTACCTCACCCCTGACCTAGGTCAAGGTCAACCTTGACCTTGACCCATGGTCCAGATTTTAGGGTCCCACAGTTTCTGTATGTCCGTCTTTGAAAATGGTTAATTCCTGCTTCCGGGTCAGTTGTTTCGGGTTCCGAAGTGATGATTCCTAAATTATATTTAATATAGTTCCTCTCCTAGGGGTAAAGTCTTTAATTGGAATTTAATTCTCCTATGTCAGACTCCTTAGAAGATTGTGCCCTAATTTCATATAAAAGGAAGCCTTTCTCTCTCATTTTCTCTAACCATCAACTAGGTGATACTAAGCATCCTTGAGAAATTAAGAAGCATTATCAAGTGAAGTTCAAGCAATTAATCAAGAAATATTTTAAGAAAGCATACATCCATCATCAAGAATTCAAGCATCCATTTTCATCAAAGAGATCCATGGGAGGCCATTGAAGGATTCAAGCTACATAGTGCCCTTTTTGGTGATCTCTCCATCCACTTTCTTCCAAGCCTCTTCATAGTCAAGAGCCCATTCAAGATTTGGTGTTGGAGATCTACAAGAAATTGATTGAAGACATCCTACATTCTAAATTATAGATCCATTGGTGCATACATACTTGTGGATTCAAGGATTTAAATCCTCCATAAGGACTTTCACAAGCAAGGTGAATTTATGCATTTACTTTGTTTACTTCTGCAATTTCAATTATATATTTAAGGTTAATTCTAAAACCAGGGTTTGACCAAGGAAAACCCCTCCCCACCCAATAAAAAAATCTCTTTTTCTTGTAGGTACGGGTTCAGGATTGAAGATTTGAACTCAGATCTAGATACCCTTTTCAACAAACTATTGGGATCCGCAAACAGATTTTCTAACAGACCTGTGCAGGTCAGGGTCAAGATTAATGGGTCAGGGATGAGATTATTGGGTCAAGGTTGACCTTTTTATCAAGAAAGTGTCAGATAAGAAAAATATTTCTAGGTTTTATTCGTCTTTATGTTCTGATTCTGGATCATACTTCAGATTTTCTAGAAACAAAGTACAAACCTCAAAAAATAGCATTTTGTGATCTAGAATTATTTAAGGCTAGTACTTCCTCTCATCGATTTCAATTACTATTATATATCATATCTACTTAATAATAAAATAGAATTTAAGATCTTCTTCCTTTCTGTCATTTCCAAATGGTTGATTCATTTGTGCATTGATCCTTCTTTAGGGTTGATCAATTTGGATCTTTCATTTGTGCATTTGGGAATAAAAGAGGAACATCGTATCTTCCTTCTCCCTACATTCTTAATCACATTACAATACACATCACATAAATTACAATTAAATGTAAAGGTTAAGGAAATACAACACCCCTAATAATATTACAATCACCATACCTTTATTTTCTTCCTTTACAACAAATATTCAGATCTATGCTAAGTACATAATACCTCTGATCAATTTGTTCACTTCAATTCATCTCATACTTCAAACTTGGTATTCTCTATTATGCTCTTTCCTCTATTGCTCAGTTATGTCTATAGATTAGATATGTCTCTCCCTTTCTCTTTTCTCCCTTTAGAGGATATATATTCCATTGATAATTTCTCTCCCTTTATATTTTATTGATAAACTCTCTCTCTTTGACAACAATGTCTAAAATAAATATGCAGATCTTCTGTAGCCAAAAATATCTTTGTTGTTTGGTGCAGTAGTATAGGTACCTTAGAGTGTACTGATATATCTGTTTCAATCTAGTTCATCTTTTGCATCACCATGTATGATATTCTAATTTTATGTAGGTTCATGCAACCTCCTAATCAGCTTAGTTTCCAATAGACATGGGACAAACCCTTAGTCTACCTTATAAGTACTCAAATGTATCCTTCGGTATGTTTTTTGTGAATATGTGTGCAAGTTGTTCTTTTGATTGTACATATTCCAGTATTACTTGTTTTTCTTGTACTTGTTCCCACAAGTAGTGATATTTAATAGATATGTGCTTTGTCATTGCATGCATCATAGGATTCTTTGAAATATTTATTGCACTAGTATTATCACAATAAATTATCATTGGACCAGTGATCTCTTCATTCATTCCTTTCAACAGTCATTTTATCCATGCTATGTTCGAACAATTTTCCACAACAGTAACATACTTTGCTTCTGTAGTTGACTGAGATATGCATCCTTGCTTCTTTCTTATCCAAGTAACAAATATTTCTCCAATAAAGAATGCTACACCAGTAGTGTTCTTTCAATAATCTATGTTCACAGCCCAATCAACATCAGTATAAACTTTCAACTCAAACTTTCCTTCTCTTTTATACCATAGTCCATAATCCTTAGTATTCTTCAAATATCTAAAAATTATTTTCACAATAGTCATATGTGATTCTATGGGATTTGTAGAAAATCTTGCCACTATTCCAACTGTATGTGCTATGTCAGGGCTTGTGTGTATAACATACACCAATTTACCACTCATATATCTATGCAAAGTCTGATTTACCTCAAGTGTCTTGTCTTATTTTGTTAGTTTGCATCATGTCACCATAGGTGTTCTGACTGGTTTTGATTCTTCCATTCGGTTGTAAAAATTGTAATCCTAGAAAAAATTGGATCGCACCAAACATTGACATCTCAAATTATTTTCTCATTTCATCAGCAAATGAAGTTCATAACTTAGCATTACCCCCAAATATAATATCATCAACAAATATTTTAGAAATAATTGTCTTATCATCATTTCCTCCTTTTAAATACAAATTGATGTTGTCACTTTTTCTAATAAATCCAATACTTATAAGATAAGAATTCAATCTTTCATACCATGCTCTCTATGCTTGTTTCAATCCATATAAAGCTTTGTGTAACTTACATACCATGTTTTTCTGATCAGGATCACCAAATCCTTCAGGGTGTTCAATGTATACCTCTTCTTCTAGTATTCCATTAAAAATGTAGACTTCACATCCATCTAATATACTTTGAATCCTTTATATGCAGCATATGGAAGTAGTATTCTTGCTCCTTCAAGTCTAGCAATGGGTGAAAAAATTTCTCCGTAGTCAATTCCTTCTTTTTGTGGATACCCTTTGCAAACTAATCTAGTTTTATTTCTGGTCACATTCCCTTCTTCATTCAATTTGTTTTTGAATATCCATTTGGTGCCAATGACATTTTTATCACTCAGTCTCGGTACTAATGTCCATGTCTTATTTTTTTGTATCTTCTCAATTTCCTCATTCATACCATTAATCCACTCTTCATTTTCAAATGCATCTCTAACATTTTTAGGCTCAAATTCAAAAATTAAACATGTGTTATCTCTTAACTTAATTCTTGTCATCTTTCTTTCTCTATTATCTCCAATAATATAATTCTATGGATGATGTCTTCTCACATATTTATAAAGTATAGGTTCAACTCTTTGTTCTTCATTATCTTCTTCTATAGGTTCAATGTCTTTTGGTTCATGATTTTCAGTTTCAGCATTTTCCTGATTCTCGATCTGTGCTACCTATTACCTGGTGACATTGAACTCTTACACGGTAACATTAGGCATCTTTGTTGGTATAGTATCAGGTTCTTCCATGTAGACAAATCTACTATAATATTCTAGTTCTTTCATCTTGTCCTCATCATTTTGCTCAAAAAATTCATCAACTTTTACATTTGCACTTTCAATGATTTTGTTAGATGTCTTGTTCAAACATTTGTAAGCTTTACTCTTAGTAGAATATACAAGAAATATTCCTTTTTCACCTTTTGAATCAAATTTGTCATTTTGATCATGTTTCAGAATATAACACCGACTACCAAATATTCTAAAATAGCTCACATTAGGTGTATAAGCATACCGTAGCTCATAAGGTATTTTCTTTTGTGTCTTTCTTCAATAATACTCAGTTTAGTGTGTATAGAGTTGTGCTTATTGCTTCTCTTCAATATGATTTTCCAACATTCTTCTCAATCAACAATGTTCTGGCACAATCAACAATTGACTTGTTTCTTCTTTTAGGAATTCTGTTCTATTATGGTGTCCTCGGTGCAGAAACTTGTCTTTGGATTCTGTTGGTTTGCAGTTTGTCTACTTTAATTTTGATTTATATAATGACTCTTGAAAATACCCAATACTGGATTTTGTAGAACAAAAAGTAACCAGAGATTGGGTCAATGGTAGGAATCTATCAATGACCCCTGAATTGAAAGGTACAGTATCCCTTATGTGAAAAATATGCAATGAATTTTGTCTTTTCATTTTTAGGAGTATGCTCTTAATCAGAGAGAAGAAGAGGTTCAACCAAGTTGCTCAAAGATTCAAACAACTCAGGCAATGAATGGGAATTTACTCAATAACATGCAATCTGAAGTGCAAACTATCATGTAGTGCGGGATGAATGCAAACTACCATCTACCAACAGAGATGAAGAAAGAAGGTGTAACAATGCAATTCCTGAATTGCTAAGATTGTGAAACTTTGACAATACCCAGATTATCTTAATCTCACCCTCTATTAACCCTCTTCCTAAATATTTATGCAAAACCTAATCTATTGAACTAAGATGTGAAATGAAATGAAAATAGAGTGCTTATGCTGACGATAGTAAACATACAATCCACTGAATGAAAATAACAAAACCCAATTCATTACTATTCATTCAATTTCCAGTATTAGCATCCTCATTCAAAACATCACACAACTAATTGAGATGAACAACAAGAATCACTTCAAACTCATAGTTGCACACAGTAGTCCCAGCTACAGGGGTTTTCCCACAATAATTTTTGTCAATCTTATTTACTTTACATAATTTTACATATATAGGTCTTCTCAGAAAATGACCTGTTATAATAATGATTGCCTCTTTCCAATATTCTGAGAGGAACATTCTAATAATAAACCTAGTTGGTTATAAAAACTGACAAAGTGGACAAAATTCCAAAATGGCTACAATATACAAAAGTAGGGAAGATGACACAGGTCAACAAATTCTATGCCTTCTTCTGTGTAATGGTCTTTCCTTTGTAAGCCTTCATTGCATCTGTTACCTTGCCCAAATCCTAAGCATTCGAAATGATTATATTGTCAGCTTGGATCATCCAAAAATCATGCATCTCTGTTAGTTCATCCAACTTGGCAATCCGAGATTGGAGCTTCTCTGATTCCTTTTTTATCACATCTATCGTGGAGAGATCACTCATTCTTGACACTTGGAAGTTAGCCAGATCTGCAATCTCATCTATGAAAGCAAGAAACTTAGCTTTCATTCACTCTGTATTCACCAAATTGTCACTTCTAAAAAATTGAGATTTTACGTGCAACACTTTCAAAAATTCAAACAGTTTATCCATCTCCTTTTGCACTAATTTAACCATAGTCTTGAGTTCATTTTTCAATTTTTTTGAGTTCTCAACCACAAACTCCAGAGATTCCCTCCAGTGAAATAATGGCTCCTATCTGGTCTTGAGGATACCATTGGAGATTGCAACACTAATCTCCATATCAATCACCTCTTGCAAGGTGGTTAATTCCTCTGTCAATCCAATGGTTGCATTATAGATGGTCTCCTGGTGTTTTGATGATGTATCCTTCAATTTGTCTGCATCAAGTAGAAGGTTCCCCAAACTCTCAATAACAATAGGGACTTGAACCTTCATCGCCTCTATCCATGCTCTACCAATTTTCCCAAACTATCTCTCTTGCTACAGCTTCAGTAGCAAGTTCTTATTCTCTTCTGCATTAGGGTCAAACTGAGCAGATGAAGTAGTTCCAAGAGAAGATTTAATATACTCAACTAGATCCTTATTTTTATACTTGAGGACTTCCTTGTCTACTTGGAGTTCTTCTAACTTGTCCTCAATCCACTCATTGGTGGTTTTCTAGATACTCACCATTGAGTCATGCACTGGGACCCCTAGGTCCACAGTTTTAATCTTGAAATCTTGATCTGAATGCTCATGAAACTTTCCTTCTTTCTATGGCTCTGCTATTTCCATTAGCATATGCCTGGTTGTGAAATCATGGGAAAGTGCCACCATAGATTTTTTCTTCTTTGCCTTCTTTGTTGGTGGCTGAGATGAGGTTGCCTTAAGGATTAGGTCCTTTGAAGAAATGGCTTCCTAATGTACTTTCTTCTTCTTCTCAATGGTTTCCTCTAGCCATGAGTGTATGGATAGCACCTTAATTGTAGACTGAAGAGCTGTAGGATCAAATAGATTTTGGGCAATTAGAGGAGTCTTCTTGTCTTGTGGTGTAACATGGAAGGAGGCAACCTTAGTCACTGAAAATGCTAGAGTATTTACCGACTAAGAGGAATCCTAACCATCCATGGGATTTGTGTCATCCAAGGTGATAACTGGACTTAGTGAAGGAGGCTTGGTCACAAGCACCTCTTGTTCTTTCTTCTTTTCCTTTTCCTTATCTTCTCCCTTCTCCTCTTCATTTCTAATGTTATGGAGTGAACCGTCTCCGCAGGTCAGAGTGATGGGATCATTCTTTTTTTTGGGTTGGTCACCTCCTTGCCCGGTGGATTGCGCTGCACCTACTAAAACTGATGGCGACACGGAAGAATTAACTGTTGAAGATGATTGATCAGCTCTTGAAGTTGTTCCTCTAGATGAACCTGTGCCAGAACTTCTTTTCTATCACACTCTGGTCCATTCTACCCACTTGTCAGTTCTCTTGATAATGCCTCTCATGAGAAGCTCCAATGAATCAATTGTTGGACTAGTTGTTGGAGAGGAAGATGTAACACCCCAAAATTGGCACCTAATAATCAATTAATTTTTGTGCATGTTCTTATCCTCGAATTCCTATTGTATTAGGCAAATTCTTTTCCTAATTGACTTTAATTGACTGAGTTTCAAGTGCAGAAAACCCAAATTTGCATAAATCTGACATTACATTTAATTCCTAATTCTCAAATGATTATTAGCTAAAAATCCCTATGATTAATTGATTTAATCCTAAAGTCCTAAGTGATTTTAATTAAATCAATTCCACCCCCTTTGGCTAATATACATAAAAGGAATTGAAAGGTTATTTAATTATTGAATGAATTATCCTCAAAAAAGGGAATTCCATAATTCCAATTGAAAGGACACTTATGTGTCAATAATTCATTCTTTTATTTAAATAACCTTTTCTTATTTGTCTCAATTGGAGAATGAAGAGATGACTGTTTCTTTTCAAGAAACTCTTCATCCTCTTTCCATGGTTTTCTATAAATTGGACCTCTTTTTCTTCATTAGGGAGGACTTCTTTGAGAGCATCAATACTATAGGCAATTTACTTTTGATTTCATGTTTTTAAGCTCATTTGCATAATTAGGCTAATATTTCAATTGGAATCAATGATATATGCTTTTTTTGGATATTCATTCTCATATCTAACATTTCAATTTGATGTTCTCAAGTTTTCATAGATTACAAGCTTTCAATTCTAGACTAAGAGCATTTACTTTCCTTTACAAGTTTAATTGCATCTCTTTTCATAGATTAGTTTCAAATTTCTCATAGATAATGGCATTTCTCATTTTCTTGCATTCTTAAATCCTCCATGTTAGCAATGGTCAGGTTGTTGGCTCTCGTTCTGAGGGTAAAGTTTAACATCCACATCTAATTAGGAGGCAACAGGTCGCTTCAATCGTATTTGCAAAGAAAACAATTCATGTTTGTCTTTGTGAATTAGGTGATTGTGTAAGGACTATGTTGTGTTTTTGTTGAATTCAGAGGTCCACATTCAGCACACAACATTTTGGCGCCCACCGTGGGGCAGGAGTATTCAATTCCTGGCCTCATATTGCATATTTACTATCAATTTTGTCTTATTTATTTTTTCACATTCTTTTTGAGTCAAATATGACTCCACCATTACGTCTGGAACATCATTTCAGTTTAAAATGAGTACAAGTATGCCTATATTTGTCTAAAAATTAAATCTTTAGCATCAAATTTCTGTCTGGGCAGGCTGTACGGCTTTGTAGTGGATTCTCGCGCGAGATTTCTCACATACCCACACGAGATTTGCATTTCCTCATGCAAGATTCTGCATTTCCTCACATGATATTAGCATTTCCTCATGCGAGGCTTAGCATTTCCTCATGCGGCGCCTTGCATTTCCTCGCACGAGGCTTGTTGACAGGCCTACCTTCAAACGCGCATAAATCGCTCATTTCAAGTCCTTTGTCTGAGCAATTTTTTTTTATTTTGGGTAGAATTTTGCAATTATCACTGTGGTAGGATTAGTTTTTGATTTTTCTTTCTGGATTTATCAAAAATCACTATTTTTCATGACTGTACTTGCATAATCCTTGTTTTTGCAACTTTCAGAGCTCCGTATAGGCTCATACGATCACCTTTTTCAGTGCAATTTTTTTTGAAAGTGCATGATTTTCTATCTAATATCTGAATATGTGATCTATTTTGTGATTTTATGATTTTAGTAATATGGACTAATCTTTGGCTTTGATGTTCATGTACTTATCTTTTGCATACAGCCTAACAGTGGTTTGCAGGACGCTATACAAGAAGACTAAAACACAAACTACTGATGATATTTCTTGCAGGTTTCCTTTGATCGATAGAATGCAAAACATTGTGCTTGCATCTTATTTTTGATTTTTTAAAATAGGAACCCACATGCAAGGCTTCTTAAAATGAACATTTGTTTGATGTTGTAGGAATGACAATAATGTCAGGAAACTATGCTCTCGCCCTTTGGGGATGATAAAAAATCCAGAAACATTATTTTCATTTTCTTATTCTACTTGAAGTGTCTTCTAGTTTTGTAAACCCAAGGAATTGCATGGACGTATCCTCTCCCCTCACCTTCGCAGATCTTGGGTGAAAGAGAAATCCATACAAATCCTTTAGCATGGCTACCTCTTGAGTGCTTTAACAGAGCCGGTGAGAGTGTATTGCCCAACCGGTAATAGGCTAAAGCCAAGCCCTTCCAAATTAGTATATAAAAAATGTCATTGTGATTAATGTCAAAGTGAACAGGTGTTGATTGCGATATACCGGGAAGAAGATCTCCCTCAGTACCCTTGTGGTGTGTTAAAACCTACAAAATGTAACTTCTGTAGGCTGGGAGGCCTCCATAATGGAGCTAATCTACCATAAGTATAACCACTTGAATGGATTCCCTTACTACAAACTATGTTCTAGTATCCAAAAACCCTCTATCTATTGGTGTGGAAGGTCAGAGACTGACTAAGACGCCCCACACTTTTACGACTCTTAGTAGAGACAACAACCCTTTTGGAAGCAATTCCTTTAGGGTTTGAAGCTTGGTGTGCCTGAGAAGTGAGTGCACATGTAAGGAGGAGCCCGTGCCTCCAGCTTCTAAGTTGTTCACAATGAGTAAGCGTAGCTGAGCTTCGGTTCAAGTGGGGATTCAACAGATACTGTCCTAGCTATCCTAGGATTGTGGTGTGTCTATTCTGGTACTACGAACATTCTTCTTGATGTGTCTTGCGTGGGTGAAGCATCAAAATAAACAAAAATCTTAAACATTCAAATTGAACATCAAAATGATCAAGGATTCCAAATCTGCACTTCTCAGTGTTAACTATCAAAATCTTGTCCAAGTTTCTACACCTGTTATCAAAACTCTGCAATCTATCAACTTTCTATCCAAATTGCTATTCTATTGTGAAGGTTCTGTCCAAATTTCACAAAATCTATGTTCTCATCAACATTGTTACTAGTCTATCTTGTATTGCAATCTATTGATAGTCTGACTCGTTGTTGTCTCAAAATCTGCCCTTGTTGTGCTAGTCCAAGTGACCCATTATCTATTTCAATCTTATCAGTCTTTGTCTGCATTGTCCTTATTCTGGGTTGTGAGAACAGGTTAGTTAACCTTGAATCAACTTCAGAGTCATTGCTATCTCCCTCTCAGCTGGACATTATCTCCTTTGTCCTTTGGTCTTGGACATAATCAGTACTTTAGATATCACTTCAGCACTTGTCATTCAATCGCTTGTTTCATCATACCTCCTTTTCAATCTTCTAAGCAAGCGCATCAAGACAATCTTACAATGTCTAAAACCAAAGATGAGATTCTTATGGAAGATTTATGGAAACAAGTTTGAATTAATGGATCTCAAATCCAACAATTAAGGGAGGAACAAGATTCTCACATCTCTCCAATTTCTTCCAACATGGGTGAATCTTGCTATATCAATCCCAATTTTGATCCCAAACAATGTGATGATGATCCCAATTTTTATCCTGAACAATGTGATGATGATCCCAATTTTTATCCCAAACAATATGATAATGGACAATGTAATGATACCTATATTCCTAAGCATCATCCTCATGGTACACTCGTGCTTACTGGTAATGGGGGGTCGTATTGGATAGATTGTGATGGTGACCCATATGAGTCTAATTTTGAAAGAGACTTTGATGATTTTTATGAACAATACCTCTTTGATGCCTCTATTGAGGAAAAGAAAGCCTATCGCGCTGATTTAAAACGTCAATACTATAAGAATCTCTCCTCTAAAGATTCTCATGCTGAAAATAAAGATTGCACTCTCAA
>MU225966.1:1818978-1843209 GCA_018584345.1 Thuja plicata | reverse complement strand
CTTCAAAATATTGTCTCCTTGTTGCTTCTTTCTTTGGTGAATGCTCCTAGAATTGGGTTTATTCATGGTAAATTTCCTTATTCCTAGCTCAAAGTGTTAAACAATTTCCTGTCTCTCGTATTTTGGTTATTATTTTAACAAAATAGATGCTAAGATCCGAATGTTGGCACCACACGAATGGAATTAAGGTGACCTAATGGATGCAATGGCAGGATTAGCATTTTATTTTTGATAATTAACGGCTATTTGAAATTCCTATTTTAGAGAAAATAACGACCCCAAGATCCTCAAACTTATACTTAACTTTATGTTCATTACCACTTACTGAAACGAATCTTTAGTCTTGCAGAAAAAGAACATATTTTCCTTCCCATTCTGAAATGAATGAACATTAGACCATTTTACCCTATGGGGAAAAATAATATAAGAGAATACTTCTCCCATAAGCCTGTTTCCTTTATTTTAGAAAAGTATCCTGATGGCTTCACCTTTTATCCTTTGCGCACTTAAACAACTTCTTTTCTTTCGAGAGTACTTAACTTCTTATTTTCTCTTTTGACTTGTGTCGGGGTTGCACGTTTGAGACCAACTTTTTTGGACACTGCATGATCACCACCACTACTCCACAACTTGATATCTCCAAGAATTGAAAAACTATTTTTATGAACAAAAGCTTTATCCATCACTTATATAAAACACATGTTTATCTTTCAAAAAAACATATTAAGCATTACAGATACAAGGGTGACTACTTCTCATTTGGAAGACACTATGACACCCCTTTCCCAACATACCTAAATCACCTAAACACTAGATGAAGCAAAAATATTGAAAACCTGCTAGGCTCAAATAGGCAAGGCAAATAATTTATCTGATAAGCATGTTAGGGGAGGGTTTCAAGATGAATGAGAAGTAGGTGACCAAAGAACAATTTTAACCCCTATGACCTAGAGATCCTAGACTAAAATTTGGAAATAGCTGGCTCTAACTGGGGACTTAGACATGCCAATGTCTTAGAAGGGACCCAGAGTCTCTGGTTTCACACAACAAGACTGACAGGAAAAACACTGGGTAGACTAAACTAAACCACACAATAGGAAAGGAAGCTAAACTAAAACACACAACAAGAAAGGAAACTAAACTAAACTAGGCTAATAAAGTAGGAAGGAAAGTAGGAGAAATGCAAATCAAACCTATGTATACTAACACTAACCTATAGGGATTGCTTGGTTTCACTTAAGTATTTGGTAGAGCTTCAGATACTGGCCATTGTAGGAAAATGGTAGAATCTCTCCAGAAGGACATGCTAGAATAAAGGAATTATTTTGGTTCACCTGTATAATCTTTAATGGTCCTTTCCAAAGTGAGTCAAACTTATGATGCTTTCCTTTGGACTCGCGCCTTTTATCGTATAGTTGGACCAAGTCACCTTGCATAAAATTTCTTGGTCTGGCCTTCTTATCAAAGAATGTTTTCACTCTCCTCTGATGATCAGTGATGTGGTCAACAAGCTTTTCCCATTCTTCCTCCAAATTGGTCAGATACATGATTCATTTCTCTAGACCATTGTGGAAAATTGGATCTTCAATTACGTGCTAGAGCCTGCAAATGGATAACTCCAGCAGAAGTGGGAAAGTAGGTTCAATTCTGTAAACCAGCTAAAAAGGTGATATCCCAATATCTCATTTAGGTGTTATCCTATCCACCCATAGAGCTTAGTGCAATTTCTTGTGCCAATCCTTTTGACTCTCTGAAACTAGTTTCTTCATTATGTTAATAAGGTTCTTGTTGCTTGACTCAGCCTGACCATTTCCCTAAGGCAAATAATCGGATGAGTGACTAAGATGGATACTATTGTTGTAGCATAACTCTATAATCTCTAAAGAAGATAAATATGTGGCATTATCCATCACTAGCTTCAATGGCACTCCAAACCTTACCAAGGTATTCTCCTTGATAAAATGACAGACCACGTCAGATGTAATTTTCTTGGTAGGCTTAGCCTCAACCCACTTGGTAAAGTAATCCATGGTAGTTATGACATATAGGTTACATACAAAAGAGGAAGGATTTATCAGACCAATGAAATCAAGGCCCCATTTCTGAAAGGGACCCTTTACTACAACTGGCTTCAATGGAAGAGCAGCCAACTGAGGCTTATTGGAAAACATTTAGCACTTGTCACACCTGGCCACCCAATTGTAGGAATCTTTAAACATGTCAGGCTAGTAGTAACACTTCCTCAAGATTTTATATGTAGTGACTGTGGATGAGAAGTGTCCACCACATGCCTCATTGTGGAATGCCTAGAGCAATATCTCTTGTTGTGACTTGTCTTCACATCTTAAGAGAGTTCCATCTATTTCCCTCTTATATAACTGGTCATCATAAATGACATACTTGGTTTCCTTCATCTTCAAATATATTCTCTGTTTGTAAGTCAATCATTCCAAGAAATCTCCATAAGTAAGGAAATAGGCGATGTTGGAAAACCATGGATCAAGAAGGCTAACCATTAACACCTTTGGAGAATCCTCCTCTTGAGATATTTCTTGATTTTCTGCCATTATTTTACACAAGCCATTTCCTCTGACCAGCTTCATTGTCTTAAGCTTAATATCATACTCCTGTACCTTTTCTATCCATGTACCTCTAGTATTACACCCTATTTCTTGTTCTATTAGAATGCTCTTAACAGTAGAATTAGGAATATAAATAATAGAATGAGAATGTAATACATAGAATCTAAAATTTTTTAGTACCCTTACCACCACATATGCATGCTTCTCCATTTGAGAATATCAAAGTTCATGATCCTTGAGTGGAGTGCTCATGAATGCAATAGGTGCCTGAATTCCTTCATTGTTCTCTTGCATCAGGATAGCAGACAATGTATGGGCTGATGTGTAATAGTACAATATGACCTCCTTGGTATAATCCAAATGCACCAACATAGGTGCTTTGGCTATAGTGTGCTTGATTAAATCAAAGGCCTTCTTCCTAGAGTCATTTCACTTGAAACTTTAAATACCCTTCATCATATCAATTATACATTTTTTAATCTCAAAAAAGTCAGAGAATGAACCGCCTGAGAAAATTTACCTGCACAAAGAATGATCTTGTTCCAGATTTGCTTCCTCATAGGTTCAATTGCTGGATGGACTTCATGTACTCAGGGTCAATTCGGATTCCTTCATGGGAAAGAATATGACCTATCAGTCTACCTTTGGTGACACATAAAACATACTTCTTAGGATTAAGAGAGATGCCATGCTCTCTGCATCTCTTTAGCACCATCTCAAGATCTTTCAAATGATCTTCTCTCTTCTTAGAGAAGACTTTTAAATCATCCAAGTATATAACTATTATTCTATCCCAAAGGTATGAAAATGAAGATTTAATTTCCCTCTGGAAGGTATCTCCAACATTGATAATCTTGAAGGGAATTATATTATAAGAAAATGTTCCCCAAGGAGTGGTGAATGTTGTCTTATACTTATCTTTCGGGTCCACCTCAATCTGGTTGAAACCTGAGAAACTGTCCAACATGGACATCATTTCAGATCTAGAAACTATTTGCAGTATGTGATCCATATTGGGTAAGGCATAATTATCTTTTAGAGAAGCTTGGTTCAGATTTTGGAAATCTACACAAATTCTAATTTCTTCGTTCTTCTTCCAGACAGGCATGATGTTGGCTATCCATGTGGATTGATGTACAAGGTAGATAATTTTTTCCTACAACATCTTATGAACTTACCTGAAAATGGAATTTGAAACCTTAGGATTGTAGTTTCTTTTCTTTTGTTAGAAAGGGATAGCTTCAGGCTTGAGAGGGATTGTGTGCTTGAAGTCTCTATTCCAGAAATTTTTGAGGTCTTCATAGCCCCAAGGAAACACATCCTTATATTGGGAGAGCAGGTGTTTAGAATTTTCTCTTTCCTTTTTTGTCCAACAACTGCCAATATTTATCATCTTAGGTTTATTTTTAGTGCCTATGTTCATTCCCTCAAAATCCCCTGAGGTACCACCTTTCCCATCTCTTTCTTTTCTAATATATGCATCATGTCTATCAAAAAGTTTTTCAAGAAAGATTAGGTGTTGAGGAATTTTGTTATCTTTTAACTGTTCTTCTCGAAGCTCCAATTCCTTCTTGCTATCTGTAGAGAGATCCTTGAATGTACTAGAACTTCCTTCAAAATATTGATCACTAAAATGATCTAATCCTTCCATGAAAGCTTGTATCTACTTATCACCGATGAAGATTTGCCAGATTTCCCAATTATCTGGGACATTCGGCCTGAAAAGAAATTCAACTTTGTATTGCTTATCTCCTATTTTTGAATGTGGGAGGATAAGTGAAGATAAGGTAGCCAAGAAATATGCTCTTGTGTTCTACTCTCTTGGAACAGCCGGGATGGAAAAGGCATCAAAGTCCTCTATCTCATCCCAGACTCTATTCCTATAACTTTGCAATCTCACATTTTTCACTGTGTACTGTGCTCAAACTTGCCTCACTATCAAATCTACATCACTGAGTGATTTAAGGGTTTTCACCCCTCTTTTCTTCGCAACAACAATGCGTAGAAACAAAGCTTCATATTTCATCATGTTATTAGTGTTCTTAAACTGTAATTTATAAGAAAGTTGTATCATGTCTCCTTCCAGGGGAATAAGAACTATGCCAGCCCCTGATTCTGTAGTAGCACAACTACCATCAAACTCCAAGGTCCAGATATCCTGACTATTGGTAATTTTTGGCCTTTCATCTTGATGATTGAAATCTGAAAACAACATATAATTGCCAAATTCCATCTCCTGGTAGAGGATTTGTTCCTTAGGGTCATTAGACTTCATTACTGTGAATTTGGCATTTTCCTTGGGCTCCAAATTTATCTTCTTATTACCCACCGGGATTATAGCATGGGACCATTCCATCTTGATTTCTCCACCTATGTCTCTACAAAAGCTTCTTCTTAGAAGCATACCATAGCTGGCCAAAATATCAGCTACCAGGATGGTTAGCTTCATCTTCTTTGCAGGGTGTGCGACCAATGCAACTTGTGCATCCTTTACCTAACCTAGGAGTGGAACCTATGTAGCATCCATTGAATAATAGTGGCCAAAGGTTTTGGTGAGGGTCAATCCAAGGGCTTTATCAATAGAGGTGGGCATGACATTATCGGAGGCTCCAAAGTCAATAATACAGTTGCTTAGTTTATGACCATTGAAAAATAGAGAGACATAGAATGGGTCAGGCTTCTGGCTAGGAGCAGTGGCTAAGATTGAAGAATATTCTTCTTGGTAGAGCAAGGGAAGGACAGGTTCTTCATCATTTAAAGGGCCACTACTAGGAGGTTCACCACTAACAGTAGAATTTATATTAGGCTACATTCTAGAATTAGCATCACTTTTATAGTAATCTACAAGCTTTTGAAAATTAGTACGATGAGTTTTTAAACATTCTAAGGGAGAAACTTAGATTCTAGCATCCTTGCAGTATTGAATTATATCAAAGGAAGACAAAGACTTACCATTTGTTTTAGACTTCGAGTGATCCTTCTTCCAAGATGAAGAAGTAGAAGCTCTGAGTGCACTAGTTGAAGGACTAGGTGCAATGTTTCATGGAGGAAAAGAGTTTCCCAGATTTTTGTCTCTCTGACTTCTTGTTGCCACTTCCATTTGAATTCCATCCATGGTGGTAAAGAAATCTCCTCTGAATTTGGAATCAAATTCATACTCCAAAAATAAATTACCAAAGTCACCATGGGGAGTAGGATCTTCTTCACTTTTAAGATATTCAATAGTCAACTCATTGCTTGAAGCTAGCTATCTATATCTATTCATCTGTGAACAACTATTACCATCATGGTCAACTCTTAGATGAAAAATACCCATATTATGCTTTTTAGCTACCTTAATGGTGAGCTTTTGCTGACCCAGTGGCAACTGCAACTATTTACCCTCATGTTGTTTTTTGGGAATATCCTGGTAAGGCTACTGGAAGGATGGGGTAGACTTTCCCGTTTTCCACTTAAGGGAAATCATTTCATTAGATAATTTTTGAAGCATTGCCACAATATTTCTAGTTACACCAAAAGTAAAGCTTGTGGAGGCACCACTCTACACTTCTCCCTTCCATTTCCCGGTAGCTATGAGGTCATCCTCTAACTCAATTGCTAGAGTATGAGCAGCAATAACATGCAATCTGAAGTGCAAACTATCATGTAGTGTGGGATGAATGCAAACTACCATCTACCAATAGAGATGAAGAAAGAAGGTGTAACAATGCAATTCCTAGATTGATAAGATTGTAAAACTTCAACAATACCCAGATTAACTTAATCTCACTCTCTATTAACCCTCTTTCCAAATCTTTATGCAAGACCTAATCTATTGAACTAAGATGTGCAATGAAATCAAAATAGAGTGCTTATGCTGACGATAGTAAACATACAATTCACTAAATGAAAATAACAAAACCCAGTTAATTACTATTCATTCAGTTTATAGTATTAGCATCCTCATTCAAAACATCACACAACTAACTAAGATGAACAACAAGAATCACTTCAAACTCAGAGTCACACACAATAGTCCCAGCTACAAGGGTTTTCCCAAAGTAATTTTTGTCGATCTTATTTACTTTATAGAAATTTACATATGTAGGTCTTCTCAGAAAATGACCTGTTACAATAACGATTGCCTCTTTCCAATATTCCAAGAGGAACATTCTAATAATAAACCTAGTCGGTTACAAAAAATGACAAAGCTGACAAAATGCCAAAAATGGCTACAATATACAAAAGTTGAGAAGACGACACAAGTCAACAGATTCTATGCCCTCTTCTGTGTAACAGTTTTTCCTATGTAATCCTTCATTGCATACATCACCTTGCCCAAAACCTGATCATTCAGAATGATTATATTGTTAGCTTAGATAATCTAAAAATCATGCATCTCTGTTAGTTCATCCAACCTGGCAATCTAGGATTGGATCTACTCCGATTCCTTTTTGATCACAGCATTTATCGCAGAGAGCTTACTGATTCTTGACACTTGGAAGTTAGCCAGATCCAAGATCTCATCTATGAAATAAAAAAAATTAGCTTTCATTGCCTATGTATTCACTAACTTGTCACTTCTACAAAGTTGAGATTCCACGTGCAACACTTTCAAAAACTCAAATAGTTTATTCTTCTCCTTTTGCACTAATTTAACCATAGTCTTGAGTTCATTTGCTGATCAGTTTGAGTTCTCAACCATGAACTCCAGAGACTGCCTCCAATGAAATAATGGCTCCTATCTCATCTTGAGGATACCATTGGAGATTGTAACACTAGTCTTCATATCAATCACCTCCTTGAAGGTGGCTAATTGCTCTTTCAATCCAGTGGATGCATTATAGATGGTCTCCTAGTGTTTTGATGTTGTATCTTTCAATTTGTCTACATCAAGTAGAAGGTTCCCCAAATTCTCAATGACAATGGGTCCTTGAACCATCATCACCTCTATCCATGCTCTGCCAATTTTCCCAAATTGTCTCTCTTTTTGTAGCTTCATTAGCAAGTTCTTATTCTCTTCCACATTAGGGTCAAACTAAGCAGATGAAGTAGTGCCAAGAGCAGATTTAATATACTCAACTAGCTCCTTATTTTCAGACTTGAGGACTTCCTTATCTACTCAGAGTTCTTCTAACCTATCCTCAATCCTCTCATTGGTGGTTTTCAAGATACTCACCATTGATTCATGTAGTGGCACCCCTAGGTCCACAGTTTTAATCTTGAAATCTTGAGCTAAAAGCTCATGAAACTTTCCTTCTTTCTATAGATCTACTATTTCCATTATCATATGCTCAGTTGTGGAATCATGGGAAAGTTCCACTATAGAGTTTTTCTTCCTTGCCTTCTTTTCTATTGGATGAGATGAGGTTGCCTTAAGGATCAGGTCCTTTGAAGAAATGACCTCCTCATATCCTTTCTTCTTCTTCTTAATGGTTTCCTCTAACCATGAGTCTATGGATAGCACCTTAATTGGAGACTGAAGAGCCATAGGATCAAACAGCTTCCTGGCAATTGGAGGAGTCCACTTGTCTTTAGGTGGAACATGGAAGGAGGCAACCTTAGTCACTCAAAGGGCCAGAGTATTTACCGGCTGAGAGGAATCCTGACCATCCATGGGATTTGTGTTATCCAAGGTAATAACTAGACTTGGTAAGGGAGGCTTGGTCACAAGCACCTCTTTTTATTTCTTCTTTTCCTTTTCATTATATTCTTCCTTCTCCTCTTCATTTCCAATGTTTGGGAGAAAACCATCTCCATAGGTCAGAGTGACGGGAACATTATTTTCCTAGGGCTGGTCACCTCCTTGCCCTATAGATTGCACTGCACTTGCTAATACTAATGGCACCATAGAAGAAGTAATTGTTGAAGATGATTTCTTAGCTCCTGAAGTTGTTCCTCTGGATGAACTTGCACTAGAAGTTCTTTTCCATCACACTCTGGTCCATTCTACCCACTTGTCAGTTCTCTTGATAATGCCTCTCATGAGAAGCTCTAATGAATCAATCACTAGACCAAATGGTGGACAAGAATAAATGGGAAATACCTTGATTTGGTTGTAGGATGAGGGATGCATGAAGAGGTCATCATCTGCAAGATCAGATACATCAATAACATTATTATACATTGCAATTTCATCTAAAGTTAAACAGGACCACAATTTTTCCCGTGTTTGATAGTCATTAAAACACTCAGCCTATAAATCTTCAATATCTAGGACATGTCTGTAGGCATGTCTAAGATTCAGGTGATCTCTAAAAAAACCCATAGGATCATATTGAGGCCTAAGAACCTCATAATCAAGTATCTTGATCTTATCCTCAAAACTCTTTACTAAATTCCAGGCATTAGATCTGGATGCACAGGAATATGGACCAACCACCATGGGGAAGGAAATTATGGTGATCTTCTTCATAGTTGAACATAGAGTGTTCACTTCCAATATCTGCAAGAAAATCTCCACCAATACCACCTTATCTACAAGATACTGGGGTAATCTCTTAGGAAATCTAGAGAAGGCTCCTATCTGAAGATAAGAGAAACTTGGGAATTGGATGAAAGAGCATCCATACTGATTGATTTCTGAGATGGATGCTAGTGAGAATATTCTTTCACGCAAACCTTGAAGTTCCTGACAGATTCTCATTGTGAATGCATCATGCATAGTAGTTTATTCCTCAAAGCTCCGATGCAATTGTAGATTCGGGTAAAACTTATATATTTTGGTGTTGTTGTCAAAATTCCGAATTGCATGTAAGTCAGGCCATAGGTGCTAAGTTGCTAGAGCATAGATCAAGTAAGAAGACATGTAGAACCGTTTGAATCCTTGACAAGAACTCATCCAGGATGCTAGCTTCTCACACAAGATTTCCGCCCAATCAAATAACATATTTTCTACATAGGTAGCTTGAATAAGAAAGAAATTATGTTCAACGAGATCCAAGATCTCAGGTTTTCCATCCAATCTGGTTAGTTGGGCCAAAATATCAATAATTTCCCTCTTTAGGGTTGTTTTGAAGAGAGTCTTTTGCATCTTACTTTTCTTTGATTGAGGGGTATGGAACCAGGTCTTCTACATGTCTTCCCTCCTTAGACTCTTCTTTTCAATCAAAATAGATGCAGATGAACCGAAGTCGATATCACAATACAAGTCTTTCACCAGAATGCCAAAAGTTGTTTGGATTAGGGCTTTATCAATTGTTAGAAAAATAGACTAATCTTTGAACATAATTTTCTATCTTTGGGTTGTATTTCTCTACACATTCTCTAATGAGCTCAGGAGCTTGAACTGCCATTGGAAACCCTGCAGCTTCTACCAGACCACTGTCCTTAAGCTTCTGTGTAATAGGGTGAACTGGATGAGAATTCAATCTTCTGTGCAAATCTCCGAGATCAAAGAATCTTAGAGATGTGTGAGAAAATTCTTTCAATCCACTTTCAATACTAATTAATCTATCGTAACCAGAAGCTTTAACAACCATTTACTATAAAACTGAGAACATGAGTGAAGACAAATAGCTTGTTAATAAAAAATGGTGAGTAGAAAACTATGGTGAATGCTGAAGAAATAGCCGCTAAGATCTGAAAATTGGCACCACACGAATGGCATTAAGGTGACCTAATAGATGCAATTACATGATTAGCATTTAATTTTTGATAATCAATGGCTACTTAAAATTCCTGTTTCGGAGAAAATAATGGCCCCAAAATCCTCAAACTTACACTTGACTTTACGTTCATTAGCCGCTTGCTAAAAAAAATCTTTAGTCTTTCAGAAAAATAACATACTTTCCTTCCAATGCCAAAATGAATGAACATTAGACCATTTTACCCTGTGCAGAAAAACAATATAAGAGAATAATTTTCCCGTAAGCCTATTTCCTTTATTTCAGAAAAGTATCCCGACAGCTTCACCTTTTATCCTTTGTGTAGTTAAACAACTTCTTTTCTGTTAGGAGCATTTAACTTCTTATTTCCTCTTTTCACTTGTGTCGGGATTGCACCTTTGAGACCAAATTTTCTGGATGCTGCATGATCACCGCCACTACTCCACAACTTGATATCTCTGAGAGTTGAAAAACTCTTTTTATGAACAAAATCTTTATCAATCACTTATATAAAACACATGTTTATCTTTCAGAAAAATATATTGAGCATTATAGATCTGAGGGTGAATACTTCTCATTTGGAAGATGCTATGACATCCCTTTCTTGACATACCTAAATCACCTAAACACCAGATGAAGCAAAAATAGTGAAAACCTGCTAGGCTCAAATACGCAAGGCAAATAATTTATTTGATAAGCACATTAGGGGAAGGTTTCAAGATGAATGAGAAGTAGGTCACAAAATAAAATTTTTACCCCCTAGGACCTAAAGATCCTAGACTAAAATATGGCAAAAGATTCCATACTCATTACGAAAGTTAGTGAACTCATCAGAAATAAATTCACCTCCTGTATCAGATCTCAAACACTTCATATCTCTTCCAATTTATTTTTTCACTTTAGCTTTATACCATTTAAACATCTTAAATGCTTCAGACTTTTATTTTAGGAACATGATAGTCATCATCCTATATTTGTCATCAACAAATAAAATGAATTATTTGTCTCCATAATAGCTTTGTGTTCTCATTGGTCCACATAGGTTTGTATGAGTTGTTGGGATTAATGGGAAGTATGTACTGAGAGGGGAGGGGTGAATCAGTACCTCTAAAACTTTTGTATCATTTAATGAATTAACCTTTGTAATCAATTTTATATCCATTCAATCTAATCTATACTATCTTGATGTGAGTTATATCAATTCATAACATTAACATACATGTGAACATTCATATAAATATTCCTTAAAGTAATTGACACATAACACAAGATATGATATTGGAAAAAACTCCTGTTAGGAAGTAAAAATTGAGGTTGGGATGAAACCCACAAAATATCCACTATCTACATATTGGAAGGGGTAGGTTAAGGCTTAAAATTTGATCAATTCTGATGATCTACCCTATTAAGAGTATTAGTGGAGACCTGTTAAAGTCTACTTTGTTAGGAGCTTTAACAACAATGTTGAGTGTGCACTCAGTTAAGAGATTTTTAGTTGGACTGTTAAATCCACCTTCCTTGAAAGGATTTTTACACTTTGCTCCACTTGTTAGAATGATAGAAAATTAAAAATTGACCTAGTAAATGCAATATCCTATTGTTGATACAGATCTAATTTAGTTTACATGAAAATTATTATCACCTTATTGTGATTGAATAATACCTCTGATTCTCGGTAGGCTCGGTTCTTGGTTCTGATAACCAAATTCACCTTTTGTTGTTCTTGTTCTTGAAACTATCAATCTGATCCATAGATGTGCTCAGTGGCTTCATTCATCTTCTCCTTGTATTCACATCCTTAATAATGAATGATTGCATCATCTATTTATAAGATGGATTGACATCATCAAGTTCTGAGAAAAACAATGTTAACTCTAAGATCTGGTTTACAACTTGTACCTAGATCTCCTTTTCTATGTGTTTTAAATCAGTTAGACTAAATAAAGAACTTACATTCATATTTCTTTTCCCTAAATAAATGGATTTAAAACAAATAAATATCTTATAAATAGAATAAGCTTTCTTTATCTGACATGGAAGTCAGATCCACTTCTTGCAGGCTGCAACTAACTTTTGGTTTTTGTTTGTCGGTTATGTTCTGACTGTCTTTTGATTTTGTTTTATCAGTTTCTCTTTAACTGTCTCATCATTCTGCACTGTATCTTGCACATAGAGTTCCTTTTTCGGGTTCCTCTTTATCTTTCTTCTTAACATTTTTGGTGTACACACTAAGTTGTGTCGTCAGTTCTCTTTGCACTTAGTCATCTTTGGTGATCTCCTTTTCTATCTAATTTTTGGTTTTCTCTTGTCTTGTCTTTTAGTGTATTCTTACTGAAAGTGTTGTTTTCATACTAATGGAAAATTTAATGTCATCAATCTCCCCTTTTGACATTAGTATCAAAAACTGATATGTGCAAAATACTAACAAAATGTTAATTATATACAACATATATAATCCTTATTCATTTAATGACTCCCCCTATTTATATGCCAGTATATCTATACATATGATATCTTTCCTTCTTCATATCATTTTCTCTTTATGAATATACATATATACATTTACCATTTTCCCATCTGAATGAAAGAATATACTTATTATTTTCTCCTCTTTTTTTGTGTAGTACTCATATCATTTTCCCCCTATTTTGATATTAAGCCCGAAAAGGTCTATACCTTAGAGTTTATCAAAATTGTGGGAGTGTGAAGACTTCATGTCTTCCATAATTTTCTCCCATTGTTTTTTTAGGTTCTCCAAAGCCATGTACTCAAGTGTTATCTTTGAGTGCATGTCATAGATGATGTCTGCTACAAACATTTCAGGATTTTCTATCAATTGTCATGTTGAACTGATGTGTTGTTGGAGCAGTGTTAGATTTGGTAAAAGTTGAGCTTGGAGCTTGGTGACTTCTTCCCTGAAGTGTGTTTTTTCTTCCCACATTTCCCACCTTAACCTTTTTATCTCTATGATCTTCTCATAATGAAATTTAATTGCATTGTCTCCATCAGTGGTTAAGCTTTTTGTACTGTTTGCTAGATCTGTATCCAGCTTTGCAATGTTGTCACTATTCTCTTCAGTGAACTTGTCTAATGTGCTCAATTGTTGAATCAAGGTTATAGCTTCAGTTATAATTGGATCCAATTGAGTAATGAATTCTGATAGCTTTACCTTATTGACACCACTTCTTGGTTGATGTTCTCAATAAGCTTTTGTTGGTACTTTAGCTCTGCTCTCTCCTCAATTTCCTTTTTTGCATCAATATTTTGAGTTGTTATTGCCTCAGTTAGAGTGGATAATTGATCTATAATTGGATTTTTCTGATCAATATCAACATCAGGCACAATTTGGTGTAATATGTCCCATGTTTTCTCTAGTACCATGGATTCCCTGTGTTGTTTCTTCAGCTTCTCTTGTAATTCCTTCCTTTGGCATATTTCACCGTATTCTTGTAGTGCTTCAAAATCAAGTGTAAATGGGTCACACTTTGGTATTTCAATAAGTTCATCCAAGGTGACTTCTAACTTATTCTTCTTTGATTTCTTCTTCTTTTGTGAGTCACTTGAGTGTAAAACCATTGCCAATTTCTTGGCTTTCTCAGTTGTGCTCGATGAAGTTACCTGTTGTGCTTCTTTTTGCTGCTAGGTGTTGGTTTCATCTTGTCAGGTGTCTGTAGATGTCTCTAAATTCACATTCACATCATCAATAGCACATTTATTGATTTCTTGAAGAGTACCACCTTTAGGTTTTTCTCCTTCATCGATGTCCTTAGATTCATCATTCTTTTTTTCTTCATTCTTATCTATTGTATCTGCATCCTTTTCTGTATCTCCTCATGTAACCTTACCAGTATCGATTACATTTTGAGTAGCTCTGATGTCTTTATGACCATCAGTGTTGTCTTTGTTTCCTTATTCCCCTACATCCTTGGGACTATCCTTTTCAGGTGACTTGTTTTATTCTTGTAGAATATTGATAGATTGTATCAATTTTTGCATGTTTCCTGGAATGTTTACTTGTGCAGTATCAACTGTTGTGTCCATTGCAATAGTGACAAATTCATCTTTATTAACTTCCTCTGTTGGGTCATTGGTGATGTCAATGATATTTGTATCCACAATATTGTCATTTGTGGTGTCTGGCCATGATTTATGTGCAACATGTGCATTCTTGTTGCCGATTCTGTCATCTTCTTCCTTGTATAACTCAATAGATGTGTCATCTTGAGTTGTCTTATCAACATCTTGTTGTTGTAGGTCTTTGTGGGGGATTTCCTCCTTAGTAGGTCTATTAATAATTTTACACCATTTCTTATGGCTATCCTGTTCAAGTTCTATAATCTTTCCTTCAAGAAGCTTATATGCTCTCAACTTCGGTGAGAACTCCTTTTTGTACTTCTCCATCATTTCATCTATTTATACCTTCTTAGATTTAGGTGGCATGAGAGTAACAAGTACTCTATCTCTTATTTTTTCTCATTCTTCAAAGCAAATGTCCATCTGGAGTATAGTCTGTCTAATAATTCCCTTGGTACATAATTGCCTTCAAACTGAATCGGTACATATTTGAATTTGTACATTTTTTCTATGATGACATCTTCAACTTTTTTCTGATCCTCCGGCTCTAATTTCATCCATCTTCTAATCTTAGAATCTGTAATAGATCATGAGCTTGCAATAGATTTAAAAATTTCATCAATAGATTCAAGATCTTTTACCTTGACACTTTCTGCCTCTATAGCTTCATCTTCCTTGGTGTTTTTAATATCCTCTCAGGTTTTGATAAACTTCTTTCCTCTTTTGTTTTTCCCTCTCTTCGGTGTGGCAGATTTCCTCTTGTATGTCCTTACCTTTCCTTTCTTCAAAGGTGAAGGAGTAGAACCCTTTGATGTTTGGATTCTTGTTCTAGAAACAACTATTTTCCTTGGCTTCTTAGTTGGTGGAGGAGGTGGTTAATCTGACTCTATTTCCTCGGAGTCATCCTTTCCTTCATCTTTACCTATAGGTAACTATCCTTTGGTTTATTCCTCCTTTTCATTTTCCTCTTCTTGCTCGATTTCTTCCTAAGTTTCCGACAATATCTTCTTGAGGTTATTTACCATCTTGTCCTTTTTACTAACAGTTTTCTTAACAACTAGGCCAAATTTGATTCTTGTATTAGCCTCTTTATATGTTCCAAACTTGGGTTGTTTCTTATCAAGTGGCTCATTAATCAAGGCATCAATTTCCTTAGTTGCAAGATCAATGTTTATTTCATACTCTAATGGTTGTAATCATGTTTTCCTCAGTACAACAGGCTTGATATATGTATTATGTGTATCAACCATAAAACATATCTCATCTTTATATTTTTCAATGAGTTGTTCTGGGATCCTTACCCTCTTTGGCAGTCAGTCTTTGAATATAGTGAAGTATTCATCCATGATTGTCTCAAAATTTTCTCCCTCTGAAGCTATATGTCCATTGATATGCATGGTGACCGGTTTGGTGCTGTCCCATTTCACATTTCCTATCGAAGGGAATATTTCTTGAAAATAGAAGAAAATACACATTATGAGTGAGCCAAACTTACATGTTTTTGACTTCGCATTCCTCATAGTATTTAAGTTATCTTTAAACTGATTTAGTAGAAGTTTGGAAAATTCTAATTATGTTCTATTCTGTTGGTTGTATTTCCTATTTTTGAAGTTTTCCTGGCTCCTTGTCCTGTTCTCTATGCTATTGTGTATCCATTTCAGTTTTCTCTTGCTTAGTGCAGCCTTCCCAATGTCATGTTTTCAGGTTTTCAGGTCTACACTTAACCAAATTTGCAAGAACCCTGAAAACCCTAGGTTGTCCAAGTATTAAACATTACATTTTAAATCCTAGGTCTTGGCGCGTTTTATTTCAAAATTACTTTATATTCACTCAATGCATGTGTTTCAATGTTTATCGCCTTGTTGCGTCAGTTTTTTGGCACTGTCTTTTAGTCGCGTGAGTTGGCGACGAGCTGCAATAGGAGCTCATCGCACAATCACGATCAATTTAGGTCAAGGTCTTTTAGTCCCGCGAGTGGGTGATGAGTTGTTTTTAGAGGGAATCGCACAATCGTGATGAACTCATGTCAAGTTATATTATGTTGTGCGACCAAGCGAGTCATGTTGAAAATTAAGCAATTGCACACCCGCTCACTGTTTCATGTCAATGTTTTAGGTTGCACGACTGCGCGATGAGGTCCTATTTTGAAGGTCGCCCACTTGCATAGGTTCTAACTTATGTGTATTTTGCAGTGCGAGTGCATGACAAGGGCATAAAGTATTAATATGAGGATGCATCACTTAGTCGCGCAAGTGTTTTTCAAATAAAAGTAAAGGTCCACGACAGAGTGACTGAAGGACTGTTCAATGTGTCGCTTACTCACTAATGTTTTCAGATGAAAAGAATATAGCTCGCGACTTGGAAACTGAAGGAAAGAATAGATGTTGTTGCACGGTCAAAATCAGTTATAAAGAGAAATTTTTAGGCCCGCGAGTGTGCGATGAGTAAAAAGGATGTGTCACTTAGTCACCAATCAGTAAAGATAAAGGGAAAATGGCTTGCGGGTTCGCGACTGAGAAGAAAATAGAATGCATCGCTCACTCGCATGAACCAAAAAGCAAAGTAAAAAAGTGGTGCGAGTATGCGATAGAGATGAAATGAGGTCCAAAACATTGCATCGCTAAGTCGCAGAAGGTAAAAAGTGGAGTAAGAATGGATGGCGAGTGTGCGATGAGAAATAAAAAGGATGTGTCACTCACTCGCAAGGATCTTCCCAGAGGTGAAAACGTAGCAACAGTATAGACAGAACTCATGAACTGTTAGGGCAGATTTTATTAAAGGAGTTGATGGTGCATTAATTTACATTCATCATAGGTTCAGAGCCCAGGTTGTTCAGTTTGCAGAAGAAAGATGTTTTTCTCAGCTTGCAATGTTTTCCATGTTGATCAGAGAGTTCTAAATTACAGGATTGTGCACAGAATAGTCAGCTGATATCTAAGATAGATTTGTTTCAATATCGGTAAAGAAAAAGAGATTCAAGGTGCTGTAAATGAGCAGAGTTATGGCTGAGATTTCACAAGTGCAGCGAGAATATTTTGATGTACACGGATTCAATAAAATATTGTATGAAGTATTTACAACAAATACTAACATCAATAGGTTCCCACTTGTTGTACATCACCAATGCTAGATGGGACATGCAGAAGGGTGCAGGTACTGAGTATTCAGGACTTCAGGTAGCTATCAGACGATGAAGTGAAGGCTTGGGAAGTTATGATTACACTCATGAAAGGAGGTATGTGGTAGATGAGGAAATCCTGGACGATGAGTAAGGTGAAAGTTTGGCATTGCACTATTCGAGACATGAGGGATAGTTATTGTAAAAGGAGAATGTAGGTGAGTAGGCAAGCTCAACTCTAGATTCAACATAAATACTATCAAGGCTTGGTCCTTTCACCATTTTTTCTCTCTCTTTTGTCTCTTTGTACTTTAGGGTTAGGTTTTCTATGACCATCTGAAGCTTGTTTCATCCTGAAGGGATTCCAAGATGGTCAGTAACCCTATATATAGCATATGAGTTGTAATTTGTAGAGGTTTTTGATGTTGGAACAATTTTTGGAAAAGAGATAATATACTACAGAATTCAGATATTCTGGTTTATGTCTATCTTTTGAAGTTGTGTAATCTCTCATTGTATAAGAAGTTGGATCATATAGATAATATACGGTGCAATTTTACTCTCCTCTATTGCTGTCTTTTTACTCTTTGTGTATGCTTTTCTATGCTAAGTTTACAAGGTATTTTGTAGCATTCTGGTTATAAGGTAACCATTTGATTACTTGCAAGTTTCTTTCAAGGAAAGAATTAAGTTTTGTAAGTAATTTTAAGGAGCATAATGCTTTGATTAAGGATTTGATACAATAGATTTGAGGTGACAGGGTAACTTGTAAGGAAATTTACCTGAATTGTATGTGGGTTGTAAGGCAATCCACTGTATTTTATTTCTATGATGTCTTTTCTTATTTGACTCTATAGCCCAAAGGATAGGCACTGGTCCAGAAATAGTCTGATAATCCATCTTTTTCTAAGATATTCCAAGTTATCAAAACCATTTCAATCAAAATACTTTGTTACTAAGAATAGACAAACTGAACGTGTTAAGGACCTATGTCAGCAGGACTGTGTCCATATTATTGATTCCTTGAAGAGTGAATCCACTAGGTTATCCCTCCTATAAAGAAAAGGAAGAAGGATGAGAATCCTTGTATCACTGGTTCTTTTTATGATAATAGCTATGGTTTGTATGATTATATCTTGCATATAGCTATGCTTGGTCATTTCCAAGGTGATCCATAGGTTGATTTGACAGAGATACATAGCAAATCAGTGTCCACATTAACAAATACTGTGTAAACAGCAATCTTGAAAGGTAAAACCTTCCTGAGCATATGTGGAGCTCAAAAATGAAGAAGGACCTTATCCAGTCCTTAGCAATTAGGCTTTTCTTGTCTCTGAATTAGTATTAGAAGGCATAGTGATCAAGTATTCATTTCAAGCACTGTGGTTCATACAAGAAAAATCCCTAACAAATTGGCGACTCTGCTGGGGATAAAGAGATTGTAAATTTTTGAAGAAGTATGCAAAAATCTATGGTGCGTTAAGATCTAAAGTTTTATAAAATTCCAGTTGTTGTTGTCATACTAACCTCATTCATCCCAATTTATTGGGTGGCGACTCTAAAGAGGAAGATCTCTGAGATTAGTGCAAAAAAAATTTAAATGTCTTACAAAATGAATACTAGGTCAAAAACAAGAGCTGACCCAGAAAGGGTATTAAATGAAGGAATCCCTTCATCCTCAAGAGTTGGAGCCTCTTGGAGAAAGAAGAAAAATTAGGACAATATGGATGCAACTCCTTTAAAAGGTGAAGAAACAAATGTCAAGAATGACAAGAATACTATTCACCACTCTCATGATGGAAACACTTCAGACTATGAAGAGGCTGCTTAAAAGGTATTAGATACACCCGCACTCACCTCTACTTCAAATGAGCAAGAAGAGATTACTACACCTAGTTCAGATTCAGAAGATAATCCTTCTGATATGCTGGACAATGAAGAAAAGTTTATTTTAAAGAAGCTTTCCCTAGTTCAACAAATGAAAAGGGAAAGAGAAATAAGAAAGAACAAGAATGATCATAAGGCTCTTGATAACAATAGAAAAAGACATCCTAAACACCAAACTACAAAAGAAATAGAGAAGTCTTAGAAAAAAAAAAAAATACCAGTCACTCAAAATGCTTCCACTTTACAAATAGATAAGGGAAAACAAAAGATGAGTGAACGTAGAGATCAAGAATCTACATTTCAAAAGCCTATGGTTGAACAAATGTCCAAGTTAGAAATTGATTTGGAAAAACTGAGAATTGAAAAGGAGACTATGGAAAAAATGTTGGAAAAGGCCCAAATGGAAGCTGCTACAATTGAAATGAAGAAAAAGATTGATTTTTTACAGTCTTCAAAATATTATTTTTCAGGGCCAGAGAATAATACATCTTTTAGAGGAAAAGCTACTACGGCTAAAGAAGATGATAGTTTTCAAAGGAAGCCATTACATAATGAGAGGTACAAATAGTTTGATTTTGTTGGTATCCCTGGATACCCTAATGCCTTTCCTAAAGATGTGGGTGACATAGGAGAAAAGCTCCCAAAGTTTGCTAGTAATAATGTGATTTCTTGTGAGGCACACTTAAGAAAATTCATTGACTTTGTTGATGACCTGAATATCACCCATGAAGATGTACTAATGAAACTGTTTGTTCAGTCCCTTGTTGAAGATGCGAGAGAATGGTTTAGAAGCCTTGCTCATGGCTCTGTTGTTTCCATGGATGAGTTGATTGAGTTGTTTAAAGATCAATATGGTGATAAAACAAAAAAAGTTTTTTTATTGAATGAGTTCAATAACATTAAGAAAAATTACAATGAAGAGGTTACAGAATTTAACACAAGATTCCAAAGAGCTATGCATAAACTCTTTCAGAAGATAAAGCTAGATGAAGAAATCTGTCTAGCAACTTATTTAAATGCTTATGATTCTAAAATGGGATATGCTCTAGGAGATAAAAACCCTAGGACACTTACTTATGCTTACAAGATAGCAGTCAATATTGAAATGAACATAAGAGTGTCAGGTAAGTTGAATAGGAGAGATGACCCAGGTTTAGTAAGAGCAGTCTGAAAGAACCAGAGTACCAGGAATATAGAGCTCCCCAAAGCAATAAACCTCTTTAAAATAATAATTACAATCCTTAGAATAGAATGCAAAATCACCCATATGGAACTCAGTTCAAGGATGGAAAGCCTGTCACTGCACCTAAGAGGGAAAGAACAGATAATAAGACTCCAGGCCCCCTTCATAGAAATTCAGTCCATTTTTGCAGTGGGGAAACTTGGTGTGAGGCTTGTAATGCCCCTCATAATCCTGATTTTTGTGTAATTTCCTTGGATCTAAATGCAAACGAGGAACAATAAAATGATGAAGGGGAATAGTATGATCATAGTATGACTAACGCTTATTCATGCCATGATACAGATTCAAATAGTGAAGGGGAAATTTATGATTCCTATGTTTCACAAAGAGGGGTTGAGGTTCGCCATCAATAGATCTTATCTGATAGTGAAGTTGATGGGGCTGATGATGATATTAGATGCTATGCTCAAAATGATCAGGATGTTCCATTCATAAGAAAAGCTTTAGATGAAGAGAAGGCTAGAATTACTGCTGAGTTAGTAAATAAAGCTAGAAGCAATTACCACTTAAGAAGCAGGGTGGTAGGTGGAACTGGTAGTCAGCCCTCAGGTGTTTTCATTAAGGACAATAAATCAGATACTAAGTATGTCCAGAAAAAAGAAGAACCTAGAGAAAATATAAATAAGCACAAGGTCAAGGTCATCACAAAAACTGTGGAGTCAGATGTTACACAAGATGACAAGGTCCAAGAAAAGATTCTTCCTGTTCAAAAGACAGAAAATAAAAGATTGAAAGAACAAAAAAAACATAGTGAGGATACTGAAGTTGCTATTGATAGGTCAAAACAGGAAGATATTTGTTATACTCCAGTAGACATGGGTCAGTGCTTGTCTCAGATGATAGTCAAGGTACCATTTCTGGAAATGATGAGGATCAAGGAACATAAGGAAAAGGTGATGGCCTTGTTAGATAGTGTACCTACAATCAAGGTCCAAGATTTAGTATATGTATCTGAGAGACCACTAGTTAAGGGAAGTGAGGATGAGATGTTGACATCTGAGATCCCTAAAATATTCTTGAATGCTAATTCTTCTCCAAAGGTGGTGGACCCATTTTTTCTGTCATTGATAATAAATGATAAAATGCTCAAGAATTTTATGATTGATTCAGGAGCTTCTAATACAGTTATGCCAGTTGAGATCATGAAGGCAATGGGTCTGCAAGTTGACACACCTCATGGTATGTGTAGAGCTATGGATTCCAAGGAAGTCCCTATAATTGGTACTATTGAGGCCATGCCTTATAGATTGGCACTTTGCCCTGATGTTGTGATGATGATGAGTGTTCTTATGGTTGATATACCACCTCATTATGGCATGTTATTATCAAGGAAATGGAGTGCCTCAATGGGAGGAAGTATACAAAATGATTTTTCATATGCTACTTTCAATATTGTTGGAGAGAATGTCAATATTACAAGAGAGAGCCGAACTCCCCACATGATAGAAAAATATGAGGATACTCATATTAATTGTTGCATTGACATAGATATGGAAAATTTCAGAATGCAACAGGATGAGCATAAAGATCAAGGAGTTGATGTTTTAAGTAAGGAATTAATATCACAAGAGGATGGGATATGGAAAATGTATTTTGATGGTGCTTTCTCTAAAGAAGGATGAGGGGTAGGAGTATTATTGATATCCCCATCAAGTACAACTTTCAAATACTCATTTCTGCTGACTTTTCAGTGTACTAATAACACTGCAGAATATGAGGCTTTATTTTTAGGACTTGAAATTGCTATCAAACATGGTATAAAGTTTTTAAAGGTTTATGGTGACTCTGAGTTAGTGGTAGCACAAGTCAGATCCAAATATGCTGTAAAAAATGATAGATTGAAAATGTACAAACATGCTATTTGGGATCAACTAGAGATGTTTGATGCTTTTAATATAACTTGGTTGGAAAGGTCAAAAAATATTATGGCTGATTTTCTAGAAAATTTTGCTTTGAAAAATGATGATTTGACCTTGCATGGAGTATCAATACTCGAAGTTAAAACAAGACCAATTGTCCCAGATAATATATACAACTGGTAAGTTTTCCAAGATGATCAAGATATTCTAAGGTTCATACAATGTTTAGATCAGTATGAAAACCAGAGTATAGATTGTAGTTCCTTATTAGAATCAGATGATGGAAAGGAATACATCTTTGGAAATGAAGTTGTTCAATTGAGTTCTAATCAGATTCCTAGGGGTTTGGTTGAACTTGAGGCATTTTTTGTTAGCCAACAAAGTGATTCAGCAAGGATAAGCAATGCCAATGTTGAGGATTTGGAGGAAGTGAATTTAGGATCAGAAAATAGTCCTCAGATAGTTTATATAGGGAAAGGTCTGGACTCTCATGTAAGGATAAACTTGATTAAATTGTTGAGAAAATACAAGCATGTTTTTGCTTGGTCATATGAGGACTTGAAGGCATACAAAGAGGACTTGTTCCAGCATGAGATTCCTTTTAAATCAGATGTCAAGCCATTTAGACAGAAACAAAGGCCTATTAACCCCTTGTTGGCTCCCAAGATGTAGCAAGAATTGATGAAACTCAAGGATGCTGGCATAATTCAACCTATTAGGCATTCAACATGGGTGTCCAATCTAGTGCCAGTTAGAAATAAGAATGGTGACATCAGGTTATGTGTTGATTTCAGAAATCTCAATATTGCTTCATTAAAGGATAACTATTCACTGCCTAACATGGAAGCAATGCTGCATAAGGTGACTAGTTGTGAATTGTTATCAATGATGGATGGTTTTTCAGGATACAACCAAGTTTTGGTCAAAGATTCAGAGCAATATAAGACTACATTTACTACTCCTTGGGGAACATATGTTTATATCTGAATGCCTTTTAATTTGATAAATGCAGGTGCAACTTTTCAGAGGGCCATGGATGTTTCTTTTAAAGAGTTTATTGATTTATTCATGGTTGTTTACCAAGATGACTTAACTGCATATTCTAAGAAGGCTAATGATCATTGTGATCATTTGGGTAAGATTTTTAATAAAGCATTAGAATATGGTGTTTCTTTAAACCCTAAGAAATGTCACTTTGCAGTTAAGGAGGGAAAGTTGCTTGGACATATTGTGTCCAGAGAAGGGGTAAGAATAGACCCTGAAAGAGTAGAGGCAATTCAAAAAGTTTTTGCTCCAAAAAATTTAAAAGGTGTACAATATTTCTTAGGAAAGATTAATTTTGTCAAGAGATTTCTTGCTATTTTTCCTGAAATTGTCAAGCCCATTGTGAAGTTGTTGAAAAAAGATACCAAGTTTGTTTGGAGTGATGAAGCCCAACAGGCTTTTGAAAGAATAAAAAAGGCAGTACAGGAAACTCCAGTGTTGAAATCTCCATATTACACTACACCTTTCTCCCTGTTTTCATTTTCTTCATTTCATACAATTGCTGCAATTTTGCTTCAGAAAGATGAGCAAGGATTCGAACATCCCATAGCTTTTTATAGTAAATCCTTGCAGGCTGCAGAACTTAACTATGAAATAATGGAAAAGCAGGCCTATGCATTGGTAAAGGCTATGAAATATTTTAGGCCCTACTTGGTGTGTGCCAAGGTGAAGGCCTATGTTCCACATTCAGCAGTGAAGGATATTCTTACGCAGTCAGAGGTTACTGGTAAGAGATGCAAATGGATTACAAGGATCCAAGAATTCAATCTGGAAATCAATATCACCAAGTTGGTAAGAGGTCAAGGCTTGGCCAAACTTATGACAGAGGAGAACCTGG
>MU225966.1:1797954-1818928 GCA_018584345.1 Thuja plicata | reverse complement strand
GCAAATGGATTACAAGGATCCAAGAATTCAATCTGGAAATCAATATCACCAAGTTGGTAAGAGGTCAAGGCTTGGCCAAACTTATGACAGAGGAGAACCTGGATTTAGTGCAATTAAATCAAACAGAGACACAGGATCAAGCCATTACCAGTATAGAGAGGCAGCCCTTTTATACTGATATTGTTTTCTTCCTCAAAAATGCTAAGTGTCCTGATCATTTGTCTGATAATCAGAGGAGGAGTTTGAATTTGCAAGCTCAGAGGTATGTTTTGATTCAAGGAGATTTATTCTAGAAAGATAAGAATGGTTTTCCTTTTCTATGCCTTGACAAGTATCAAGCTGAGAAAGTCCTAATTGAGATGCATGAAGGACAATGTGGAGGTCACTTTTCTGCTAAGACCACTGCCCATAATATTTTAAGGGCAGGATATTATTGGCCTACTTTGTTCAAGGATACTTAGATGCATGTTCAGAAATGTGAACCATGTCAAAGGTTCTCCAATAAACTAAAATTTGCAGGTGCTCTGTTGCTTAACCCAGTAAGTATTGAGACTCCTTTTCCTGTATGGGGCATTGATTTTATTGGTGAATTTCAAGAAAAGTCTAGTGCAGGGCACAGTTGGATTTTAGTTGCCACAGATTACTTTACTAAATGGATTGAGGCTATCCCCACAAGGAAAGAAACTCGTAAGGTGGTTACTGAATTTTTTCTAGAAAACATTTTGACCAGATTTGGTGTGCCTAATAAATTAATAATGGACAATGATATGAGTTTCAGATCAGAAGAAATGACAAGTTTCTGTGAGCAGTATGGGATTACAATATCATATTCATCCCCATATCATCCACAGGCCAATGGACAAGCTGAGTCTAGCAATAAAAGTATATTGAAAATATTGAAGAGAACTTTGGAACAAAATAAAAGGACTTGGCATACCAAATTGAGATTAGCCCTCTGGGCTGATAGAATAACACTTAAGAAGGCTATTGGTCAATCTCCTTTTGAATTGGTGTATGGTTTACAAGCTAGATTGCCTATTAACAATTTGTTGCCCATTTGCTAATTTATACAAGAAGAACATCTGGATGTCTCTGACAACATGCAAAATAGAATGATGCAGTTGATGGAATTGGATGAAGTCAGGAGAAATAGTTAGAGAGAAAATGTGAAGCTACATCAAAAGATGAAATATCTTTTTGACAGGAGAGCTACTGAGAGAAAGTTCCAAATTGATGATTTAGTTCTCCAATGGAATGCAAGGGTAGAGGAAAAAGGCAAGCATAATAAGTTTGAGTCTTTATGGCTGGGACCGTTCATCATTGCAAAATTTTTTGGCAAAGACTCATATTTGTTGAAGACTATGGAAGGAAATCTCTTTGAATTGCCTGTACATGGGCAGTTTTTGAAGCCTTTCTTTGAATGAATTTCAAAGTATGTAAATATGTATGTATAGTAGGCTCCTTTCTTTGTCCCTTGTTTAGGAGTTCTATACATATTTCCCTTTCTGCTGTAGGGTTTTGCTCCGTTGAGGAGGTGGTCTACAACCAGAGATTATGTGGTTCTCGGTATAAACTTGCATTTAACCGTCCTTAGTTAGAGCCACTATTGGTTGTATTTCCTATTTTTGAAGTTTTCCTGGCTCCTTGTCGTGTTCTCTATGCTATGGTGTATCCATTTCAGTTTTCTCTTGCTCAGTGCAGCCTTCCCAGTGTCATGTTTTCAGGTTTTCAGGTCTACACTTAACCAAATTTGCAAGAACCCTTAAAACCCTAGGTTATCCAAGTATTAAACGTTACATTTTAAATCCTAGGTCTTGGCATGTTTTATTTCAAAATTACTTTATATTCACTCAATGCATGTGTTTCAATGTTTATCACCTTATCACGTCAGTTTTTTGGCACTGTCTTTTAGTCGCGTAAGTTGGTGACGAGCTGCAATAGGAGATCATCGTGCAATCATGATCAATTTAGGTCAAGGTCTTTTAATCCTGTGAGTGGGCGACGAGTTGTTTTTAGAGGGAATCATGCAATCGTGATGAACTCATGTCAAGTTATATTATGTTGTGCAATCGAGCAAGTCATGTTGAAAATTAAGCAATCGCACACCCGCTCATTGTTTCATGTCAATGTTTTAGGTTGCGCGACTGCGTGATGAGGTCCTATTTTGAAGGTCGCCCACTTGCATAGGTTCTAACTTATGTGTATTTTGTAGTGCGAGTGCGTGACGAGGGCATAAAGTATTGATATGAGGATGCATCGCTCAGTCGCACAGGTGTTTTTCAAAGAAAAGTAAAGGTCCGCGACAGAGCGACTGAAGGACCGTTCAATGTGTCGCTTACTCACTAATGTATTCAGATGAAAAGAATACAGCTCGTGACTTGGAAACTGAAGGAAAGAATAGATGCTGTCGTGCACTCAAAATTAGTTATAAAGAGAAATTTTTAGGCCCGCGAGTATGCGATGAGTAAAAAGGATGTGTCGCTCAGTCGCCAGTCAGTAAAGATAAAGGGAAAAGGCCTTGCAGGTTTGCGACTGAGCAGAAAATAGAATGCATCGCTCACTCACATGAACCAAAAAGCAAAGTAAAAAAGTGGTGCGAGTATGCGATAGACATGAAATGAGGTCCAAAACATTGCATCGCTCAGTTGAAGAAGGTAAAAAGTGGAGTAACAATGGATGGCGAGTGTGCGATGAGAAATAAAAAGGATGTGTCACTCGCTCGCAAGGATCTTCCCAGAGGTGAAAACGTAGCAACAATGCAGACAAAACTCATGAACTGTTAGGGCAGATTTTATTAAAGGAGTTGATGGTGCATTCATTTGCATTCATCATAGGTTCAGAGCCCAGGTTGTTCAGTTTGCAGAAGAAAGATGTTTTTCTCGGCTTGCAGTGTTTTCCGTGTTGATCAGAGAGTTCTAAATTGCAGGATTGTGCATAGAACAGTCAGCTGATATCTGAGATAGATTTGTTTCAATATCGGTAAAGAAAAAGAGATTCAAGGTGCTGTAAATGAGTAGAGTTATGGCTGAGATTTCACAAGTGCAGCGAGAAGATTTTGATGTACATGGATTCAATAAAATATTGTATGAAGTCTTTACAGTAGAGACTAACATCAATAGGTTCCCACTTGTTGTACATCACCGATGCTAGATGGGACAGGCACAAGGGTACAGGTACTGAGTATTCAGGACTTCAGGTAGCTATCAGACGATGAAGTGAAGGCTTGGGAAGTTATGATTACACTCATGAAAGGAGGTATGTGGTAGATGAGGAAATCCTGGATGATGAGTAAGGTGAAATTTTGGCATTGCACTATTTGAGACATGAGGGATAGTTATTGTAAAAGGAGAATGTAGGTGAGTAGGCAAGCTCAACTCTAGATTCACCATAAATACTATCAAGGCTTGGTCCTTTCACCATTTTTTCTCTCTCTTTTGTCTCTTTGTACTTTAGGGTTAGGTTTTCTGTGACCATCCAAAGCTTGTTGCATCCTGAAGGGATTCCAAGATGGTCAGTAACCCTATATAAAGCATATGAGTTGTAATTTACAGAGGTTTTTGATGTTGGAACAATTTTTGGAAAAGAGATAATATACTACAGAATTCAGATATTCTGGTTTATGTCTATCTTTTGAAGCTGTGTAATCTCTCATTGTATAAGAAGCTGGGTCATATAAATAATATACGGTGCAATTTTACTCTCCTATTTTGCTATCTTTTTACTCTTTATGTATGCTTTTCTATGCTAAGTTTACAAGGTATTTTGTAGCATTCTGGTTATAAGGTAACCATTTGATTACTTGCAAGTTTCTTTCAAGGAAATAATTAAGTTTTGTAAGTAATTTTAAGGAGCATACTGCTTTGATTAAGGATTTGATACAATAGATTTGAGGTGATAGGGTAACTTGTAAGGAAATTTACCTGAATTGTATGTGGGTTGTAAGGCAATCTGCTGTATTTTGTTTCTATGATGTCTTTGCTTATTTGACTCTATAGCCCAAAGGATAGGCACTGGTCCAGAAACATTCTGATAATCCATCTTTGTCTAAGATATTCCAAGTTATCAAAACCATTTCAATCAAAATACTTTGTTACTAAGAACAGACAAACTGAACTTGTTAAGGACCTATGTCAGTAGGACTGTGTCCATATTATTGATTCCCTGAAGAGTGAATCCACTAGGTTATCCCTCCTATAAAGAAAAGGAAGAAGGATGAGAATACTTGTATCACTGGTTCTTGTTATGATAATAGCTATGGTTTGTATGATTATATCTTGCATATGGCTATGCTTGGTCATTTGCAAGGTGATCCATAGGTTGATTTGACAGAGATACATAGAAAATCATTTTCCACATTAAAAAATACTGTGTAGACATCAATCTTGAAAGGTAAAACCTACCTGAGCATATGTGGAGCTCAAAAGTGAAGAAGGACCTTATCCAGTCCTTAGCAATTAGGATTTTCTTGTCTCTGAATCAGTATTAGAAGGCATAGTGTTCAAGTATTAATTTCAAGCACTGTGGTTCATACAAGAAAAATCCCTAACATGTTCTTCACAATTTTTTAGGTTGTGTCTACTGCACCTGATGCTATGTTGTTCAACCTGCTTGCTTGGAAGAATTTATATCCTAGAACACATTCACCGAATTTGATCTCATCATCAGTTATGGTGGTAACTTTCAGTCCTCTACCATCCCATTTGGCTCCTATAATCTTCTCGGTCTTGGCCTTAGGTGGATGCTTTAGTGCCTTTACTTTGTCTTTTATAGCGTAACCATTGATAGTGTGGATGACATCTACGGTTATCATCTTCGGTTCATCAAGCCATAGCTTGTTGTTATGCATTCAACTTAGTACTAACAAAATCCATTCAGTTTTGAAGACCTTCAAGAACATTAGGGCATTGGTGAGACCTTTGAATTCTATATGCTTATGTTCATCTTTCAGTTTTTCATGTTTTTTTAATAGCTTTTTATAACCTTCTTCAACTTTTGAAGTTCCTATCTCTGCAATCTTGCAATGTATAAAAGATCGAATGTCTTCCACAAGAAAAACCCTAGTTGGTATGCGTGAGAATGCTCTAGCATCGTCGGGTTGTGAGGTAACCTCAGGATGAATATTGTAGTTAGGTTCCTCACATGCTAAAGTTTTGATGAGCTTGAACTCATCCTTCTTTGTATTCTTGGATTTCACAGTTCTAGATGTCAAGGCCATTTTTAGAATTTAGGGCTTCCTATGAAATACGTAAAAATAGAGTTGTCTATTCTGTAGAACTTGCTTTTTACTCTTGCAAATATTTTTGAAGTGCTTTGGAGTGATGTGTGTCGAGTTGTGGTTGATCTATTAATCAATCACTTTCTACTCAAAAATTCCCTTTTTTTATCTGCTCTAGTCGTCGTGAACAATGAGTTATTCTATTGCCCTATTTATAGATGATGCCCTAAAATGCGTGTTATAAATGGTTACCAAATCCTTAGTGTATGAAGACAGAGTTTATCGGTGAAGACATCACTTTCCTTCTATGATAATCATAACATTTTGGAGCAGTCGTTATTCCTTTTTCCTTTACCAACAATTTCCAGTATCGCAGACAACTTGTTCACTTTTCTTGGTTACCGACGAGGCTTAGTTTACACTTAGAAACTTTTCTTTCTTAGTTTAACTGATGCTTCTCGATAAGTGTAGGTAGTCTTGGCTTTGAGTGTGCACCGATGGATTTTGGTATATATGCCTGAAAGCATAGTTGTCATAGATTTTTACAAGTAATACCATGATGCATCTTTCTTATGCTAATTTTGGATTTTAATCAATATATATTATGGAATTGATGTAAAATAATGACTTGAGTAATGTAGTTCCATACTTACTTGTTCTGCTTAGGTATGGGTGGTTATGTCACCTGATCCATTGGATGGGGTGTCACCATTTTCATTGCTTGGTTTAGCTTCATCATTGTTTGAAGCTCTTTCCCACATTTTGTCTCTAGCTCTCCGAATATCTTCAATGGTGTTTCCATTGGGATATGTGTTGGTTTCTATTAGTCGGTCTTTGTAGTGTTTCTTGAGATGACCAACTTTATGACAGTGTAAGCATGCCATTCTAGGGTTAGTCCAACCTTTAGAATTTCTAGTCCACTATCTCATACTATTTCCAGAAATGTGACCATATCTTCCACATGATGTATAGTTTGTCCAAGTATTGTAGTCCCATACATACTGGTTATCGACTCTTTTCAGTTGATAGTGATTTTCTTGACCTTTAGGCCTCCATGCTTGCCTTTTATTTTTCCAGCATTCAAGAGTTGTGTGCCCATTCATTTTGCAACTAGGACAGTTTTGTCCATGTAGGTTTCATTCTTTGGTTGTTTCATCTCAGACTTACATTCATATGCTTTATGTCCTTTCTTGTTACATTTATAACAAAATCCTATGAATGAAGATGTAGATTTAGGGATACCTTTCATTTTTCCTCTGCATACATTTGATGTATGGCCTTGCTTTCCATAGTGATTGCATGTAAGTTTTCTTGGTCTTGGATTTTCATAGACATTCTTTGGATCAGTTTGATTTGATGATTCTCCATTCTCAGTAAAAACTAGACCAGTATTGTTGTTGACTCTTCATTGTCCTTCAAGAAAATCATCCATTCTTTTATTGATTTCTTCAGCTTTCTTAATACTTTCATTAGGCTACTGCTGACTTCTTATTTCATGTTTTAACTTTTCATTCTCATCCCCCGGTTCGTTGATAGATTCTATTATTTCAATGAGTTCAACATTTATTTTTTTTGCCTCTTGACTCCTAAGAATAATCTGATTTGTAATCTCATGGTGATGCTCTATAAGTCTTTGTATTTCAGACTCTTTTTTTTTGGTATCTTTTCTGTAATATTTCTTCTATCATCAATAGCTAGTGTTCTTTCTTGCTCAGCTTGTCTAGTATTGTTCATGACATCAATCATCCTTACCATATGTGTCTCTTGACCAATTTGCAGAGATTTAACTTGTCCATCTAGATGTAGATTGATTTAAGTTAGGCTTGTGATGCTTTCTTTTGATGTATCTAATGCTTTGCTTGTAGTTGATCATAAAGACTCAAAGAAATCTGACATCTCTTCCTCATGATAATCTCTCATTATAGTGAGATGCCATATTCTTTATTTCATGTAGTAGTTGTGTCATATTGATTTGGGATTATTTATACTGTTCATAGAACATCTAAATTTCAGTCTTCTTATTCTCAATATTTTTATCAAGTTTGTACTTCTTCATAGTATGATGTTTTCTCTTAAGCCTTTAAGCTTTCCAAAAAGAAACTAAGCTCTAATACCAATTGTTGGGATTAATGGGAAGTATGTACTGATAGGGGAGGGGTAAATTAGTACCTCTAAAAATTTTGTATCCTTTAATCAATTAACCTTTATAATCAATTGTATATCCATTCAATCTAATCTATACTATCTTGATGTGAGTTATATCAATTCATAACATTAACATACATGTGGACATTCATAGAAACATTCATGAAAGTAATTGACACATAAAACAAGATATGATATCATAGAAAACTCTTGTTAGGAGGTAAAAACTACGGTGGGGATGACACCCACAAAATCTTTAGTATTTGTAGATTGGAAGGGGTCAGTTAAGGCTTACAATTTGATCACTTCTAATGAGATACCCTATTAAGAGTATCGATGGAGACCTGTTAAATTCAAGACTCTGTTAGAAGCTTTACCAACACTGCTGAGTGTGCACTCGGTTAAGAGATTTGTGGTTGGACTGTTAAATCCACCTTCCTTGAAAGGATTTTTACACTTTGGTCCACTTGTTAGAATGATAGAAAATTACAAATTGACATGGTAAATACAATCTCATATTGCTGATATAGATCCAATTTAGTTTACATGAAAAATATTATCACCTAATTATGAGTGACTAATACCTCTGATTCTCGGTAGCCTCTATTATTGGTTTTGATAACCAAATTCACCTTTCCTTGTTCTTGTTCTTGAAAATCTCAATATGATGCACAAATGTGCTCATTGGCTTCATTCATCTTCTCCTCTGTATTCACATCCTTTATAATGAATGATTGCATCATCTATTTATAAGATGGATTGACATCATCAAGTTTAAAGAAAAATAATGTTAACTCTAAGACCAGGTTTACAACTTGTACCTAGATCTCCTAGTCTATGTGTTTTAAACTAGTTATACTGACTAAAGCACTTACATTCATGTTTCTTGTCCCTAAATAAATGTATTTAAAAAAAATCAATATCCTATAAATAGAATAAGCTTTCTTTATCTGATGTGGAAGTCTGATCCACTTTTTGCGGGCTACAACTGACTTTCAATTTTTGTCTGTCGGTTATGCTCTGAGTGTCTTTCCTTTTTGTTCTATCAGTTCCTCTTTAACTATCTCATCAATCTACACTATATCTTTCATGTTGCATTCCTCTTTTAGGTTCCTCTTTATCTTTCTAATTATCATTTTTGGTGTACACACTAAGTTGTGTCATCAGTTCTCTTTGCACTTAGTCATCTTCGGTGATCTCCCTTTCTATCTGATTTTTGGTTTACTCTTGTCCTTTCTTTCAGTGTATGCTTACTGAAAGTGTTGTTTTCATACTAATGGAAAATTAATGTCATCATGAACTAACTCTAAAATATCATTAGATGAAAAATTTGTGCTCTTGAAACTAGATTTTGACATCTTTCCCATTTGATAATTTTTGCATATTACATGGTCTGGTTTAGTTAAGCTTGGTAAGCCTCTAACTTTAATTTTTCTACTAATCTTAACCATGTTGTCAAAATTTACATGAAAAATTCTTTATTCCATAACCATGTATTTTCATTCTTTGCCAGTAAGTTCAAGTATTTTCAGCAGTGTCAAGGTATAATAGGTTACCATTAGATTGTTCACCAATGCTGATCAATTTTCTAGATCCATCATAGATTCAGGATTTTTTATTTTCAAATACAACTCAGTGACCTTTGTTATTCGACTGTGAAACATTCAAAAAAATTTAATTAAGTCCTTTTTCCCAATAAGCATTTTCACATTTGATTTGATTGTTTAGCATAAAGTACATTTTCTTTTTACTTGACAGGGTGTGTCATTTCACATTCTTCTTGATCCTCCATCGTAATGTTAAAGAAATTCAAATTTTCCTTTATCACCAGTCATGTGATGTGTACAAACACTATCAATAACCCAAATATCATTTTTACTAACTTTAGAAATAAGTGTTGTCTCTACATACCTTTCATCTTCATCTGAATCATCCTTCAAGACTACAAACACTATCTCAATATCTTCATTAGTATCAGATATACTATCATTATCTTTATCCGCAACAATATAAAAATATTTCTTACCTTTATCCTTGTAATCTCGGTTATCTCTTCTATCATACTGTCAGTTTCTTCTATAGTCTCAGTCATCCTTTCTTTCATTAGATCTATCATTTCTATCATCATTCTTTTTGGTAGGGCATCTTGCAGCGAAATGGCCAATCTCTTTACAGTTAAAGCATATCAAAGGTAGTTTAACTTTATATCTATCATCTCCTTTATGCAATATTCTAACCATTAAATCTTCAAGTTCATCTAGTTCCTTGTCATCACTATCACTGTCACTGTTATTTTTGATATTGTGTTTGCTACTAGATTTATCAATTTTCAAAGTAGACATAAATGTGGATTCCATAGATGGCACAATATTGTTATCAAAGTTATTCAGCTCAAAATAAATCAATCTTCCAACAAGGCTATCAATAGTAATGTTATTTCCAGGTGTAGCTCTCATTTCATGTATTGGAGAGACTCTTATAGAATAAATAGGCAATAGAGTTCTAAGAATCTTACTCATAATTGTGTCTTCAATAATGGTTCCATTAGATCCTCGAATAGCATTCACAACATCCTTAAGTTGGGTATTGTACTGTGTTAGGTTTTATCCTTCCTTCATTCTCATATCATCATACTTTCCTCAAAAACTTTCAGATTTGGCTTTCAGTACATTTGCATCTCCTTCATAAACTATTCAAAGCAGATCCTACATCTGCTTGACAGTTGTACATGTCTTGATGTCCTCAAATTTTGCATCAGTAAGTAAAGAAGCAATCTCCACCATTATAAGGTTATCTTCATGTTTCTCTTTAATCTAATTAATAGTCAAAGGTCTAGAAGGTAGAATGAATTCACTATCAAGACAATTTGCAATGTTGTCTTCAATTCCAGATAGGTATAGTATCATTCTTCTTTTCCATGCCAGGAAGTTATCATTATTCAACTTTGGTGTATCTGTCTTATACATCTTGATATTTAGCTTAAGTCCTTCAAAAATTTCTTCTTAGCACTGTATGCTCTCATACCAATTGTTAGAATAACTGAGAGAGGGGTGAATTAGTTAGAATCAGTTAGCCCTAAAATTTATCCTACAGTCCCAAATTCCTTCACATGTATACTAAAAAAATTTCAAATATAAAACTTATCTCGGTGAAATATAATCCGTGATTCCAAAAGTCATGGTTAAGTTGTCTTCCAAGTATTAGTAAATTAATACTGTGATGAAAAATTTAGGTCAATAAAATAAAGTGTAAAGTAAAATAACAATCCACAACATTCATGCACGTTGACACCTAGATTGTTTTAACGTGGAAACCATGCTAAGGGAAAAAACACCTAGGACCGGTAACACAAAATATTTTTACTCTTGTGAAGTGAGCACGGTGAAGAGCCAACCCTGTAAAAGGTTACAATGCCCATTGTTAAATGTGTCCTGGTTAGAGGATTTAAATTTTTTAGTTTTGTCTTGATCATGCATTCACTATGGGGTCAACAATAGAACAGTCAACATTCTTTGAATGTTATAATAAAGACTTTCACTGTCCTAATCGACTAAGATATTAATCTATAACAATGGTTAAATTGATACATTAATGATCTCATTCAAATATAACTCTATTTTGTAGCTATTCAAATATATGCTAAGTACATAATACCTTTGATCAATTTGTTCACTTCAGTTCGTCTTGTACTTCATACTTGTTTTTCTTGGTTCTAATTTTTCCTCTATTGCCTCGTTATGTCTACAGAAAAAAATTTGTTCTATATTTAACTAGTTTGATCAGTCATGAATAAACTCGCATGTATGCGGATAATAGCATCATGTGTTTCAAAATGAATCTCTTTTCTCTTATATAGACATCATGTCTCATTTAATTTTCATCCTTTAGATCTTTCTGCCTAATCTCCATCGTTCATTTTCCCACTTTAACCATCCTCGGTAGTTGTGTTAAAAACACGTTTCAATATTTGTCATCAGATCTTCTTTGAGTTTGCATAGTTGTTTGATCAAATAAAAAACTTTATCTTTTACCTCAAAATCAACAATTTCCAGCCCAACATCCTAGTCAAACTTGATTTGAATTAATTGCTCAGTTAATACCTTGTTGTGTAGGTGATCACTAGCTTAGTTATTACTATGCTCGGTATACACTATCTTTACTTGATGTTCAATGTCTCTCAATGTATACAAATGTCTTCATTTTCTGACTACATAAACATTGTTTGTTCTAGATCTTCAAATCAAAAAAAATCTTTTCCACCATAAAAATACTCAAATAAGTTGACATCAATGAAAATACATTAACTGATAATGTCTATCATCACATATGCAACTCAGTTTAATATCAACAAATGACTTCAAATGTTCAATCAATTGTAGTTCATTGCTAGTGCAATAAATATTTCAACGAATCCTCTGATGCATGCAAATACAAAGCATATATATATCAAATATCACTACTTGAGGGAACAAGTACAAGAAAAAAAAGTTATACTGGAATATGTACATTTAAAAGAACAACTTTCTAACATATTCACTAATCCCTTACCAAAGGATACATTTGAGTACTTGAGGAGTAGACTAGGGGTTCAATCCTTGTCTATCAATCACTAAGATGGCTAGGAAGTTGCATCAACCTACATGTAATTAGAATATCAATCATGTTGATGCAAAGTTGAACTGGTCTGACAAAGATATATTAGTATATTTCAAGGTGTTTATTCTATTTCACTGAAAACTAGAGATATATTTTTTTGCTACTGAAGAGCTATGTATTTTTTTTTTTGGAATTGTTTCCTAAGGGAGAGAATGATCAATGAAATATCTATCCACTACAAGGGAGAAAGGGAGAAAGGGAGAGAAATGAGATATCTATCTATAGAGAGAAAATATTCAAGAACAAAAGATTCAAATCTGCAGGGAGAGTCTGCACGTTGAGTTTTTAATAATGAAACATTTTATATATTCAAGCTAGGGAGAGATATGACATTTTGCAGTTGTAGAACATAAGTTTGGTATTATATGGCATTTTCATATTGCATATTTTATATTGTGTTGCCATCAATGCCAAAGGGAGAGAATAATGACCTACATCTGATTGTATGTTTGAAGTCATTTTGTTGATAGTCAACCGAGTTATAGATGTGATGATAGATATTAATCAGTTAATGGATTGCCATTTATGTCAACTTATTTGAGTATCATTATGGTAACAAACATCTATTATTGATTAAAGATCTAGAACAAAAAAAAATTATGTGGTCAGTAATTGAAGAGTAATGTACACACCAAGTACTAGTGAACACAGATTAAATACAATGTATATCGAGCACAGTGATAACTGAGCTAGGGATCACCCACACATCATGGTATTGACCGAGAAATTAAATCAAACCGAGGATGACTAAAATGATGAGATGGAAAATTGATGATTACGAGGTAAATGATAAGGTTTTTATGATGATCAAATCACTATGAAAATTCAAGAAAGATCAGATGAAGAAGATCGAAACATGTTTATAACACAACTATCGAGGAAGGTTTAAGTGGCAAAACCAATAATGAAGATTAAGATGAAAAATATCAAGGATGGAAATCAAATGAGTTATGATGTCTATATAAGAGACATGAGATTATTTATGAATCATGATGCTGTGCTACACACATATGAAAATTTCATGCATGACTGGTCAAACTAGTTAGAGACAGAACTGAGCATTTTGGCAAACAACACTGAGAGATAGAGGAAAGAGCATTAATCGAGTAGAATAGAGTATGAAGAATCAGCTGAACTGAAGTGAAAAAAATGATTAGAGATATTATGTACTTAGCATAGATCTCAAAATCTTTAAACAAAGTTATATTTGAATCAAATCAATACTATATCAATTTAACCATTGTTATAGATAAATTTCTTAACCGAGTAGGACATAAAAGTATTTATTATGACATTCTAATGAAGGTTGAGTGTTTTATTGTTGGCCCCATAGTGAATGATTGGTTAAGGGAAACTGATAGTTTTAAATCCTCTAACCAGGTCACATTTAACAGTGTGCATTGTAACCTTTAATAGGGTTAGCTTTTAACCAAGCTCACTTTCAAAGAGTAAAATATTTTGGGTTACCAGTTCCAAGTGGTTTTTTCTGTAGTAGGGTTTCTACATTAAAAATCTATGGATTAATGTGTATGATTGTTTTGAATTGTTTTTTTTTTTACACATTACTTTATCTACATTTATTGGTAATTACAGTATTGATTTACTACTACTCGATATAGGACTAAAAGTTTGAGATCATAGTTATATTTCACCGAGTTGAATTATATGTTTGAATTTTTTTTTGTATACATATGAGAGATTTTGGTACTATAGGATAAGTGAGAACTAACTAATTCACCCCCCTCTTAGTTATCTAACGTATGTGAGCTTTCGAAATAGTGAACTAGCAATAGGCGGTTTGGTTTCCTTTCTCACTAGCTCATGAAGGTTTTAGGTTATGACATTTTTATCTTGAGAGTTAGTGATTGAATTGTTAATTAGTGGCTATCACTAGGTTGTAGGTTATTCTTAGGTACACTCATTTGGGAAGAGATTTAACAAAAGTGCCACGTGTCTAGATTGCTTTGCGAGGAAACTTCCAGTAAAAAAGGTGAAACAATAAACCTTGATGAATGAGGGTTGTGAGGGGACACCTATAAAAAGATTTAATGAAATGTCTTTCTGAGCTTTCAAGTAGATTCAATATGTAGATTTAAGTTTGATTTCCTTAAAGTTTTCTAGCACTCATCCTGCCTAGGCCATTATGAGAGCTGAATAATATGGCATGTGTTATATTTTCAAGAATCTCTCAAGGCATAAATAATGGGAAAGTTATGCAGTGGTTATAGACATGAGTGGTTTGACAAAAATAGAGTTGTTGCAGAAATGTGCTTCCATTATAAAGTAATTATAGACATGCACAAAATAGTTGTGCAATGATGCTCTCAAAATTTATGAATTAATTATTTTCACCCAAAAGAAATTATTTTCTCTAAGAACTGAAAATGTGCAGTAACAGATAGGTAAAAGTGAAAAATGAATATGGGAGTTGGGAGTGGACAGTTGAATGGGACAACTTTAGATTTCATTTTCAATTGAATAAATGTAATTTGGTATTCATGTGAAAATTAAAGAAAAACATGTGAAGAATGAAAATTAATCCAGAAGAGGGGAGTCCACCTTTTATGTGAATATATCATGTTTTCACTTAGAAATTTCACAATTTTCATAGTGATAAAAAAATTATTGAAGAATGCACAGGAATATCTAAGGAAAAGTGCTAAGAAAAAAAGGGAGTAAATATTTTTACTTGTGAAATCTTCTTCATTAAAAGAATTATTTTCATTGAAGTCACAAGATAAGTAAAATGCAGATTCTAAGAGTGAAAATGGATTTATTGCACTGGTTAAATGCCTTTGACAAAGGGATTGTTTGGGTGAAAATATAGTTTCAAGCGTATATGAGATAAGTAAAACAAAGAGGAGGCATTTTACTTATGAAATATAGAGTGTTGCAATGATTGTATTTTTCACCATGTTTGAAGCAATTTTCAGGGAAAACAAAGTGAAAACATCAAATAGAAATTTATAGTGTGAAGGTAAATTACTCTAACATATGGTGAATTTGTTTACTTAAACAAAGGGGGGATATTTTATTTTCTACAACATAAAATGATTTTACTCATGTGTGAGTTCTTTCATGAGAGGATATATGAGAAGTGAAATATGAACTAAATTAAATGTGTCTTGGTTATAAATGAAGTGGCATCATACATATTTTGGTAAAGGGAACAAAAAGAGATATGTTTTCTAGTTGAAAATAGGGACAAATGACAAGAGGAAAAATCAGTTAAAGAGTATCAGTCTAATATTTTCAGAGAGTAGGGATGAAAACTTGAATAACTAAATCAAATCATTTTTGGTTACAATTTGAAGGCAGTTGGGATGAGTTGAAAGATAAATATGATAGATGTAAAAAAAGAGTAAGCTTAGATTTTGAAGGAGAGGAATAGGCGTTCACAAAAAGATTAGTAAGGAGTCCCATCTTCAATATATTATCTTTCTTTCTCCTTTCTTTTCAATTTTTTACAAATTATTTTTCTCTTAGATGTAGGTTGTAGTTAGAGTATGCTTTTTGTGATAATTTTATTGTTATAAACTATGGTAAACTAGTTAGTTGAGGTTAGCTCCTATCTTCATGGAGTTGTCTCTTGTTTTGTGTACTTATACCATTTGAATTTAATGTATCAAGTATTCTCAATTCATTCCTGCAAATTTATTTGTAGTTGTGTTGTTTCAACATTGTTTTGTTTCATGGAAAAAACTAAATTACATTGTATAAATAGAAATTTTCTTAAGTGATTGTAATCAAACTTAGACAAATTTGAAATATCAAGGATATTGGAGTTTGTCTTCACATTTGGTGTGTGTTTTGTAATACATGTTAATGGGTCTATTTTGAGGAAAGAGTTAAATTATGGAGCAAGTATTAGTAAGATTTAATACTGAGTTGGACTTTGTATGTAGAACATTGTGATGATATGAGTAGTTTGTTTGTGCAAGGAAACAACATATTGAAATCTTGTTGGTTGAGATTATTGTTAATAAGAATTTTATTATGGATGTATATTTGAATCTGTAACCCATGATAGAGGCACTGGTCTAATTGGTTTGAATTATTTTTAGAAGTAATCTCAAATCATATTCAAATCATTTTAATTTCATGTTAATTAGTGTAGGACTGGTTTGATCTATTTCTCAGTGTACTTAATGCAAGTGGGATTTTGTATAAGATTGGTAAACTTTTATATACCCATTACGTATAGGTCTGAGAACTATCCACAGTTGTATATCTTGAAAGTATTTTATAAAAAAATATTTGAATGTATATAGAAATTATTATTACCTTCCTAAGTAATGTGGAGCTCGAAGAGAAGAAGGTGTTACAATCTTGTTATTATTCGGGTTCTTGTCCTCAATATGTAGATGATGTAGATTGTGAGAGTTAGGTGAAGATCCCTAACTATAAATCCCTTATTATCTCTGAGGACTGAGGGTAGCAAGAAAAAACACCAACATAAATGGTGAATATACTAGGGAAACTAACATTTCAAATCCATTTGAAAAGAGTCAAAGGAATTTGTAGAATTTGAAAATTTGTTTCAGATATAAAAGTTTATAACCTAGAGAAAGACTTTACTGGAAAAAATTTAAATTATTCTAGTATGACTTTTTTGGTGGAAGAACCCAGAATAAATTGAAGGTTTAAATAGCTCTTTGTTGTTTAAATTTTTCCTCTGCAAGGAGGTGGTGACTCTAGATGCAGTGAACCAGATGGAGATGTAAGGAAATCTCCAAATCCAAAAATTCTCAGTTAAAGAAATAAGTAAACAACTACTACAATATCCAGCTATTCATCATTTTTAAGTTTGAGGATCTTTCTCCCTTAAAGTGAATTGAGCACTAATTGAGGAAAATATTTTTGTTAATTTATACATAATACTTATTCATTGATTATATTTTTTGAACACTCAAAAATTATGTGATTGTTGTAAGATCTCTTTTTGTTAGGAGAGTGTTTGTAAGAGTGTGAGTGTTAAGACGTCTCAATTTGTGTATCCTAACATGGCACCAAGAGCAGCCATAATTTGTAATCAGTCTCAAGTATTTGATCTAAAAGGTACTTTTAATACTCAAAGGTATGAGGTCATAGACTTTAGTGACATTGTTGGTTTTCCACATATGATTCTAGTTATAATAAGAGATAGGCTTCCAAGGTTGAGTGGTAATAGAGATGAGTCAGCAGATAGACACCTTTAGCATTTTAGTAATTGATTGATGACTATGTGGTTTATCCAAAGGATGTAGTTTTGAGGTTATTTGTTCACTTCTTAAAATATGATTCCATGTTTTGATTTTCAAGTTTACTACCATTTTCCATTGGCACATAGGATGAGTTTAAATCAGTCTTCATGGAACAATTTTCTCCAAGAGTTTGTGATTTTTAGTTATAAGTGATTTAATGGACATTCACATAAAAATGGTGAGATGGTTCCTTAATTAAATTGAGATTCATGAAGTCCTTAAATAATATTCCCGATAAGTGTAGCCCCAAGATGTAATATCACTAGTTGTGTTCTTGGGTGCATTTAACAAGAAAATGAGCTATATATAGAGAAATCAAGAGCCAGAAAGTTTGGATGAGCCCTTGGAGATTGGAATGAATATTGAAGAGGTATATAAATATGTATTGACTCAAAAAATAAATCCTAAGGAGAAAGATTCATATGCAAGTGAAAAATGCATAATTTTTTGCCTCAAGTTTCCCTTCATTTAGTAATGTTGATAATACTTTTTCAAATGCATTACCTGATGCACAAAGTAGAGTGGTGTACATGGATACAGTGGACATGTTTAAAAATGCACATACCTCTTGTATGCCACTCCACAATAATGTATATATTTATCTCTTTAAGGTAGGTGTGCCTGAAAAAATTCACCTCAGTTGAACATCAAGTTATTGTCCATCACCAAGAAGTACCTATTATGGAAAATCAGGTTGATCATCAAAGGTTTTACCACCAATATGTAGATATAGTTGACTCCTTGGTTCATTTACAAGATTCTCTTGACTTTCAAACAAGAAGGATCATTGATTATAAGGAGTCTACAATAATGAAAACTCAATGGAAACCCTATGGTAATTATAGCTTAAATGAAAGACTAAGAGATGTTGATGAGGATATACATAGATTTTAGTATAAACAACAGTGGACTAATCATGATTATGCATACACAAAGGTGAATAACTATGTTGACAATGATTGTAATGTTATTGATTCACCTTGTATATTTCCATCCCATTATATACCATGTGAAGTTTTCTGGCCTAAGATTGATGAAGGTTTATATTTTAAAACCCCAAAATTGGCATCTTGCAACCCTAACCAGTTATGTTGCATTTATCAATTGTATGAATCATCAAAGTCCTATTGCACTAGGAAATTTTGAGTTTTGACTGACTCTACTAGACTTAAGTGTCAATTGTAGAAAATCCTAAATCTAGATTAATCACACACTATATTTAATTCCTAAATATCAATTGCAATTGGCTAAATAAACCCTATGATCAAATTAATTTAATTACAAAGTCCTAGCACTTTAATTAAATTAAATTCACCATTTTTAGCTAAAATACATAAAAAGGAATTAAGTAATATTTGATTATTAAATAAATATCCTCATTTTAATAATTAAATTTAATTATTCAAATAATTGATAACGTGCATTTATGAGGTCATGTTTCATATATTGAATCAAATAGGCTCTCCAAAATCTTCACTTTAGTTTAGAAATGGAAACTTTGAGTTGACTGAGATTCAAAAGTGTAACAAATTAGTTAACTACTTCATTCACTCAAAAAGACAACAGTTCACTGTTTATTTCAAAGGAAAATTGCTAATCTAAACTTGATTTTGAAGTGTTAACTGTTTCTCTAAAAGGAAACTTTCTATTTCTATCTGGACTCTCATTCTATAAAGAACTCTCTTGTTCTCATTAAAAAAAAGAAGAATGCATTTGTTGAAGTATCAAATCATTGCTAGATTTCTAACTCATATTTGTGCATTCAATTTTTCAATATTGCAATAGATTAATGTCATTTCTAGATTAATCATGCATCGATTAGTTTATTTAAAGCATTCCTAGTTTAATATTATATTCATTTCTAGCTTAATATCACATGTTCATTTCTAGACTAAGCTTAATCTCATTTCTAGACTAATATTGCATCTACATTTCTAGAATAAATCCTTCATTCTTAGATCGGTCTCGGTTGTTGGGTTCTTGAATCTGAGAAATTACTCAAAACCCCATCTAGATAGGAGGCAACATGTAGACTCATACATGCATACATGATTAATAACTCCATATTCTTCTCTATGTGTGACCGATGAACAATGACCATGTTGAAGTGTATAGCTAAGTTAGAGGCCCATACTTAGCGTATACATTTCTGGCACCCACCCTGGGGCAAGAAAATAAATTTATGGCCTCATTATTAACTTTTTCTTTCAATTCTATTTTTTGTTCGTACATCTTTGTTGTGAAATATCACACAAAATTTCATAGAGACTCGCGTGAACTTTCTAGTTCTTCACAAGCTTCTTCATAGTTTTTCACGCTGACTGTTATAGTTCATCATGTGAACTTTGACACCAGAGGATTTAATTTATTGTTTTGTTTACATTTCTATTTTCTGGCCACTGATATTTTTTGTTTCTAATTTTATGTGATTTCCCGATTTATTTTTGATACAGCTTAACTAGTGTCTGCAAGAGAAGATGTCAAAGACTACTTCAAACATGCAAACTTACTAATGTTTGACTACACAATGCATGTCAGAGCACACTTGTCAAATAACTTCAAACCTACTTAAACATGTGCTTGTTTTCATGCTTTCTCTTCTCTACATACTCTAACTAGGGCCTTGTTAAAATTTCTTAAGGATCTTGATAGCAGAATAGGGTATTAGGCTCTTCAATACATGGAAGTGATGCCCATGAATGAATCTGAGACCTAGACACTACTAAGGGATTGATACTTAGGGGAGAAATGAAAGGTAACAAATCAATTACCATATCAATTAGTGAGGGGAGTATGCTTTTCTCTCTTTAAGAGAGTAAGAAACCTAGAAGCTCTTGGATTTGTTTAAAGAGGAGTTAGCTCGGTTATTAATATGTCTTGCATGTTTGAGTAAGGTATAGAGGTATAGTAGTATGTGTTAGGGTTTTTTCTTGCAGAGCCTCTAAAATGCTTTAATACTTAAATAACTCTATGACTCCCATTGCCTTTTGAAACTCTGACTCAAGAAAGAGAAAACACTAATTGATGAGGTATTTCAATAACACTAGGGACACCTATTATCACCTCCTTCTTTTTGAGATCCACTGAGTCAGGTAGGTTTCACCTATGATTGATTACTGACTTGACAATATCTTTAGAGTGGATTTTTCTTATGTGCTGAATGCTCTATTCTTATGTGGATAAATAGATAACTATGCAGATAACAATGATTACTCTGAGGATAAGTTTAACAATCCAAACCATTATCTTGAAGATGATGGACAACAATGTGATAAGAAATTTCATCCTTCTTTCCTTTAATAATTCTTGTGAGTCTAGGAGGAATAACCTATTTGATTTTCTCTTTAAGAAATCAACAAACTCAAATTGTAAACTGTGTGAGTACAATTGATTTTAACTATATGTTCTTTGTATAAATGTAATTGATTTTGAATAGTTTTAAATATTTGGATGATGATGGATCACCAATCAAGTTCTAGACCAGTGCCTATCCTTGGGCTATAGAGTCAAAAGATATAAATCCACAGAGATTAACAAATAAGAATATTGTAGGACGCCTTACAACCTACATACAACTCAGGTAAAGTTCCTTACAAATTACCTTGTCACTCCCACAATGTTATATCAAATCCTCAATTATTGTTGTACTCTCTGAAACTACTCACAAAGTTTAATTCTCCCCTTAGAAGAAACTTGCAAATAATTAGATAGCTAC
>MU225966.1:1765799-1788280 GCA_018584345.1 Thuja plicata | reverse complement strand
TGGTTTACTAGCAAGGTTATAGGCTTAATAGCTCTAGCTGAGAGCATTCTAAAAACCCTTGCACTCCATGCCTAGGGAGCTATGGATCGATTTTTGAGACCTCATTCTTGAGTGTTTTTGAATGTAAAGATTCATAGAAGTGTGACACAATTATAGCACACAATCATCAGTTTTCAAAGAAACATTTGCTAATAAATCTGCCATTATATTCTTTGACCTTTCTATCCAACTTATATCAAAGGCATCAAACATTTCAATTTGATCCCAAATAGCATATTTATACATTTTTAATCTGTCATTCTTTACTAAATATTTGGATCTGATCTGGGCTATCACTAATTCAGAATCACCTAAAACTTTTAAACATTTAATTCCATGTTTGATGGCAATCTCTAGCCCTACAGACAAAGGTTCATACTCTGTAGTATTGTTTGTACATTGGAAGGCCAATAAAAAGGAATATTTAAAAGTTGTACTTGATGGAGATACCAATAACACACCAGCCCCTGAGCCCTCTTTTGAGCAAGCTCCATCAAAATACATTTTCCATAATCCATTACTTTGTACATTTAATTCTTTGACCAAAGGATCCATATTTTAACTTTGATGGTAATGGTCATTCTTCTTCACTCTGAAATTCTCCATATCCACATCAATGCAACAATTAATGCTAGTGTCTTCAAACCATTATATGTTGTGAGGAGTTCTACCCTCCCTTGACACCCTAACATTATTCCCAACAATGTTAAAAGTAGCATATGATAAATCACTTTGTATACTACCTCCCATCAAAACACTCCACTTTCTTGACAGAAGCATTCCATAGTGTGGTGGTATATCAACAACAAGAACATTCATATTCAACACCACATCAGGACATATTGCTAATTTGTAAGGCATTGCCTCAATGGTACCAATCATAGGGACTTCTCTAGAATCCATTGCTCGACATCTCCCATGAGGAGTATCGACCTGTAGTCCCATTGACCTCATTATTTCCACTGGCATAATAGTGTTTGATGCTCTGGAATCAATCATACAATTTTTTAGCATCCTTCCATTAATCACCAATGAAAGAAAAAACGGGTCAACAACTTTAGGGGAAGAAGTTGTGTTCAAGAAAATTTGAGGAATCTCAGAAGTCAATGCTTCAAATTCTTTCCCTTTTTTAGTTGGTTTCTTATCAATCTTCTCTGTATTTTGCATCTTTATTGTGGGTACACTATTTAATAATGATAGCACCTTCTCCTTATGTTCTTTAATTCTCATCATTTCTAAAAATGGTACTTTCACAGTCATTTGGGATAAACACTGTCCCGTGTCAACTAGAGTATATTTTACATCTGAGGACTTAGGTTTTTCAATAGTAATGATATGTTCCTCAGTGTGTATGTTCATAGTTGGTTCCTCTTTCTAAAATCTTTGTTTTCTACCTTAGGAGGAGGACATACTTCTTGTACTTTTTCTTTTACTTCGTCTACAACTACAGGTTTTATAACTTTTGTTACAACTTTGACCTTAGACTTGTATGCATTTTCCCATGGTCCATCCTTCTTTTGTGCATATTTGGTGTCTATTTTGTTTTCTTTTATAAACACACGTTATGGCTGACTACCAAAACCTCCCACTACTCTGTTTCTCAAATGGTAATTTCTTCTAGCCTTATTTACCAAATCTGCAGTAATCTGTGCTTTCTCTTCATCTGAAGCTCTCCTGACTAAAGGCACATCTTGACTGTTTTGTGCATAACACCTTATATGGTCATTAGTCTCCTCTATTTCACTATCTGATAAAACTTGTTGATGACTGACCTCTATATTTCCTTGTGAACTATATAAATCATGATTTTCATTTTTAGTATCTGAATCTATATCATGACATGAATATGCATTTTTCATATTATGATCACATTGTTCACCCTCATCATTTCCTTGTTCTTCATTTACTCTTAAATCTAAGGAAACAATAAAAAAAATCAGGGTTATGTGGGGCTTCACAAGCTTTGCACCAGAGAACATCATTGTAGAAATGGACAACATTTTTATGTAGAGGGTCTAGAGTTCTGTTATTAGTTTTCTCCTTTCTAGGTGGAACAATAGGCTTCCTATCCTTAAACTGAGTTCCATAAGGATGATTTTGCATTCTATTTTGAGGATTATATGTATTATTGTAAGAAGGCCTATTGTTCTGAGGAGCCCTATATTCCTTATATTCTGGTTCTTTTAGGTTTCTCCCACTAAACCTTGATTCATCTCTCCTATTCAATTTACCAGACACTCTTTTGTTCATTTCAATATTCACTTCTATCTTATAAGCATCAGTAAGAGTTCTAGGGTTTTTATCCCTAAGAGTATATCCCATTTTAGAATCAAAGGCATTTAAATAAGTTGTTAAACATACCTCTTCATCCAAGCTTATCTTTTGAAACAACTTGTCCATAGCCCTTTTAAATCTGGTATTAAACTCACTGACCTCTTCATTGTAATTCTTTTTGATGTTATTGAATTCATTCAACAAAAAGCCTTTGTTTGTTTTATCACCATACTGATCATTAAATAATTCAATTAACTCATCCATGGAAGAAAAAAAACCATTAGAAAGGCTTTTAAACCATTATCTATCATCTTCTACTAGAGACTAAACACAAATCTTCATTAATACATCCTCATGAGTGATATTTAAATCATCAACAAAATCAATGAAATTTCTTAAATGTGTTTCACAAGAAATAACATTGTTACCTGCGAACTTTGGGAGCTTTTCTCCTATATCACCCACATATTTTTGGGAATGTATTAGGATATTTAGGGATACCAATGAAGTTAAAATTTTTATACCTTTCAGTATGCAATGTTTTTCTTTGAAAACTATCATTCTCTTTAAAAGTAGTAGCTTTTTCTTTGAAAGCTGTAGTATTCTCTACTCCCGAATATTTGGAAGACTGCAGAAAATCTATTTTCTTCTTCATTTCAATTGTTGTAGCTTCCATTTGTGCCTTTTCTAACATCTTTTTGATGGTCTCCTTTTCAATTCTTAATTTCTCCAGATCAATATCCAAGTTGGACATTTGCTCTTTTAAAGGCTTCTAAAACCTAGGTTCTTCATTTCTATATCTAGTCATTTTTTGCTTACCTTTGTCCTTGTCCTTCTGTGAAATAGAAGCTCTATAAGTAAGTGGTATTTCTTGGTCCTTTTGAGACCTCTCTGTACCTTTTATATTTTTATGTCTTAAGGATCTTCTTTTAATCTTATCAACATCCTTATGCTCATGTTTTTCCTTTCTCAATTCTCTCTCCCTTTTCATTTGTTGAAAAAGGGAAAGATGTTTCATGATAAGTCTTTCCTCATTTGAAAGCTCACCAGAGGGAGCTTCTTTAGAATCTGCACTAGATTTATTTCTTTCCTCTCTTTCATTAGAATTAGAAGTAACTGTAGGTGTTTCTAATACTCTCTCTGCAGCTTCTTAATATTTTGAAGTATTTCCATCATGAGAAGGCTAATTGTTTCTCACCTCTCTCCTAGCATTACTTTCTTTACCTCTTGGAGGAGTTTCATCAATGCTAACTTGGTTTCTTTTCTTCCTCCAGGACATCTCCATCCTCAAGGATGATGGGATTCCACCATCTAAGGCCTTCTCATAATTATTTTTCATTCTTGACCTAGTATTCATTCTACAAGATACTTACTAAATTTGTACTGATCTCAGAGATTTTCTTTAGAGTCACCACCCAAAAATAGTTAGGAATGAATGAATACTATTAAAAGAAAATTTTGACAACTATAACTGGTATGATCTTTAATTTCTTGATTCCCTAGTAAAGTCGCCAATTTGTAAGGGTTTTTTCTTGCAGGGCCTCTAAAATGCTTGAATACTTAAATAATTCTATGACTCCCAACGCCTTTTGAAACTCTGACTCAAGAAAGAGAAAACACTAATTGATGAGGTATTTTGATAACACTGGGGATACCTATTATCACCTCCTTCTTTTTTGAGATCCATTGACTCAGGCAAGTTTTACCTATGATTGATTACTGACTTGACAGTATCTTTAGAGTGGATTTTTCTTATGTGTTGAATGCTCTGTTCTTATATGGATAAATAGATAACTATGGAGATAACGATGATTAATCTGAGGATAATTTTAACAATAACCATTATTTGAAGATGACAGACAGCAACATGATAAGAAATTTCATCCTTCTTTCCTTTTATAATTCTTATGAATCTAGGAGGAATAACCTATTTGAATTTCTCTTTAAGAAATCAACAAACTCAAATTGTAAACTGTGTGAGAACAATTGATTTTAACTATATTTTCTTTGTGTAAATGTAATTGATTTTGAATAGTTTTAAATATTTGGATGATGATGGCTCGCCAAACAAGTTCTAGACCAATGCCTATCCTTGGGCTATAGAGTCAAAAGATATAAATCCACAGAGATAAACAAATAAGAATACTGTAGGATACCTTACAACCTATATACAACTCAAGTAAAGTGCCTTACAAATTACCCTGTCACTCCCACAATATTATATCAAATCCTCAATTAATTTTGTCCTCTCTTAAACTACTCACAAAGTTTAATTCTCCACTTAGAAGAAACTTGCAAATAATTGGATAGCTACATTATAGCCAATATGTTTAACATGAATTACAAATTAAACATAAAAGAGTACACACAATAAGTAAAGAGACAATAACAATATAGAATAAAGTTGTACTATATTTTATTCATAAATTTCTGCTTCAGTACATATCAAGGCTAGGAGCTTAAAGAACATAGACTAAAATCTAGAAGTCTAGCTTGCCAATATATTTCATCTCTCTTCAAAATATTACAGTTTGATCTATTTATAGGTTCTAACCATCTTGGAATTCTTAAGACAAGGATGCAACAAGTTTTAGATGGTCGTAAAAACCTAACCCTAAAACTTAGAAAAAGACAAAAAACAAGAATGCACCAAGCGGTGGAAAGAAAAAATAGAGGAATGGAATCTAATATGTACTTTGTCTTCATGTGATCTTCACCTTCTTTGGTTGTGCATCTTGAGGATAGTCTCTGATTTGACTTTTGGTGATGACTAACCTACTTGTCTTCCAAAAAATTTGAACTAGATGTTCTGACATTCCTTTATTCTTCATCAATGATATCCAAATATACTGTTACTGGCCTCTTCTTTTTGGGCTTTGTCAGGTTGTCCCAGGCAGTCACATCCTCTTCTTTTGGCCATTCAAAATTTTGGATATTATCCAACTAAGTCTTTTACCTCTCCCATCTAGCATCTATTATGCTCTTAACATCATATATGAATTTTTTACAATTTGACTCTACTTTAAATGCCTGATCTACCAGTGCATTGAATCTTTCCATATCCAATTATCCCTTATCTGATATATAAATGTCTTTATTTTGGAGTACATTGTCAAAATCTGATAACCATAACCCCAATTGTTTTATTTGATCATCTTCTGTACTAATAGGTGGCACAAATCTATTATATCCTGGCCCAAACATTTTTAACTTAGAATCGACTTGGTTGGCCTTTCCTTTGAAGAAATATAGAGTAGCACCAATTTTTTCTATCTCTGTACCAACCAAGGTTACTATTTATGGTATGTTTGATCTCAATGTTTGTACTCATGCTATTCTTTCAAAAAGTGAACTCCTTCCAGACCAAGTAGCATAATAGGGGTTCAAAATTGTCAAAAGACTTGCCACCTCAACCTGTATACCTGGCAATCTACCATATGCCACATATACTATATCCATCTTATTTTTAATAGTATTGATTCTATGCTGCAAAACTGACACCAATGCTCCCAAAATCACACCATTATGTTCAATGACTCCCTGCTCTATTTTAATCAATGTATCCCCTATATCTTCAGTCTGGATTTCAGCATCCACTACCTCTTTGGGATCAATAGGGGTGGCCTCTGCAATTTCCATTAGCTTCTTGGTAAGATCATTTATAAGCATATCCTTTTCCTTGATTTTTATCAGTGCAATCTCTCTATCTTTTGAAATATCACTAGCATCACTAGTAATCTTCTACAATTTCTCTGAGAGTTGAACTATTTTAGCTTCATTAAGCTGAGCAATATTGGTTAGAATTTGGGATATCTCAAGATCCCCTGTATTTTGGAGGGTCCAAATAACCTTATTCCACTCCATCTGCTCTTGAATATTTAGAAGGGCTGGTTTCTGATCCTTTGGAGCTAAGCTCCATATTGCAAGCACTTGGGATTTAGGGCTATACCCAAATCCTCTAACCATGTCTCCAACCTGGGTCTCTGATGATAATTTCATATCAAGTCCTCTCCTTATTTGGTCAATAATTAATGGTAAAGATAAGTCCCAGTCTTCAACAAGTAGTATTCCACTAGCCTTTACCAGCTGTCTTTCTTGTTCAAGTGTAATCTCTTTTGATTTAGGATCATAATCTTGTAATGTTTGAAGAGATTCTTGGGTGACTGGATCACCACCTTCTAATTGCAACTGCCTTTTAACTTGTTGTTGTTTATTCCATATTAGAAAGTCTTTGAATTCCTTTGTTTTTATGAAGTTGTCATCCTTGAGTAATTCCTCTTGATGAATCAATCTTTCATCAGTACATGATCTTAGAGTCAATTCCTCATCTTCCTCTACATCCTTTTGTATCCTTTTTCTAGCCCTGATCTCTTTTCTGAGTAAATGATCATAGGGTCTATCCCTTGTTATCAATGCTCCAATTTTGTTTGTTCTTTTCCTTTGGGAAGTTTCACCTATTTCCACTCTTTGCGTCTTAGGTGGAGGCTCATTTGTGACCTCCTTTTCAGTGACCTCTATTAGGTCAATGATGTTCTCCTCTTTCACCATACACCGTAGGGGAACTACTTGATACTCTAGATGAGAAATTGGTGAGGGACAACCCTGATCACTATCATCATCATACTCGGCTTCAGAATGTTCTTCATGGCCCTTCTCAGGAACTACCAATGCTTCTTCTAATTGATTACATAAAAGAATATGACTTTCAATCATTGCTTCTAGCCTTTTTAAATAAGGCAAATTAAGAAAGAAACCTCCAAATTTCAGTCCTTTTCTCTTCACCTTCCTTTCCAAGTCCATAAGTTCATTGAACTTAATTTCTCTTTTGTTTATTTCCTCATCTTCCATGATATTTCTTATCATGTCCTCCTCCATACATTATTCACATATTCTGGTGTAAGGGATAGTGGGTGTAAGCAATTTTCTTGCATTGATGATGAATCCCTCTATATCCACATGCCTATCGAAGGAAAAAATCATCCTATAGTGATTCATCGAGGCATATATTGGGTCCATAGCTTTCTTCCCAATAGTGAAATTGTAGATTCTGAACCACCTAGGGGTAAAAGTACCATTCCTATATGGAGCCAAGTGCTCATTGTCAACCATAATTAGTTGTCTAATGAATTCAATTGCTGCTATCCTTGGTGGCACATAAAATGGAAAAATATGTGGGGGTTGAGGTAAACCATAAACCCTCATTATTGTAAAGTTCTTCTCAAAATAGAAATTACCCCAATTATGATCTCCCAGCCATTTTTCCAAATATTGACAAGGCCTAAATAGTTGAATCATCTTAACAAACAATCTAGTCTTTTCTACACCCAAACATTTAAGAATTTGATATATTATCCAATTCTCAAAAACATAGAACTCCTGTTCTCTGGAAGTATTATTCCATATTTTGAGTCAAAACTGAACAGGGTTATCTTGACCATGATGAAATCTATGTGCCTGGAAGTTATGACAATTCATAATTAGAAAATTATGATACAGGATCAAATGCATAAGTATTGAATAGTCTAAAAACCTTGGGTGATCCTTCTTGCTTTGGATATCAACAAAGCCCTGATGCATTTGATCAATGATGTATTGAAGGTAGTCATAGTTCAAAATGGTATGGAAACTCTGCATATCCAATACCATCATTAAAATTTTTGAGGTAATTCTTTGAGCTCCAGCATCTTTTCACAGCATTCTACATAGTGTATAAGCTATATAGTTGACATAGAAATTCATGTCCTTATAAAAATATGGGGTTGTACTGGCCATTGGATGTATGTATGCTTTCATCTTCTTAGAGACATGAAAATCCTTGATATCATTGGCCCTAATGCCCGCTTCCCTAATATATCTATTTTCCAATCTCTGAAGGTTTATCTCAGTAGTCATGGGGTAGTAGAAATTAAAAGCTTTCATAAATGTATTACGGTCTAGGGTAAGTAGGGGCTTGACATCATCCCTTTTAATAATTTTGGACAAAGGCTCATACCTAATGGCCAACTCTAGTATGAAATCAACATCAATAAACACATCTGGGGCAATTATCCTAGCTAACCCACAAGTCCAAGGGTTTGAGATAGGCATGGGTTCATCACTATTCTTAAAAAATTAATTAAACAATGAATACCCTGAAGACCCAGGCGTCTTTGTATCTCTAATATATGCCATGTTATCTATTAAGGTGTCAGCACTTACCTTTCTATTTTGGCTTGACCCTAGAAATAAAGTAAGAAATTCATCTGAATAATTTCTCTTCCCCCTTTGAATCATCCTTGACATCATCATTTTTTCCACTGGTAGAAGACATGCTCTGCGCTCGACTCATTTTACCTTGTTCTGTTATCATCTTCTGGTACCAATATTGAAACAAATCTATCAGCAAACCCTTGCTATCAATCTGTAAACCCTTTGCAACTCTAAATTAAATCATCAAACACACTACAACTTTCTCTCTCTATCAAATCCTAAACTATTGAGTCACCTTTTGAATTCTCTGTTTTTGGAAATTTTACTTACTCAGAAAGTACTTAAAACTTCGCAAACTCCTTGCTTTTTAGAAAATAAAAACATGGTAAAATGAAACAATAATAAGGAAGCATACTTATAATCAATAATTCAATGCATACATCTCCTCAAACTGGTAAACTAGCATTTAGTCACTTCCACAATTAGTTTCACATACTGTGCCATCAATTTCTGGTTCTAGCCGTGGCATTTAAACTGTCAGACAATCAATTTCTAATGAGTGATTTTGCACAAAAACCTTATATACTTCAAAGTGTAATCGAAATCAAATCTGATTGGCCATATTTTCTCAGACTATGACTAATTTTCCATCTATTATAATCTTTAAAATCTAATTTGTTAACAACTATCCATGGTGGCATCGCTGAAAAATCATTTTTTAACTCTGGTCAACTTCTAGCGACTTGGCGACTGAGTAGTCTCTTTGTCGTATGATAATCTTGATAACTGCAGTTCCCTCAGGAGACTTGGCAACAACGTTGTTTTCAAAATAATTTCTAACCTTTTATTTATTAAGAGACTTGGCAAATGAATAATCTCCAGGTCGCTTGATAATTTCTGAACTATGGTTTCAATCATGAGACTTCCTGACTACCACTGGATGTAATATTTGATCAACGATTGTTGCTAAGTCTCTTATTCTTTTTCTTAACTCACTTTTAATCATGAGACTCAGCAACAACACTTAAACTATTAAAAAACATTAACCCATAACCATGAGTTATATCGGGAGACAACGCAACTATATAGTCTCAAAGTCACTTTATGAAATCTTTAACTCTGATTAAATCTCAAGACAATGTGATGACCGTCAAATCTTGTCTTAGAATCAATGGTGGTCTCGAAGTCTCCTTATTATTTTAGCATATTCCAACTGATGTAGAGACTATGCGATAAAGCCTTTTTTCCAAGTCTCATGATAATAAAGAATATTTGCTCTGTTATGAGACTCGGCGACTAGGAAATAAAGCACATGCAAATAAACTTAACTTAAGTGCCAAAAAGGTAACAAGAAAATAGGACCTGTTTCAGAAAGTTAGGGCTTCTTCACATTTTTTCCTAGGAAATACTAGGTTTTAAGGTTTTTTGACATTCTTAATATGATTTTGAGGCAATAAGATTTTCTAATAGCAGAATATCATCGTTTTTAATCATGAACTTAACTTTCATGATACAAGGGATGATCGAAAATTCCAAAAATTTTAGGGCAAACATCAAATAAGAAATACCACTAACAGTATGCTCTTTTCCCCTTTGGGGAGAATAAAAAACTTAGACCCTTGAAGTCAAGCCAAGTGTGATTCACCTTTAGAGGGCCTCCCGGAAGTTGAACCTTCAAGAATGACCCAAGTTGGTACACACTTTTCACCGGTGATTCCACCCCACTATAATAAAGTTGCTTTGTTGAGAGAAAGACTCCAAAGCCATGTTAATTTCTTCCTCTTGATTCTTGATGTCGAACATCTTGAGGAAGTCTTGTCTGTTGTACTGAGTGGTGCCACTCCCAGCCTTGCTTTCTAAGGGTGTACACTTTCAGGTGTCAGTGTGGCTATATGTCTCAACCTCTCTTGCAAGGTCACCAAAGGTTAATTTGAACGGAAGCCTATAAAACACCATTTGTAACTAGTTTCTTACCCGGTTCATCTCCGAAAGGGGACATAATCTTTGTGCAGGGAGGGGGATGATTCTCACCATAAGCATGCACTTGGACATTTGAAGGTGGTTTATGACACCGTCCCCTTCTTTAATGGTGTCCTTTGAACATATATTATTGAGTCCTTGGAAACATAAAAAACACGGGTGCCCTCTCGGGGTGACACTGTTGTGTGAGGTGCACGCATGTACATAAGCTGTGAGGCAACAATTTTGTCTTCTCTACCATTTTAGGGATAAGTGAGATTTTGTCTTGAGTCCTCAAATGTTCAAACATGTTTAAACTTGTCAAGACTCCCTTTTTCTTCCAAGTTTCTTTGTCCTCGACTGAACTATTTTTGACTAAGGCTTGTGTCACAATTGCTTAAACATCCAAACTCAAACTTATCAATCTATAAACGGTTTTAAAAAAACTGCAAATTGAACACTCTGTCAAAGAAAAGTCTAATCTATGTCTCATAAATGCAAATTTTTCACTCTAAGTTGTCTAAAATGTTTATTTCTTTCATTCTGGTTGCTTTTCTGAACAATTTTGCATGATATTCTGCATCTCTGTGCCACTCTGTGAGAATCTTTGCCCAAGCTGCTGTCAATCTTCATGTGACATTTTTCTACTTTGTTGTCATCTGCTTATCAATCTGTCTCACCAATACTGTGTTTCTTTGCACTAGGCTGCAAAGTTGCATGTGTTCCTATAGGAATATTTGCGTGAGAAAGTACTTCTTCATGTGAGACTATCTCATTTTGCCATAATAGTGAGATATTGTTGTATGTTCTGTGTCACTCTACTCAATCTAGTTTCTGTTTAGGGTCTATCTTCTTATTTGTTGTCTATGCACAGTCTACAATTAGATGTCTCAGGTTGAGAACTAGGTGATTCTCGCTTGAAATTTTCTCCTCTCTTATCTATTTACTCATTCTATTGTGTTGTCATACCTTGTGACATGATAGTCATCTCTCAGTTGTTCTAGCCTTATCACTGATGACTCATACCAGGTATAATTCACATTCTGGGACTCTTGTGCATTTATCTTGAGACATAGTTCCAATCATTGTCCTATTTCACTCTCCTTGTATAATCTTTTTCTATGACTGTTACAACTCAAAGTAGAAATGCATCCCCCCACGTGTCACTAGATGAGGTAGAGGTAGACCTCAAAACCAAGGGAGAGGTCATTCCAAACTTATCAAACAGTCAGAGTGCAGTAGAGGATCCTCACATTTCTCTTTATTATCTATGTTTAGCAAGGGATTATCTCAATCTTCCTCTATTAACATCTTACCTTATGTCAAACGTTCATTTCAAGTATACTTATATAGGGTCTGAAACCCATTGCTTGAAGAACATCAAAATTCTAAAGAGTTGTTTCCTAAACCTAACGCCATTGACACAATAAGGGTTCCCATAGGTAAAACACCTTAGGATACTCAACCTCCTCATATTGAGTCTTTGTACGCTTAACACTTACATACTAGCAAGATGGAAGAACAAAATCAATTAGTTGAGCACAACAGAGACAATGATCACTCTAAAACCAGGGGTAAATACCATTATCAAGACCCCCTTAATGATGAGGAGACAAAAATAACTCTGGCAGATATCACAGATACTCATGCCAATTAAAACTTCTATAAAATGATGGATATTCTCCTAAAGGAATAGAAAGAGAAATATCTTCTCAAACTAGCCAATCAAGGGGCCAAGTTACCCTCAAACTACAATGTACTCTTGTCACGCAAGAGGAAGAAACTAAAAAATCTAGGTTTAAAAAACAATTTCAAATCATGAAATAAAAACTCCTTCAACTCATGAAGGATAAAGACAAACCTTCCACATAGTTCACGTTGGAAAGAATTTTTCCGTTCCCATTCAATAAAAGTCTGTGCATGCCTCCTTTTCCCAAAGGAGTTGAACTTCCCAAGTATGAAAAATACTTGGGTACCTCTAATCTTCAGGATCATCTGAGAGATTTTGGTGGTCTCTCTATGGAGTTTATACATGCTCAAACTTACCTCATGCATCTCTTCCCACGTAGTTTGGGAGGGTTAGCCATGGAATGATTCTCTAGGATACGTACTGGCATCAAGACCTTTGATGAGATCGCCAACTTGCTTCTGCAAAATTACTCACACAACATCCAACATCTGGTTAATATCCGTGATCTTTGCAGCTTAAATAAAAACCATGGGGAACCTTTCTTGACATTTCTATAGATATGGAGACAACTTTATACAAAATATTCTTGTAAAATACCCGAGTCTGAAAATCTTGACATCTTTTTAGATAATCTTCTTCCCAATTTCAGGTATCAAGTACTGCTGCAAGGTCCTTTGACCTCTAATGACATGATCAAACAAGATGTGAGAATCGAAATGTTCATGGTCAAGAAAGGAGAATTGACCCTACACAAGGATAATAAATAAGGGTCCTTCTCATCGGGCAAAGATAAATCAAAATTTTTCAACAAGAACCAGAATATTGTGAATGATGGAGTTGTCGACAATGTGACTCCCAAGCCTCCAAAGGATACATTCAATATTACTACCACTATGTAGGCAGCCAAAGCCACTAAATAGGTTGCGGCACAAACTAAACTACCTTCACACTTTTCTAGGTATAAACCTTAGGCTCCTTGACCAAAGTGTGAGTTCACTCCTCTAGGAGAACCCCTCAATGTGGTTTACAAGACTCTCTTGGAATACTAGTTACTCACTCCTCTAGATAACTCACATTCGTTTGATCTGCAAACATGACCCTCTTGGTGGAATAAATTTGCATACTATGATTACCACCAAAACAAGGGTCACAAAATGTCTGCCTGCATTAAAATCCGGCATAAGGTCCAGGACCTTATCGATAGTGAGGTTATTGTTGTAGGAGGTCACAACAAGAACTCAAATCACCAGGCCTTCAAAGACCCCTTTCCTTCTCATGAGAAATGTGAATCCTCTAAGGATAAAAATGCTCATGCCAAGGTCAACTACACGTACACTAATAATGATAATGTCATTAATATGGTTGAGCCCATCAATGTTGAATATTGTAATGTTGTTACCATCAAGGAAAGAGAAGATGCTCCCAAGCACAAAAATGCTTTTGTCTTGTGGGGACCTACATCCCATTCTTTTGACCAAGAACAATCTTAGGTTTGTGCTAATGCCATTACTTGGTCACATGTAAAGATCATTCTCAAAATCCTTGAACCTTCTACTTCAGCACCAAAACAACCTGCAGATAAAACTATTGTTGGCACTGCCAAAACAAATTTGAAATTGGTCCCCTCATCTAATGCTGCTAATAATAGCATACTAGACCAATTATAGTGAACTAATGATCAGATTACTATCTTTGAGCTACTAAAAATCTCCCTTTCTCATAGGGAGATTCTTGAAAAATCTCTCACTGAGGCAAATGTCCCAAAAGATTTAGATCTAGACCGGTTTCAATCCATTGTAGGTCACTTGACCTCAACTCATTTCTTGTCTTTTTCTAAGGAATATGATCACTCCTTGAGCCATCTGCACAATAACCCCTTAAATATTGAGGTCATGATTGGACCAAAATGCATCTGCCATGTACTTATAGACAGCAATGCTGACCTTAACATATGCTCTCCTAGCTTTCTTTCTTATTTAGGCTATGGTGAAGACTTCATAGATTCCTGCAAAAAGTTCACAGTTAAGGCATATGATGAAGAAGAGCGGAAAAATAAGGTTCTAGTTTTGTTACCAATCTGAGTTGGACCTGTTGAAAGAGATGTTATCTATCAAGTGATCTCCATAACTCTTGCATATGAAATACTATTGGCAAGAACATGGATCCATGAAATGCAGGCACTTCCTTTGACTTATCATCAATGCATAAAATTCCCATTCCAAGGATCTGAAGTGACCGTGCATGCTAATACAAGCTATGATTGCAACATGCTTACTAATATGCCAATAGATTTTTTCCCACCAATAGAGAGTCTACTGAGCTCCTTGAGGCCAAGATAAAGGAAATAGAAAACACTCTGAAACTCAAGGACACTAGCATGGGGGGATATAAGATTGAACCCATGTTAACACTAACATCTCTACCTTTGTCTCCATGTTCTTATGGGAGAATTTATGAGGACAATAATCCTTCTAAAACTCCTCCTCAAAAAAAATATGGTGGCACCTTTGTACAGGCCATGACACCACTAGAGGAAGAAGATGAAAAAATGGCTATCAAAGCCTGGATCTATAAAGGGGAGGATACATCCAAGCACATCACTCCACCTCGTGACATAGATCCTGAACAATATGGCAAGCATCTATCTGTTATGAAAGCTTTGGCTATAAAGGGAATGGCCCTATAGGCATTAACCATAAAGGATTTATTTCACCACTTGAAGATATTGGTAGACAAACATGTGATAGTATAGGTCTAGGCTTCAATAAAATCTCATTTCACTTAGGGATTAACAAATTTGTGCTAGAAATGGACCACCAACTAGAACTTGAAGGCGTGTATATAATTGCAAAATCAGAGGACAACTCTGATCAGGATTCCTTCCCTTATCCTCTTCTTCCTGATAATGCTATGTTCTTCTCTGAGCTAGATGATATCATACCGCGTGTTAGTATGGTTGGGACTGACAGAAACTTAGATGAAACCTCTTCACTTGCTTCACTAACATATGAATGATTGAGAGCAATGTAAAATGTCAATCCTCGGTATCAAGGTGAATTATACATGCCACCACATTTTTAAGAATGGTTTCAACAAGAACAAATCCAACCGCTCATCACTTCCACACAAGATGAACTAGACTTAGATGATGATGCCAGTGGTACTTATCTAACCATAGCAGAAGTTTTAGATAGAACTCATCCAAACTTGGGGCAAAGAGTAGATTTGACTCACATCCTTGATATGAGAACTAATGATGAAATGGACTCCCATGAATATGAGTTTGACAGTCTTTCAGAAGGCACATTTGCCAGACATGTAGATATTGTACATGTATACAAAAACCCTCTTGAAATAGGTGAAGGGTCTAGTGTTAGGATAAATGAGTTTGTTTTCATTGATGTTAACTTGTCTTTTACTATGGTTTCTAGGGGTAAAAGGAATTCAACTACACCTTTGGATGAGTTTTCTTTAGGTCTCGACTTTCTAGTCCATGCTTTTGATGATTATACCATGAATGCACTAGAACATGTCACCTCTCTTCTACTCTGCCATCCTAATCTCATAGATTGGAAATCCTCCTCTCCATCCAATGAATTCCTCACATTCTAGAATGACTATTCTCTTTCTTGCTACCTTAACATTGTCAAACCTGTAACCTCCTCAACCAGGGAAGACATTGTCAACATGACTGAAGCTGATATCAAGTATCTTAGTTGCAAAATTAAAAGAACAAAGAATAGGTGCTCTGATGGTGAAAACCACATTGTGGCAGTATCAGAGCCTAAAAAGTAAAAATTAAGAACATATCTAAGGGTGGAAACCTCTCTGAGGCACCTGAGGATGGAATACTTGATATGCTTCCAAGTCATTTTTAGGAACGGTTATTTGTACTAATTGAACCAACTCAACCAATAAACTTGGGTACAAAAGTAGAACCTTAGATCATTCATTTGGCACAGTCATTATCTAAGGAAGAAAGAGAGGAATTCATTGGCTTCTTCCGGAGCAAAAAGATCAACTTTGCATGGAAATATTCTGACATGCCAGGATTGGATCCTAATCTGATCATACATCACTTGTCCATTGCACCAAGCATCAACCCTATCAAACAAAAGCTTCGGAAGATGTATCTACACATGGCATTACTCGTCAAAGAAGAATTGGAAAAAATTATTAAGTCAGAGCCATTGACTATGCGGAGTGGATTTTGAACATTGTTCCAGTATCTAAACATGATAAATTCATCCGAGTTTGTAAAGATTTCCAAGACTTGAACAAGGCATGTCCAAAAGATGATTTTCCATTGCCCTATATTGACATGATTGTAGACATGATAGTATGTTATGAAATGTACTCATTGATGGATGGTTTCTCTAGCTACAACCACATAAACATCGCACCAGAAGATCAAGAGAAAACTGCTTTCACATGTGCATGGAGCACTTTCTACTGGAACCTCATGCCTTTTGGACTCAAGAATGCTGGCGCTACATATTAAAGGGATGTCACCACTATATTCCATGACATAATGCATAAGAATATGGAATACTATGTTGATGACACTCTAGCTAAGAGCGTTCAACAAAAAACACACCTTACAGATCTAGGTCCTATACTGGATCGCATGGAACAGCTCAGTCTATGGTTTAACCCGAAGAAATGTGCATTTGGGATAACATGTGGAAAATTACTTGGCTACATCACCTTTGCAAAAGGCATAGAATTAGATCCTGCAAAGGTCCAAGCTATCATGGAAATTCTATTGTTGCACAACATTAGTTGGATGAGAGGCCTCCAAGGCTGATTATAGTCTATCTGGCATTTCATCTCCCAACTAGTTGACAATTCACAACCCTTCACTAAGAATTTACACAAGGGTGTGACCTACAAATAGAATGAATATTGTGATAAAGGGCTAACACAAATCAAGTAATATCTTATAATTCCACCAATATTGATGCCCCTTATTCAGGGGAAACTTCTCATCCTTTAAATCTCTGCTGCAGATACATCATTGGGTGTCCTGTTAGTCAAGAAGAAAATAATAATAAGGAAAGAGCTATCTATTACATCAGTAAGACACTAGTCTCATACGAAGAAAACTATTCAATCATCGAGAAGGCTTGCCAAGAGGTGGTATTTTCTTAACAAAAACCTAAACACTACATGCTTTCTCATACTACATGCCTCATTGCTAAAATTGATCCATTGGAATACTTAATTAGTAAGGCTACCCTCATAGGTAGACTAGAAAAATGGGTCATGATACTTAGTGAATTTGATATTGAGTATGTAGAAAGAAAGGCCATCAAAGGCCATGCTATTGCAGATCAATCGGCAGAGGCACCTCTCGTCGATCATCAACCATTGAACATAGAGTTTCCAGATGATCCTATACTACTTCTCACACATCGATCTTGGACTATGTTCTTTGATGGATCATTAACTCAACATGTGTTAGGTGCTAGGATATTATTCATCATGCCACAAAGGTACTCTTTACCCAAATCATACAAGTTGTTGTTTCCTTGTACAAACACCATCACAGAGTACGAAGCCCTAATAAGTGGCATGAAGATCTCCATCAAGTGGTGAGTGGATGAACTTAAAGTATTTGGTGATTCACAACTGGTCATCAATCATGTAAATGATACTTATCAAAAAAAAGATGACAAAATAGTACCTTACAACCGGATGCTTGATGACCTCCAAAAATACTTTATACATATCACATTCCATTAGATTCCAAGGGTAGACAACAAAGCAATTGATGCAATGGCTACTCTCGCTTCTATGCTACAAATGCTAGAGAATGACTTCTGACATGAATTCCTGGTGGACATATTACACTACCCAGCCTATGACTCCCCTGACTCTCGAATGATTTATTCTATCATTGTACTTGATTCATCCCACTACCAACATAGGGTAAAATCATAATAATTAGTAGGACTGGGCCAATTTTGAGTGGGCCAAGTCTGACTCAGCCGAGTCTACCTAGGTGGCATGCCATGTTGGCAGGCAAACCTCCAAAAATATATAAAATCAAGTAGTTTGCATTTCTGCTATTTTTTTCTCTACTCAAACTAGATAATGTCAAAAAAATAAAATTACCCTTTTGTAGATCTCAGAACTAGGATTTTGTACATATAAATTTTATATTGTTTCAACTACAGAACATTGAAAGAATTTGTTAAAAACTACATGTAGGTTATTAAAGCTTTTAGAAGTCATTGATTCAGATAATATAATAAAATTCTAAATCAATTCAAAAAATTTAAAAATCATAGATAACACTAGATAAGAGAGTCCTCTTCAATAATATGCAATTTATTTGGTTTTTGGTATAGTTTTGATAGGGAAAAAATGGCGGGAGACAAAAAGTGTTGATTTCAAGTAAGTTTTACTTTGAATACTTATAACGGGAAAAATATACATCGAAAACACTTTTTTATTTTTTCTACACTAGATATACATGTCATCTAAAACATATTATGAAATTGGAGGAAAAAACAATGTTTTACTTATAATTATTTGGCAGGAAGTAAACTCTCTGATTTACAGTATTTTTCAGCAAATAAAAAATAGACCTAAAAAATCCAAAAAAATTATTAATTTTGGTTCAATTTTTTTTTAAAAAATTATAGGCATATAATTCATCCTATTTCACACATTTCATCAATTTACATCATTTTTGAATTCTCAACAGAAATGTGACTTTTATACCCTTGAAGTTCTACATTTTTGGTGTTGTTAACCTTTTCCTTTGTAAAAGGGTGACAAATTATTGTGCTTTTACCCCATATATACTCCTACCTTCATGACCAGATTGTTCTAGATACTTACACCTAGAATGAGAAATGTCACCTAATCGGTAGTGCTTCACGGTACCTCCTCATAGTGAATGACTTGCATAGGCAAGGTCTAGATGGTACCCTTATTAGGTGTTTAGAAACTGATGAGTCCAAGCATGCATTAGTTAAAGTGCACGAAGGCATCTGGGGATCTCACTCGAGCGGCCTGACACTGGCCTGTAAACTTATTAGAGCTAGTTTCTATTGGCCAAACATGGAAAAGGAAGCAATAAATTATGCTACAACTTGCAAAAAGTGTCAACTACATGGAAATATGATTCATGCTCTAGCCAAGGAGTTCATTCCTCTCATCACTTTTCGGCCATTCCAACAATGGCCTTTGATTTGGTAGGTCAGATTCATCCTTCATCATCAAATGGACACAAGTTCATCATCACAGCTACAAATTATTTCACTAAGTGGGTAGAGGAAGTACCTCTCACCATAGAAAATGGCAATTTTGTGGCCATGTTCATTCTCAATTACATCATCTACAGGTATGTGTACCCTCTTCTATAATCACTGATAATGGGGGTAGTTCAAGAAGAAGGATCTAAAGGAGCTATGCTCTAAATTCAAAATCACTCAACATTGGTCTTCCATCTATTATCCTCAGGGTAATGGATAGGTAGAAGCATCAAACAAAGTGGTCCTTAAAATCCTACATCACACAGTTCATAAATCTGGATGAAATTGGCATCTCCAGATCAATCCAGCTCTCTGGGCATATAGAACAAGTATACGAACACAAACAAGGGACACCCCCTTTTCTTTGGTTTACGGGGCAAATTCTATGCTACCTATTGAGGTTGAGATTCCTACTCTACGAATATCTCTGAAAGGCCTCATCACTGATGATGACAACAGAATATCTCCGCTACAAGAATTGGAACTTCTAGATGAACGTTGACAAGTGGCATTCAATCACCTCATAACATATAAGAAAAGGATTTCTAAGAGCTATAACAAGAAGGTTCTACCAAGGTAATTCCAAGTGGGTGACCTCAATCTAAGGGAGAACCCTAAGAATCAATAGCATCAGGTCCAAAAGGGAAAAACTGAACCAAATTGGCTTGGTCCATATGTTGTCATTGCAGTGTTTGGGTCTGGCGCCTATCAACTCTCCACCACTAAAGGATAGAAACTCAAGGAGCTGATCAATGCTCTTCACCTGAAATGATTCTATAGCTGAGACATCGTTAGAATTATCATGTACATAGTAATGTCCTGAAAAATCCTAAAAATTGCAAAATATCCTAAAAAAAATTCAAAAAATGGAAGTCTTTCATTCACAAATTCTTCTAGTCTTACAAGAAAAGGATAGTCCTAGGAATAACTATCTTCTTTTCCCCCAAAATCCATCTGGATAAGTTTTTTGTATACCTTGTCATGAGAGCACATAGCTTATGTTGGCTCTAGTTTAATGAGATTTCCCACAGTTCTACAACTATATCTACCTGTTCCAGAGATCTATTCTATATCATAAAATACCAAAAAATTCAAAAAATTCAAAATACCCAAAAAAAGTGCCATTGATGAAAACCTGGCAAACATGCGTCATGGTAGAAAAAAAAAGAAATTCTGCCAAGAAGGTGAAAACCTGGTACCTCTTATTCCACAATGCTATATCTATCGTAGCGTCACTTGGATCTATACAGTTTCTTTCCAGCTTTCCCACTTTCCTGCTTACATTTTCTCATACACATGCTCTTAGTTATCTTTAAGATACCAACTTACATAGATTGAAAATGGTCATACTCTAGGGGAAACCTTCCTGGTCTAGGGGCCACTGTCCCACTCCTTTTCAGAATCTCTCTCACATTAGTCACCAGTGGTTCTCACTGCGTCTTCCTGCTGATGCCTAGCTATTACTGAGATTTCACTACTTGAGAATCTCTCTCATGTCAGTCACTAGTGGTTGTCATTGCGTTTGTCTATTGTTGCCATACTTATTTTCTTTTCACACATGACGTATATATACAAATTGACATCAATCTATTGCAGTTAGACGAGTACTCTATGCTTTGTCTTGGAAATCCTTTGCTTCATCTTGTATATAGCTTTCAGTCACTTTCATGACTCTTTGGTTCCTCTAAAAACCCTCCTGACTTGACACTGATCCAAAGTCATAAGCCTGGGGAAACCAAATTGAGTTTGTCCTGGCAACACAAGTCAAGTTAGCCATCAGCCGTTACCTAGGGAAATGAGTCCCCAATCTGATCACATCTTTCATCAGTAATCTTTTCATTCTGAAGGACAACTCACTACTGACCCAATCAGTAGTTGTTTCTAACCACCACAATCAATAGTGTTTCTTAAAATTCTCTTTGGATGCATCTGTGTTTCTGAACACACATTGGATATCACAAATGTAAACATCTATCGATAGCAACCAAACACAAAGCACTCACAAGCACAATGGTGTTTCTCAATACCCCTATACATGAACACATCTGAAAACATTGAAACATGCTGAGATTTTATTGAATTTCTCTTTGTATGTTGCTTGATCTCATTGATTTTGTTTCTCTTTTTATTTGTCTACTACTTTTTGGTGTGGCTTCGATGATCCAAAAACATCAAATAAATAGGGTGTATGTGATAAGAGCTTCTAAATTAAGGTAGAAAAGCCTCACAACCCTCGATCCTCTTTATTTGTACACCAAGGTGAGGTCACAACTATCTCCTTGACTACTATTGCTGTGCTTGTTTATGCACGATCACACTAATGGTTATCTTGGCTTTGAATGCCTTGATACTGGTGTACTCTTGCAACATCAACTAGAAACAACATTCAAGTCATCTCATCTTTTGTGCCTTAATGTTTACATTATTTTCCCATATCTAATCTGATGAAAGTTATATTTATATTATTATGATTACAGTGGCACCAGTAAGGATTGTATCGACTCTGATGTTCCAAAAATGCTCTATAATGGCAACTATTCAATGGGTCCAACAACCATTTCTTGGGGATTGCATCTTGCACAGGCTTGCATTTTCATTCTAGACTTGTACCACGACAGTGCTTCGATGATCACGTCATTGTGTTCTCCTGGATTTGTATGATGAGGGGTTCCTCTTCAACATTATAGATTCATCACGACTGCACAAGTGTTCAATCCTCTCTCTCAATCTTCTAAAGTTCTTTTTGGTTAGCATCTGTCATCCATCATGATAACCTACATGAGATGTTAGTACAATATACATTGCATTTACATATCTCCATTCACAAGTGAATTAAGATAAATCATCTGCATACATACAAATCTATATCTACATATATATGTGCATGCCATACATATTCATCAAATCCATACATATACATGTGCATTTCCTACATAGCATTTTTATACATTATAATCATCTAATCATCTAATCATATAACCATCTAAACATATAGGAAACATCACATAAAGTACACGATCACACAAGAAATGATACCAAAATATGAGCTTATATATATATATATA
>MU225966.1:1738801-1764706 GCA_018584345.1 Thuja plicata | reverse complement strand
TAAAGCTCTAGCATAAGCTGAGAACCTGGGTACCTTCTTTGCTCCATTAGGAACTACCCCTGCATAGGCCGCGTAGTAGTAGGCTGATCAAGCGGTCTGATGTCGTGTCTCCTTCCGAGACCTTTGTATCTGCTCTCATAACTCTTACAGCTCCTAGTCTATGTCTGTGAGCCGTGCATCTTGGACAGCCACCTGTATCTATAGGTCCCCAATCTGCTACTACACCTATGAGACTCTCTCCCTAAATCTCCACAGGGAATCCTGCACCTATGATAATGGGTCCCTAGGCACTGGATCCTATGTAGGCTACTCTTGCTACTCCTCCTATATCAGCTCCTCCTGATGCTCCTCATCTTTCTTAGCTGACTGCTCAACTGTCCTCTATCTCGTATGCCTCTCTTGTCTCCGACTGTCGCTAGCACTGTGATCAATCCTCATTTTTCATGCAAGGATGAGAACCTGCATGGTACGTGGCTAAGGCCCTGACAATATTCCTTACTATGGTGGTGGTAGTGGTACTTGTGGATGAACTACCTATGTAGGTGCTCTCATACCTACTAGATCTGTGAATCAAGGGAATGGATGACTGGCAAAGTATTCTGTATACTTTTCCATCATAAGGCCATCTGCTACTCCCACCATGTAATCCCATCATGTTGATATTACTGCTCGAGCATCTATCATTCCATGACCTTGATCCAACCACGCTAACCAACCCTTCCTCACCTCATCGGTGAAGCGGGCATACAAATAGTACTCCTGAGAGATGTCTTGTGGACGACCGAACTATCGCCACACCCAATTTAATGGGAATCTCTCGATCACTGCTATCAAACAGCCAATCAGTGGCCATCAAAAAAACATGTAACTGAGCTAGTCCCTGGAATCATCTAATGCCTAGATATTCCTCTATGGTTGCCATACTATGGCTACCAGATCATCCAAATATGCCTGCCACCATTCTCTCTTACCCAGTGTGGGCTAGGTAATCAGGCCCCTATACTTGTATATATAAGGCTCCAGTGGCTGCCTCATGTCATCGCAAATGGGCCCGGTGATAGGAAGGTGCTCCCATGCCTACACCTGTAAGTGAAATACCCCTACTGTCATACTCTTCACCTCTCTATAGGCTATCTCATGCATCTCATGGTACATGTGGGCCAACATACACTGACCCCATCCATAATGAACTGGCACCACCAGCATCCTCGACAACATCTAACCCCACCCCCAGTCAAAACCATGTTGACCATGATCTAGAATTAGATAGCATCCCAGGAATGCTACCAAAACCATGATCGATCGGTGCCTGGGTCCATAATCTATGATCAACTCCTCCCATGGGATGGATCTACCCATGACAAGCTCATCCTGTAAAATCTCTCAAAGTGTTGTTGTACCTGGCCGCGACTGCACATAATACTCTACCTAAGGACGATGGAAGGGGATCCTGAGTATCCTATAAATGTCTGCAGGGGTCATTGTGAGTTCCCCCTATGGAAGGTGGAAGGTGTTCATCTTTTAATGGAAATGTTCCACCAGTGCTCCAAGTAGTCTGTGATTTACCTGAATATCAAGTACCTCACAGAGATGTGACAATCCTAATGCATCTATATGAGTGATCGTGACATCTTCTAACTACCCAATCAGCCCATCGATGGCTGGATGGTGTGACCCAAAGGCAACATCTAGGAAATCAACCTACAAGATATTCAAACAACATCGCATGATTAGTACTCGGCCTATGATTCTATGAAAAGTGGTAAAAATTGACTTGACAAGGAGGTAAATGATCACTTATCGGAGGCCCGTATGCTGTCAGCCGATTGTGATGCTTGGATCACTCAAATTGGTGAGTACTCATGGGGACCACCATTTTTTTCTCAGATCTCTTTTCTCTCCAAAAGTCAATAGATGCAAATGATTTGAAAAAGACACTTTTGGCTTATATATAGCTTTTGACCTAATTTTCAAAAGTGCTCCATTTTACATGAAAATTTCACCCTTGGCTAAATCGACAGCTCTGAATCCATTTTTGGGATCGAAATTGAAATATGACACTCTTATATAGCTCAAAATTGTAATATAAAATTTTTGGGACTGACAATCAGACGCTTGTGGAGTCAACTTTTTGACATTGCTTTCTTGTCAGAATCATATCGAATCAACATTTTCTCAAATCTTTGTCATTTTTTTCTCAAGTCAACTCTAGTCAACCATGGTCAAAATTACTCAATTGAACCCTAAAATCGCTCAAAATCACTTCTGAATCTTTTGAAATCTTCCATAATCTATTTTTCATTCTTCTGGCTTTTTAATTCAACATCTATCTATGATTTCTCTCTCTCAATCACCATTATGATGTATCATCTTTCCATTTCACTCCTAACGGGGCAGGATGATTACATCATTGAATCACTTTGAATCTATTTTAATCAAGTTGATCTGATTGTCCTCATTGCGAGGGGCATCTCATTACTTGGGGCGTGTTTAGTTTTCGTACTTCACTGTCAAAACTAGGTATTCCACAATCTCAAATCACTAGGGGCATCTTTGTTCCTTACATCTTGTCATCTATTAGGTGTCAGTGAAATCTAACCTTGACTCCTAAGAATCAAGCTCTATTATGGAAATGATTCTTGAAATCTCATTATTTGGTATCTAAGCAATCTAACTCAGTCCCTAAGGGTCAGGCTCCATTCTGGAGATGATTCTCAAAAGCTTATCTATAAGGAATTGGGGAAATCTAACCCTGACTCCTGAAAATCAAGCTCTATTTTGGATATGATTCTAAAACTCAATCTAGCTGGTAACTAGGCAATATAACCTAGATATTGGGGGACTAAGCTTCGTTATGGGGACAGTCCTAAAAATATCTACTGACTGTCTTTCAAATGGACAAGTATCGTGGCAATCTAACCCTGACTCCTGAAGATTGAACCTCATTCTAAGGAAAGTCTTTTGAAAGGTGGAAATCTATTAGGTGTGTGAGCGATCTAACTCAGATCCCTGAGGATCAAGCTTCGTTTTGGAGATGGTTCTCAAAATCTCATTTCTAGGTATCGGGGCAATCTAACCTAAATTCTTGAGAGTCGAGATTTTTTCTGAAGATGACCCTCGAAAACTTAACTTAACCGGCATCTCAGCAATATAAACTAGACCTCGAAGAGTTAATCTTCATTCTTGAGATGGCTCTGAAACCATCATCAATTCTCGAAATCAATTTCAACTATTTTTCTATGCTTCAGACATTAGACTATTATTTGAATCAATGTGCTGCTCACACATCAATTTAAAGTGGGGCAAAAAGTAAAAGCCCAAAATTGGCATCTTGCAACCATAACCAATTTTGTTGCATTTATCAATCATCTGAATCATCAAAGTCCTATTGTACTAGGAAATTCAGAGTTTTGACTGACTCTACTTGACTTAAGTGTCAAATGCAGATAATCCTAAATCTGCATTAATCACACACTATATTTAATTCCTAAATATCAATTAGAATTAGCTAAATAAATCCTATGATCAAATTAATTTAATTGCAAAGTCCTAGCACTTTAATTAAATTAAATTCACCCTTTTTAGCTAAAATACATAAAAAGGAATTAAATAATATTTAATTATTAAATAAATATCCTCATTTCAATAATTGAATTTGATTATTCAAATAATTGATAGTGTGCATTTATGAGCTCATATTTCATTTATTTAATCAAATAGGCTCTCCAAAATCTTCACTTAGGTTGAGAAATGCAAGCTTTGAGTTGACTGAGATTCAAAAGTGCAACAAATCAGTTAACTGCTTCATTCACTCAAAAAGACAATAGTTCACTATTTATCTCAAAGAAAACTTGCTAATCTGAATAGGATTTCAATGGTGTTAATTGCTTTTCTAAAAGGAAACTTGCTATTTCTAACTGGACTCTCATTCTATAAAAGAACTCTCTTGTTCTCATTAAAAAAAAAAAAAGAATGCATTTATTGAAATATCAAATCGTTGTTGGCTTTCTAACTCATATTTATGCTTTCAAGTTTTCAATATTGCAATAGATTAATGTCATTTCTCAATTAATCATGCATAGATTAGTTTATTTCAATCAATCTTTGTTTAATATCATATTCATTTCTAGCTTAATATCTCATGTTCATTTCTAGACTAAGCTAAATCTCATTTCTAGACTAAGCTTAATCTCATTTCTAGACTAATATTGCATCTACATTTCTAGAATAAATCCTCCATTCTTAGATTGGTCTCGGTTGTTGGGTTATTTTATCTGAGAGCTTACTCAAAACCCCGTCTAGATAGTAGGCAATAGGTCGACTCATCCAATCATGTAGGATGAATAACTCCATATTCTTCTCTGTGTGCGACTGATGAACAATGACTATGTTGAAGTGTATGGCTAGGTTAGAGGCCCATATTTAGTGTATACATATATGAATTAGAATTTGAATCTATAGTAGCTCATAGTGATATTAAAATTATTTATTTTAGTGATAGTGAAGACACCTTTCATGGTCAAAAAAGTGAGATATTGTGTGATAATGAAGGAAGCTTGACAAATGTTTTGAACCCTTTGTATGATGAGAATGTAGAAGGTCAAGTCATGTTTTTCCATGAAGTGTCTGAATGTGATTCTCATTATTTTATAAATCTATTGTACAAGGATGTGGTGTTTCCAACTAATTAGGGTACTCTCTTATCTTGTGAGGGTAAGAGTGATGTTGAAGAAATTGACATATCCAATTTTTTACTCTATGATGTCTCCAAATATGAGTATAATGTAAAATATAATTATGATCAACACAGTACATGTAAATTTGAACATGGTTTTTAGAATGACGAAGGATTCCTTGATGATAAGGAAGTTGTGCCTACACTTGGTTGTAAAGACTCGTGTGAAGAAAACATAGTCATTATTAAGGTGGCCCATGAGGAGGACACCATGTTTGAGATTGTGGAGGATTATGGGGTTCACAATAGTTGTATAGGAGCACCTTAAGGTCTAATGGAAGAGCTTTGCAACATTTAGGCTTGTAGGTGGTTTTAGAAAGCCACCAAGGTAATAAGGACTAAGTATAAAGTCCCAAGGTTGTTTTGGTGTATGTTTAAAGGTAAGAGTGTTTAGAGTCTAGTGTTTTGTGTGATCCATTAGGCTCTAGTTTCAAAGTCCTAGGAAAGTCAACAAAGGGTCAAAGTTTGACTAAGACTCCAAAATGGAGTGGCACTTGCGATTTTGATGTTTTTAAGTGTTTTAAGGTCTTATTTAATGGTTTAGAGTTGAAATGGACCATTGAGAGTGTTTGAATGTCAAAGTGGCAAAATTTGTAAAATTGGGTTATGTTGCAGAGGAACTAAGCACTAGTGCATGCATCTTAAAAATTCATCCAAAACTGTCTTGTCGCTACCCTCTACATAGACCCGTACTCTGTCATGTATAACTTTTGAATAGAAAAATATCTGCAAAATCCCTCTGGTGATGATAGGCATAATTACATTCTCTAAAACATACTCCAATTTTAGCAAGATCCAACGGTTGTGTTGAGAGATATGAACCCCACAACAGAACCTAATTTTCTATGATAAAAAACCAAGACTGGACTTGGATAAAATCTGAACATTATTTACATCTCAAACAATAATTCGTACATTTCAGCATCCTATCCACAAAAAATAGCCTCTACTAACATTTAATGACTTGATTCCTCTTCCAATCCAACCATTTCTTCGCAGTTACATTTGAAGAGGAATACCAAAAGACTCCTATGCATGTGTTTCCCACTAAAAGACAATGTAACCATCATGTTTTAAAATCTGAATCTTTCAACTATGAAAACAACTCAAAAATAATTAAAAATTATAAACTATAAAATTCCTAATATCTTCCAACATCTTGGAGACCTATTCCAAACACTTCTAACCTCTTAGTAACCCCTAAACAATCCTTGACACTCTTGGACACTATTAGTCCACTTACAATGATTATTAGTCCTTTATGACTATTACAATCACATGCTATTTAGAAAACTATTATAGGTTTTAGAACTTCATAGTTTGTCTTATCTGATGTACTCTCTCTCTCTCTCTCTCTCTCTCTCTCTAGGGTCGTAAGGTGTAATAAGGGTTTGTAGGACCCATTAATGGGTCCTAGGATTCCTTAAGACACCTTAAGACCCCTAAGATGTACTCTTAGGCTTTCTAATGGGTCATAAGGTGTCATAAGGGGTCGTAGGACCCATTAATGGGTCCTAGAACCCCTTAAGACACCTTACAACCCCTAATATTTACTCTTAGGCTTCCTTATGGGTCATAAGGTGTCATAAGGGGTTGTAGGACTATTAATGGGTCCTAGGACCCCTTAAGACACCTTACGACCCCTTAGGAACCCTAAGAATACATCTGAGGGTTCCTAGTACATATTAATGGGTCTCAAGGGATCATAGGACATATTACTATGTCTTAGGAGCTATTAATAGATGCTAGGACCCATTAAGACAACTTGTGACCCATAAGATATACTAATAGTCTTTCTAAATGGTCATAAGGTATTGTAAGGGGTAGTAGAGCCCATTAAGACACCTTACAACCCCTTAGGAACCATAAGAATACATCTTAGGGTTCCAAGTAGACATTAATGGGTCTCAAGGGGTCATAGGACATATTACTATGTCTTAGGACATGATAAGACTCCTTATGAGCCATAAGATGTACTCTTAGGCTTCCTAATGGGTTTTAAGGTGTCATAAGGGGTTGTAGGACCTATTAATGGGTCGTAAGACCCCTTAAGACACATTACAACCCCTAAGATGTACTCTTAGGCTTCATAATGGGTCATAAGGTATCATAAGGGGTTGTAGAACCCATTAATGGCTCCTAGGACCCCTTAAGACACCTTATGACCCCCAAGATGTACTCTTAGGCTTCCTAATGGGTTGTAAGGTGTCATACGGGGTTGTAGGACCCATTAATGGTCCTTCAACCCCTTGAGACACCTTACTAGCCCTACGATGTACTCTTAGGCTTCCTAAGGGCTTGTAAGGGCTCATAAGGAGTTCTAGGAGTCAGTAATGGGTCATACGACCCCTTAAGACACTTTACAACCCCTAATATGTACTCTTAGGCTTCCTAATGGGTTGTAAGGTGTCATAAGCAGTTGTAGGACCCATTAATGGGTCTTAGGACACTTTAAGACACCTTAAAACGCCTTAGGAACCCTAATACTACATCTTAGGGTTCCTAGTATACATTAATGGGTCTCAAGGGATCATAGGATATATTGATGTGTCTTAGGACCCATTAATGGATGCTAGGACCCCTTAAGACACCTTATGACCCCTAAGATGTACTCTTAGTATTTCTAATGGGTTGTAAGGTGTCATAAGGCATCGTAGGACCCATTAAGAAACCTTACGACCCCTTAGGAACCATAAGAATACATCTTAGGGTTCCTAGTTCACATTAATGGTTCTCAAGGGGTCATAGGACATATTACTATGTCTTAGGACACCATAAGACCCCTTACAACCCCTAAGATGTACTCTAAGGCTTCCTAATGGGTTGTAAGGTGTCATAAGGGTTTGTAGGAGCCATTAATGGATGCTAGGACCCCTTAACACATCTTACGACCCCTATGATGTACTCTTAGGATTTCTAATGGATCGTAAGATATCATATGGGGTTGTAGGAGCATTAATGGGTCCTAAGACCCCTTAAGAAACATTACAACCCCTAAGATGTACTCTTAGGCTTTCTAATGGGTCATAAGGTGTCATAAAGGGTTATAAGACCTCTTAATGGGTCCTAGGACCCCTTAAGAGACTTGATGACCCCTAAGTTGTAATCTTAGGCTTCCTAATGGGTTTTAAGGTGTCATAAGGGGTCATAGGAGCCATTAATTGGCCCTAAGACACCTTACGACCCCCAAGATGTACTCTTAGGCTTCCTAATAGGTCGTAAGGTTTCATAAGGGGTCGTAGGACCCATTAATGGGTTGTAGGATGTGTTAAAACACCTTACAACCCCTAAGATGTACTCTTAGGCTTCCTAAAGAATTGTAAGGATTCATAACAAGTTGTAGGAATCATTAATGGGTCCTACGACCCCATAAGACACCTTACAATCCCAAAGATGTACTCTTAGGCTTCCTAATGGGTTGTAAGGTGTCATAAGGGGTCATAGGACCCAATAATGGGTACTAGGACCCCTTAAGACACCTTACGACCCCTTAGGAATCCTAAGAATACATCTTAGGGTTCCTAGTAAACATTAATGGGTCTCAAGGGATCATAGGACATATTACTCTATATAAGGAGCCATTAATGTATGTTAAGACCCCTTAAGACACCTTACAACCCCTAAGATGTACTTTTAGGACTTCTAATGGGTTGTAAGGTGTCATAAGCGGTCGTAGGAACCATAAGAATACATCTTAGGGTTCCTAGTACACATTAAAAGTTCTCAAGGGGTCATAAAACATATTACTGTGTCTTAGCACACCATAACACCCCATACAACCCCTAAGATGTACTCTTAGGCTTCCTAATGTTTCATAAGGTGTCATAAGGGTTTGTAGGAGTCATTAATGAATGCTAGGATACCTTAAGACACCTGACGACCCCTATGATATACTCTTAGGATTTATAATGGGTCGTAAGGTGTCATAAGGGGTTGTAGGATCATTAATGGGTCTTAGGACACCTTAAGAAACATTATGAACCCTAAGTTGTACTCTTAGGCTTTCTAATGGGTCATAAGGTGTCATAAGGGGTTGTAGGACTACTTAATGGGTCCTAGGACCTCTTAAGAGACCTTACAACCCCTAATATGTATGTTTAGGGTTCATAATGGGTCATAAGGTGTCATAAGGGGTTGTAGGAGCCAATAATTGGTCCTAAGACACCTTACGACCCCTGAGAAGTACTCTTAGGCTTCCTAATGGGCCATAAGGTGTCATAAGGGGTCGTATGACCCAGTAAAGGGTCCTAGGACCCGTTAAAACTTTACAACCCCTAAGATGTACTCTTAGGCTTCCTAAGGGGTTTTAAGGGTTCATAAGGAGTCATATGAGTCATTAAGGGGTCCTACAACCCCTTAAGACACCCTAAAGCCCCAAAGATATACTCTTAGACTTCCTAATGGTTTGTAAGGTGTTATAAGGGGTTGTAGGACCCATTAATGGGTCCTAGGACCCCTTAAGACACCTTACAACCCTTTACGAACCCTAAGAATATATCTTAGGGTTCCTAGTACACATTAATGTGTCTCAACGAGTCATAGGAGATATTAATTTTCCTTAGGAGCCACTAATGGATGTTAAGACCCCTTAAGACACCTTATGACCCCTAAGAAGTACTCTTAGGATTTCTAATGGGCCGTAAGGTGTCAGAAGGGGTCGTAGGACCCATTAATGGGTCTTATGACCCCGTAAGAAACCTTACGACCCTTTAGGAACCCTAAGAATACATCTTAGGGTTACTTGTACATGTTAATAGATCTCAAGGGGTCACAAGACATATTACTATGCCTTAGGACACTATAAGACCCCTTACAACCCCTAAGATGTACTCTTAGGCTTCCTAATGAGTCATAAGCAGTGATAAGGGTTTGTAGGAGCCACTAATGGATGCTAGGACCCCTTAAGAAACCTTACAACCCCTAAGATGTACTCTTAGGCTTTCTAATGGTTTTTAAGTTGTCATAGGGGTAGGAACAATTAATGGGTCCTAGGACCCCTTAAGACACCTTATAACCACTAAGATGTACTCTTAGGCTTCCTAATGGGTCGTAGATTGTTATAAGGGGTTGTAGGACCTATTCGTAGGTTGTAGGACCCATTAATGGGTCCTAGGACCCCTTAAGACACTTTACAACCCCTAAGATGTACTCTTAGGCTTCCTAAGGGGTTGTAAGGGTTCATAAGGAGTTGTAGAAGTCATTAATGGGTCCTACAAGCCTGTAAGACACCTTACATCCCCTAAGATGTACTCTTAGGTCTCTCTCTCTCTCTCTCTCTCCTAGGTATTATTATTATAATATAAATAATAATAAATATAATATAATACTAATTTATATAATATAATAGAAATATATATAATATAATATAATATAATAATAATAATATATTAATACTAATATTACTAAATATCATACTATTATTAATATAATATAATACTACTATTATACAATACTAATATAAATAATAATAATTTAATACTAATGCTATTATTATTTAGTATTTGTATAATCTTAATATTATAAAATATAAAATCTATAAAAAAACTAAAAACCTAAAATCAATATTGAAAATGTTGAAATTTCAAATGGAAAGTGAAATTTTGGCGGGAGATATCCAATATCCGATAATATCTCATATCCGATATTATCTCATATCTGATTTAATCACTCATATCCGATTTAGTATCTCATATCTAATAATATCTCATATCCGATAATATCTCATATCCGATTTGCCTTGGTATTTGCCTCAGGTTTTGGCTTTACAATGCCAAACGTGGATGGTCAACCCAAAAATCATGTTTATCATATTTCCTCTGACTTCCAAACTTTGGCAATGTAGCTGATGACCTTTTTTTCACCGCAAATGGATGAAACAAAAAGGGTTTCTTAAAGAGATTATGAGGTTTCCATCAATATAATTGCTGTCAAATTTCAATTTCAATAAGTATTTATTACTTATTTTCTATTTGAGTTACTTCTAAAGTCCTGATTGATAGACTGATTATAAAACAAATTATAACTTTCAAACGGTTCAACCTTTTTGAAATCTGAAACATACGTCACATTCTATGCTTTGCCTACTATAATAAAAAAATTTTTTTTTTTTGAAAAGTTTAGAATTAGTTAAGGTGGTCAGACACGGGAGTTTTATTATTCTAAAAAATTCATAGTAGAAAATTCATAATTAATTAATAGTTTGAGAAAAAATTACACAAAAATATGCGTCGCATCTGGGCATGAGTCTACTACTTATATCTAGAATCTTGTGAAAAGATATCATCATTTGATTGTGATTAAGGTGGTCAGACATACATGTACTTTTTATCTTTTTCTTGAAGTTTTCATAATGCTGCATTGAAATCTAAAATTTTCAACAATTAGATAAATTTTTTTTCAGAAAAGTGCTAGTAGTTTAGAAACTACATTCAATTTCCTACAGATTCTATTCTTACAACTTTTGTACATAAGGTTGATAAGATGTCCAACTTTTTACGTCAAGTTGACTAACCCTGATTTTATGATTTTTTCATTGCCACTTAAGGCCATAGCTTGGTATATGATGATCCTAAACATACCCTTATGTAGTTACTCTATGTGCAATTGGTTTGGTTTCTTAGTGTTTTTGTTTATCTTTTTGTAAATTTCTTGAGTTTCACTAGTTCACTGCCTGGTTCAGAGCCAGTCTTGTAAAAATGAACCCCACTTGAGTTCCCACGGTTGAACTTCCATGAAAAAATGGAATCAAATAGGGGACTTTGTATATAATGTAAATATGGTTTGTGGAGTCATTTTGTGAAGGGGAGCTAATTTTTCAATCAATCCCTAGGCGAGTGCACATGCATTCTTGTTAGGAGCTTGTATAGAACAACAACATGAAAGGTTACCAGATGGATTGGTTTAGGCCAATAAATGGTTGGAATATGTAGGGGTATGTGTCCTTGATAAGTGACTACAAGGAGGAGATTGTAGGAGTTGATTTGATCACCTAATTAATGTAAAGAAACTAGACTGGTTCACATGCCCTAAAAACCCAAGAAAATGGGGGTTTTCTAGAAGTCCTATGTACGGATAGTTTGAAGACCTAAAACATAGAAAATCCTTGAGCCTAGGGTGTTCTTAGAAAGAATCCACAACTAGTTCAGTGGGTTGTTAAGGGAATTTTTGACTAAATTCAAGAATATAGTTTCTTGGAGGCCTAATTGGGCTAAAAGGGCTACAAGGCCTAAAATATTGAAAAGTATGAAATCGACTAGAAAACTTTGAAAGAATCCATCCAAGTGGTTCAGAATTAGTTGAAAGTGACCTAGGAATGGTCAAGATTCCCATTCCTATTGCCAAGAGAAAATTGGGGGAAAATTTGTTCAATGGAGCCTATGGGTACATTATTAGATTAAGAGGGATGGAAGAGTGAATTGAAGTTTGTGGTGAGTTCTAAGGGAAGAAGGGCATCATAGAATTGTCCTATAGATAGGGTAGAGAAAGATACCCTAGGAAGACCAAAGAAAGGTCTTAGTTAGAGAAAGAGTTCTCTTGTGGTTAGAGATCCCCATCAAAGTGGCATTAGAGCCATTGAAAGGCTCGGGAAGTGGATAGTGTATGAAAGAGGGAAATGAATCCATTGGAAAAAGTACCATGGTGACCAATGCTGAATTGGAAAGGGACTTGTCAGAACAACAAGTCAAGAATAGACTTCTAGAAGAAGCTATGAAGGAGATGAAGCTAAAGTTAGCAGAAGTTGTAGAGACTGCAAGCAAGATGAAAGAACATATATGAGCGGATAAAGATAAAGGAAAGAGTCAAGTTGAAGAGGAGGCAAAACCAGAACCTAGCCCTCCATTACCTAAGGAACCATTCCTAAAGGTCCTCAAGGCATTAAGTGGTAAGGTGGTCGAAGGCATTCTAGTATTCTTTGGTAGAATGGATGCAGAATTGGTTATGGAATGGGTTGAGGGTATGGAAAATAATTTTGAATTTGATCGTATCACAGAGGCACAAAATGTGAAGATAGCCAAATCAAGGCTAAGAGGACAAGAATTAAATTGGTGGAAGTTCTTGCAAAAAGAAATAGAAAGGGAAGGAAAGAAGCCAGTAGAAAATTAGAAAGATATGGTGGCTAAGGTGAAGGAAAACTATCTACCAGAGGATTATGACAGCCAATTACACAAAAGGAGACAAAATCTCAGACAAAAATATTTAGATGTAGCATCCTACACCAAAGAATTCCAAAAAATATGCCTTAGCTCTAGAGTACAAGAGATAGAGAGCATTAAAGTTGCTAGGTACCTCAATGGCCTTAGGTGGAACATTCAAGAATATTTGAGCCTCTTTACTTTAAATTCTATCCATGGGTATTTTCAAATGGCCCTTAAGGTGGAAGAAAAACTCAGAAAGAAACAAGATTCAAACTCTAGGGGAAGAGGAAGAGGTAGAGACTCTAGAGGAGGGCATAGAGGTGGTTCTAGTGGAAGCAGAAATGACACCAGAAGCCAAGGAGACTCTAAGTTTGTTGAAAAACCCCATGAATCAATAAATAGAGGAGGATATAACAAAGGAAGAGGATTTTATAGTGGTGGAAGAGGCAGATCAGGTGGTTTTGGAAGAAGCTCACATTTTTCTTCAATGAAGTGTTATAATTGTGGCCAAATGGCTCACCCCTGCCTATAGGTGTCAAGATAAGCAAAAATCTTCACAAGGTGAGAAGAATATTGCATATGTGCAAGAAGAGGACATAACTAAAAAATCAGTGATAAGTTTGGATTCAAAAAAGGGAGAGAACCTCATGCTTAGGAGGATTTTGATCAAGGAACCTACAAGGGATGAACACAAGCAAAGAAGGGCTCTTTTTAGGGTAAAGTGAAAGATTCTTGGTAAAGTATGTAGAATTATAATAGACTCTGGATCTATTGATAATGTGATCTTAGAGGAAGTAGTGTAGAAGCTAAATTTGACTAAGATTCCTCCTGTGTGTCTTTAAAAGGTAACTTGATTGAATAAGGGAAAAAATATACTGGTTAATAAACAAGTGTGGGTGAAGTTTACTATTGGAAAGTATCAAGACAAGATACTTTGTGATGTGATACCAATGGATGCATGCCATATGTTGTTTGGAAGACCATGGCAGTATGATAGGGAGGTAGTCCCCCACTACAAGGAGAATAAGTACCCATTCAGGAAGAATGGAGTGACATATAAGATACAGTATTTGATAGAGGAAGAAACAGTGGAGAAGATGGACTTCAATACTCATCTAATGATTAGGAAATAATTCCTTAAGGAGATGAAGGAAGAAGAAGGAATTGGTTATGCAATCTTGGTGAAATCAAAAGAGGAGGAGACACCCAAACAAGCACCCATGCTTGCAAAAGTCAGACATTTCTTAGATCATTTCCAAGACATCATATGTCAAGGGACACCAGCTACACTACCTCCAAAAAGAGAAATCAGTCATCAAATTGACTTTGTGCCAGGGGCATCATTGCCTAACAAGGCTACATACAAGATGACACCAAAGAAGAACAAAGAGATTGCAAGGAAAGTGCAGGAGCTTTTGGACAGGGGTCTGATAAGGAAGAGTATCAATCCATCTATTGTCCCTGTGGTATTGGCTCCTAAGGAGGTAAGTGGATAATGTGTATGGACTCTAGGGAAATAAATAGGATAACTATTAGATATAGATTTCCTATTCCCAGAATAGAAGATTTAATGGATTTCTCAGGGGGTGCTAAGTACTTCTCAAAGATTGACTTAAAAGTGGATACTATTAGATTAGAATGAAATCGGGTGATGAGTGGAAGTCAGATTTTAAAACCATAGAGGGGTTATATAAGTGGTTAGTAATTCCATTTGGGATTTCAAACACACCTAGTACTTTTATGAGGGTCATGAATGAATTCTTAAAGGATTATATAGGGGTATTTGTGGTAGTATACCTAGAAGTTATCCTCATCTTTAGAAAAACAAAAGAGGAGCACAAGAAGCACCTAGAACTTGTGTTGAAAAGGTTACAAGAGGAGAAGCTCACCATAAAACTTGAAAAGAGTGAGTTTATGAAACAAGAACTAGTCTACCTAGGGTTTTTAGTATCCCAAGGTGACTTTAAGATGGACAAGAGAAAAGTGGAAGCCATATTAATTTGGCCTACTCCTAAGATAGGGACTGAAGTGAGAAGATTCCATGGGTCATCCCAATTCTATAGGAAGTTTGTAAGGAGATTCAGTGAAATATGTGCACCTGTCCTAGATACAATTAAGGGTGGAGTTAAGACAAAGTTTGTATGGACCAAGGAAGCCAATGAAGGGTTTGAGAGATTGAACAAGTAAGTGGCTACCCAACCTATACTGGTGTTGCCATGTTTTATAAGTTATTCATTGTGGAATTTGATGCTAGCAACATAGTAGTGGGGGTAGTCCTAAGTTAGGAAGGAAGACGAGTAGTCTTCTTTAGTGAGAGGCTTAATGAAGCAAAGTCTAGATACTCATCCTATGATCTAGAGCTATATGAATTGGTGTAAGCTCTTAAAAATTAGAGGAACTATTTGTTGCAAAAATAATTAGTTGTATATACTACCAACAAAGCCCTAAGATACATAAACACACAAGAGAAGCTTAGTTTGAGGCATATAAAGTGGATGAAGTTTCTGTAATCATACACCTTCATTATCAAACACCAGAAGGGGGTAAATAACAAGGTAGAAGATGACATTAATAAGATATTTCTTACCATCCAAGAGATACAATTGTAGAGTATAAGGGTTGAAGGATTCAAGGATCTCTATGAAGGAGATTAAGATTTCTCAGAGATTTATAAGGTGTGTACTAATTTTAAAAATAACTTTCATAGTGAATATGCAGAATATACCTTATAAAATGGACTATTTTTTAGAGGGAAGCAACTATGTGTTCCAAGGGGTTCCATGAGGGAGAACCTCATTGAAGAGAAGCACAATGGTAGTTTGTGTGGGCACTTTGAGTTAAATAAAACCCTAGACCTAGTGGAGAGATTCTATTGGAGTCCTAAACTACAGAAGGATGTAAGGAGATATGTTTAGCAATGTGGAGTATATTAGAAGGAAAAGGAGAAATCATCAAATGTAGGTATTTACCAACCATTTCCTATCCCAAATAGACTATGGGAATGCATAAGTATGGATTTTATAGTGGGGCTACATAGGACACCAATTGGTTTGGATAGTGTGTTTGTGGTAGTGGATAGATTTAGTAAAATGAGTCACTTTATCCCATGTAAAACAACACATAATGCTAGTCACATTGCCCACCTTTTCTTCAAGGACATAGTAAGGATACATGGCTTTCCATTGAGCATAGTTGCAGACAGAGATGTGAAATTTATGGGGAAATTTTGGAAGACCCTCTATAAAAGGTTATGTACTAATTTGTCTCATGGTTCTGCATATCATCCTCAAACAGATGGTTAGACAAAGGTAATAAATAGGGTTCTTGGGAACTTGTTGTGGTGTTGAACCAAGGAATATGGAGGAGGATGGGAACAAGTGATCCCATAAGAATATTTTTCCTATAATGATAGTGCAAACAAGACTACTGGTAAGAGTCCATTTGAGATTGTGTATGGATTACATCCAGGGGTGTTTTTGAGCTTAGAGACTTGAAAGGATATGAGGCGATCAGTGGACATGCAAGTGAATTTTCAAAGTCAATGAGAGAAGTCCATGAGAAAGTGAAGCAGACATTGATGGAGGCTAATCAGAGGTTGAAAGCTAAGAAGGATGAAGGGAGAAGAGAATTACACTTTCAGGTAGGTGACTTGGTGATGATATTCCTTAACAAGACTAGGCTACAGAAGGGTATACCAAGTAAATTGCAAATGAAGAGGATTGGACAATGTAAAGTGTTATCCAAGTTTGGTTCCAATTCCTACAAGATAGATATACCCAAGGAGATGTATAATTCTCCAATTTTCAATGTGAAGGACTTGATTCAATACAAGGGTCTAGATATAGATGTGGGAAAGTATAGTACAAAGGTGAATAAGTATGTGGAAGAACTCCAAGTACCATATTAGAACAAGCCACAAGTGGAGAGAACTATGGATTCAAGAGTGAAGAGGAAGACTAGGAGTAAGAATTAGATGGAGCATCTAGTCAAATGTGAGCAATTGCCCGAGTCAGAGGCTACATGGATAGCAGAGAAAGAATTGAAGAAACATGGAATCAACATGGAGTTCATCATAGCACAGGTAACTTGATCTTCTTGTTGCAGGGGGAGGATGGTGTAGGAGCACCTTAAGGTCTAATGGAAGAGCTTTGCAACATTTTGGCTTGTAGGTGGTTTTAGCCAACCACCAAGGTAATAAGGAATACTTATAAATTCCCAAGTTTTTTTTGGTGTGTGTTTAGAGGTAAGAGTGTTTAGAGTCTAGTGTTTTGTGTGATCAATTAGGCTCTAGTGTCAAAGTCCTAGGAAAGTCAACAAAGGGTCAAAGTTTGACCAAGACTCTAAAATGGAGTGGAACTTGGGATTTTGATGTTTTTAAGTGTTTTAAGGTATTATGTAATGGTTTAGAGTTGAATTGGACCATTGAGAGTAGTGCAATGTCAAAGTGGCAAAAGTTTCTCATGACAACTTTACTACTTTGCAAAGTTGTCATGACAACATTTCCTAATAACTAGGAAAGGCATTTAATGGTGTTCTAATCCTAACCTTAGGGTCTAAACACAAGGTTATAACCTATATAAGGTCAAGAAAACCCTAATCTAAGGGTTGGAAGCATTAGTGTACGAACTGTGCTTTGAGAAGGAAGGAATGGAACTTTGTTTTGTGGCAGAGCCTTCATCCAATCATTTACTGAATTGAAAGGATTGAATTAATGCATTGATACTTTAATTTGTGTTATTTAGTTACTCTATGTGGTATTGGTTTGTTTTTTTAATATTTTTTTTATCACTTTGTATATTTCTTGAGTTTCACTAGTTCACTGCCTGGTTCAGAGCTAGTCTTGTAAAAATGAGTGCCACTTGAGTTCTTGTGGTTGAACTTCCATGGACACATGGAATCAAGTAAGGGACCTTTTATATAATGTAAATATGGTTTATGGAGTCATTTTTTGTAGGGGAGCTAATTTTTTCATCAAGCCCTAGGTGAGTGCTGAGGCATTCTAGTTAGGAGCTTGTATAGAACAACAACATGAAAGGTTGCTAGAGGTTTGTGCCAATAAGTGGTTGGAGAATGTAGGGGTATGTGTCCTTGATAAGTGAATACAAGGAGGAGATTGGATTATTTTATTGGATCACCTAATGAATGTAAATAAACTTGACTGGTTCACATGCCCTAAAAACCCAAGAAAATAGGGGTTTGGTAGAAGTCCTATGTACGGACAGTTTGAAGACCTAAAACATAGAAAATCCTTGAGCCTAGGGTGGTCTTAGAAATAATCCAAATTTATTTAAGTTATTTTTTAAGGGAATTTTCGAGGAAATTCAATAATTGAGTTTCTTGGAGACCTAATTGGGCTAAAAAGGCTACAAGGCCTAAAATCTTGAAAAGTATGAACTCGACTAGAAAAATTTGAAAGAATCCATCAAAGTAGATCATAATTGGTTGTAATTGAACTAGGAATGGTCAAGATTCCCATTCCTATTTCAAAGATTAGATTGGGAGAAAGGTGGCTCAATGGAGCCTATGGGTGCATTGTTGGATTAAAAGGGATAGAAGAGTGAATTGAAGTTGGTGGTGAGTTCTAAGGGAAGAAGGGGATCATAGAATTTTCCTCTAGATAGGGTAGAGAAAGATACCCTAGGAAGACCAAATAAAGGTCTTAGTTAGAGAAAGAGTGCTCTTTTGGTTAGAGCTCACCATCAAATAGTAATGATCAGATTTAGAAACTTGCAATGATAACCTACAACATCAAACATTTCCAAGTTTCTATGAGTCTTCATTTGAGAGGTTGAATATAGTAGATGTAAATTATGGAATTGAATCTGATGTATATGTGCATAAAAAATTTCCCAAAGGTTTTCATAATGTGTAAAAAGATGAGTGTGATGATTTTCTTTTTGAGGTGCAAGATGACAATGAATTAAGGGCTAATGATTTTGGATACAAGGTTGAACCTAAATGTTTTTGTTTCTTAGTGGATCTAAATGATATTTTTAAGAATGGTTAAATGATATCAATAAATTCTAATAATTGTGACAATGTTGAATATGCTAAATGGGTGAAAGATGTCAGTTATGATTTGCATGGTTAAATTTTACCCATAAAATGTTTTGGTTTGATCATATTTCCCAGTGATAAGAATTAGATATATTATAGAGGAAAGTTTGAGTTCTACATTTTTTGTGGCCTAGGACCAGAAACTAAAGAATACATATAATTTTAAAGAAAGTGAATAAGAAACCCAATGGAGTGATAAAACACATGGTCTTCTCCTCCAGAGATCTAGAATCTAATCATGCCCACAAGTTGCATGCGTCCCCAATAAGATTCATTATTTGCACCCTCAAATTTGAGGTATCCATCAAAATAATATGCTAAGACATACATGTGAAATCATGAAAGTTATTATATGTATCCCATCTTGAGCGCTAACATTTTGATGCTTGGTGAGTGTTATGAAAATTCGATTGGGGAATATGTTGAAATCATATCATACAACATAGGTTTCAATTTTCATCTCCCTAAGGTTAGAACTGGTTGGATTTTGACACACCCAATTTTAGGGGTTTCCTAAATGTTTAGATCCATACAGCTGCTATAGAGGCATTTTTCACTAGTTGCACATTCACCAACATTTCTACCCATTGACGTCATTAATGTGGTCATAATGAAATAAATTATGGGTACATAAACTAGATGTGGTCTTTGTTTTAGTTAAATTTGGGTCTTGTATATACCACACAAAATAGATTGTGTCAAAATGATTTATGAACATTCATGTGATTTAAGTTGGCAGATGTAAAGTTGGATTTCATAGTCTTTCCCAATGTCTGATCTCTCTGCCAAGATAGAAGACTCGATTTTAGCATAATGGACATTCATCGATACAAAAGGGAGAAGTGTAAAGGAAAAATCCACTATGATTCCTATCACCCTCACTATCTATATGGTTTGGACATTTTGAACAATGCTTAGACATCCATCAATACATACAATGGGTTTTGGGGGAAATTGAGCCAAAGTATCAAGTGGTATAAAGTCCAGTCCACGACTAATGCTAACATCATCTTTCTCAGACACATTAGTTTCTTGATAAAATAGACCAAAAAGAGTGGGGATATATCCCACATTCAATGTATGAGGGATCTAATTATGGTCTATATGTGTTGGCCCATGTATTGCATTGTGACCAAGACAAAGTTCTTTGTTGGCACACACACATAAAAGATGGTCATTAGGCCGACAACTAAAATGATGACCTTGACACCTTTTTTCCCATGTCCAGGTAGATATGAATTAGGGGGTGATGCAGGCAATGATGTGGGAATCAACAAATCAGATTGTGACACCTAGCACATGATAGAGGAAGATGATAGTTAAAGAATGTGGTCACCAGCTCATGACTTCAACAAATGGTTATTAAATAAAGCTAATATCTGGAGATGATAGTGTTGGCCATGTCATGAGGATAGTTGGAAATTAGTGATAGATTTCGCAAGCTTATGAGTGGTTGTTGCTAGGTTGTGAGATGCATGATGATGAGGTGGATGGTTGAGCTAATGAAAATATGCCAATGTGTGACTTGTGGTAGGAAAGCTAATGATAGACTGTTGTCACCAAGTCATGGTGGTTATTATTGGTGAATGAAAGATGTGTAGAGATCATGATAGTTTATGGTAGTCAGTAATATAGTTAGTTTCTAGGTTGACAATTTTTAGTGAAATAGACCTTATGGTAGTCAGTAATATAGTTAGTCACTAGGTTGACAGTTTTAAGTGAAATAGACCTTGTGAAAATGAGAGTTAGTAATCGACAGTTTACTTTCCTTCATGGCTAGCACATAAAGGGTTGAGGTTCTCCCATTTTTAGCTACAGAGTTAGAGATTTAATTGTTAGTTAGTGGCTATTGATAGGTCACAGGTTATTTTGAGGTAGATTCATTTGGTGAGAGAGTTAACAACCAAGCGCCATGTGTCTAGATGATTTTGCCAAGAATCCTGCAAGAAAAAAGGTGAAACAATGGACCTTGATGAATGAGGGTTGTGAGGGGACACCTATAAATAGATTTGATGAAATGGATTTATGAGCTTTCAACCAGATTCAATATGTAGAGTTAACATTGATTTTCTTAAAGTTTGTCAGCGTTCATCCTACCTATGTTATGCTGAGAGAAGTAGAATATGACATGTATTCTATCTATAAGAATCCCACAAGGAATAAATGATGGGAAAGGTGTGTAGTGGTTACAAACATGAGTGCTTTTAAAAAAATAGAGTTGTTACAAAAATCTGACCTTCCATGGATAGAATAATTGCATATATGCACAAAATAATTTTGGAAGGATACTCTCAAAATTTATGAATTAATTATTTTCACCTAGAAGAAATTATTTTTACTAAGAAGTGAAAAAGTGCAGTAATAGACAGGTAAAATTGAAAAATGCAAATGGGAGTTGGGAGTGCACATTTGAAAACTTTATATTTCATTTTCAATTGAATAAATGTAATTTGGTATTCATTTTCAATTGAATAAATGTAATTTGGTATTCATGTGAAAATTAAAGAAAGACTTGTGTAGAATGAAAATGAATCCAAAAGAGGGGAGTTGACCTTTTATGTGAAGATATAATGTTTTTACTTAAAAATTTCACAAGTTTCATAGTGACAAAAATGTTTTTATTGAAGAATGCACAAGAATATCTAAGGATAACTTATAAGGAAAAAGGGAGTAAATATTTTTAGTTGTGAAATCTTCTTCATTAAAAGCATTATTTTCATTGAAGTCACAAGTTGAGTAAAATATAGATTCTAAGAGTGAAAATGTATTTTTTTGCACTAGTTGAATGTCTTTGACGGAGGGATTGTCTGGGTGAAAATACCATTTCAAGAATATATGAGATGAGTTCAACCAAGAGGAGGCATTTACTTTATGAAATATAGAGTGTTGCAATGATTTTGTTTTTTACCATGTTTGAAGAAATTTTTCACGGGGAAACAAAGTGAAAACATCAAATAGAAATTTCTAGTATGAAGGTAAATTGCTTTCACATATGGTGAATTGGTTCACTTAAACTAAGAGGGAATGAAGTGGCATGATACATATTTTGGTAAAAGGAATGAAAAGAGAAATGTTTTCTAGTTGCAAACAAGGACAAATGGAAAGAGGACAAATGAGTTAAAAAGTATTAGTCTGATATCTTCTGAGAGTAGGGATGAATACTTTAACAACAAATTCAAATAATTTCTCGGTGTAGTTTGAAGGTAGTTGGGATGAGTTGAAAGGGAAATGTGATATATGTCAAACAAAGGGGCAAATTATATTTTGAAGGAGACAAATATGTGTTCATAGAAAGATCATTCATGAGTCTCCTATTCCTCAATATATTCACTTTCTTTCTTCTTAGGTTTTGGTTATAAAAAAATTATTTTCAAGTTTGTATAGATTAGTTTTCTCTCAGTTGCAAGTTGAAGTTAGAGTATGCTTTTTGTAATAATTTTTTTTTATGCACAATTGTAGACTAGTTAGTGCAGATTAACTTTTTCATGTTGGATTTGTCTCAAGTTTTGTGTACTTAGACCATTTTAATTGAATGTATCCAGTATTCTCAATTCATTCTTACAAATGTCTATGTAGTTGTATTTTTTCTCTATTGTTCTCTTCCAAGGAAAAGGCTAAAATGCTTTTTCTTAAAAATAGTGGTCTTAAGTGATTGTATTTAGACTTATACAAATTTGAAATATCAAGCATATTGGAATTTGTCATCACATTTTATGTGTATTGTGTAATACATAAAAATGTCTCTCTCCGAGGGAAGACTTACATTCTAGAGAAATTATTAGTAAGCTTGAATACTGATTTTGATTTCATAAGTAGAGAATTGTGATTATATAAGTAGGTTTCTTGGTGTGATCCAATAACATATTGAAAGCATGTTGGTTGAGATTATTTTTCATAAGACTTTTTTAATGGATGTAAATTTGACTTTGTAACCCATGATAGTGGCACTTATCTATGTGGTTTTGAAGTATTTTTAGAAGCAATCCCAAATCTTATTAAGATAGTTTTGATTTCATATTTATTAGTGTAGGGCTGCTCTTATATAGTTCACAATGTACTTAATACAAGTGGGATTTTACTCAATATTGGTATAGTTTAAATACCCATTACCTAGAGGTCTGAGAACTATCCACATTTGTATATCTGAAAAGTGTTGTTTGAAAAAAGATTTATATATGAGTATATTAGGATTACCATCCTGAGTGATGTAGATTCTGAAGAGAAGAAGGTGTTACAACTTTTTAATTGCCAGGTTTTCTTGTCCTCAATTTGTAGATGATACAAAGTTTGAGAGTTAGGAGAAGATCCCTAAGTCTAAATCCCATATTCTCTTTTAGGATTGAGGGTAAAAAGAAAAAAACCAACACAAAGCATATAATCTCAACAAAACAAAATAAATCATATGGATAACTGCATGCTACAACATACAACATAAATCTTATTGATTAACAATTTGCCGATATGGTACAACATACTAATGGAGGAGAACCTAGGTTAATCCCTAATGTCAAATTTTTATTTGTCTTGTACTGACCTTAGCCAAGTAATTAGTGTTTGAGTTTTTAACTTAGAAGTTTTTGCAAGTGTGTACTTACGTGGATTTGACTAGGATCAATCCAACCTAGGTATTTTATGCTTTGTTAGTGTTTAGTGCTAGTTTAGCCTAAAAGTGGGAAATTGGGTCCAAAAGCCTTAAAGGCTTAGGAAAGGTTATAAATGTGCCTAAAAATGCTTCTAGGATTTTTTTACATCATTTCATGTTGACAAGAGGTTATTAGGATAGGTTTTGGGCAAAGATGCAAAAGTTGTCAAAATGTTGTCATGATAACATTTGCAACTTTTAAAAGTTGCATGACAATATTTTACAGTATTGGATTCCTTTCAAAGTGTGATGATGGGTTGTTTTTTTAATGGAATATAACCATGGGGAAAGAATATTCATACATATAGGATCCCATTTTCCGAGGCAAGTGGATGTAATATGAGAGGTAGTTTACTGTTTATTGTTTTTGCTCACAGTCAACTACTTTGTGTTTGAGTGTTAGTAGGTGGATTGAGCAGTGTGATGTAGTGTTTCATTAATATAGTAGAGGTAGTTTTAAGTAAAAAAAATTTAGAATGAAATTTTCTATGAGTTCATTAGATTAGATTTGTAAATTGTTTTCTTAGTTTCACAGTTGTTGTTCTTGACGGGGCAGATTTGAGAAAAATGGCTCCCCCAATATAGAATCCAACCATGCATTTCATCATGATCTAGATGAATATGGCAGGGGAGCCTATTTATAGTTTAGATATGAGTGTAGGAATCCAAGAGAGAAAGGTATCTATTTTTAAAGGCAAGCCTTAGGCGAGTCCTATGCACCCAGTTAGGTGTTTTTCAAAATTTTAATGGTGTTTGATTGTAGGGAAAGGATTGAGAAAATGGAACCAAGTGTGGTTTTGTAAGCATAGAGGTCCTATAGATACCTCCTAGAAATATTAGGCATTGACAAATCCAGTAGGATAGATTTCTAAGTAGAAATCATTAGACTGCGCAAAAATAGCTCAATTAGCCTTATTAGGCCTGAATTCTAAGAACCCACTGTATGGAGGTCCTAGAACCCTAACACGACCAAAATAATTAGTGTCATGGAAAAGGGTTTTATAATATCCAATTTGTTTCTAAGGTTATTTGGGAAAATTGTGAAAGAAGTGGGAAAAACTCACTAATTAGGGATAATTGACCTATTAGGCCTAAAAGACCAAATTCACCTAAGGTCTTGAGATTGTTTGGAAAAACCTTGATGCCATATTCAAATGGGATCATATAGAGTTAATAAATCTTCCCAAATAATCATTAGACCCCCTGCGTACATTTGTGATGAAGAAAATTTGAAAATGCACTTGGAGTCTGCCAAGAAGAAGTAATGGATTGACAAGAATTTTGTTGATAGATACCCCAGAGCAAAGCACAAAGGTTACCAACTCATAGAGAGGTGTTGGAAAAGTCCTAGGATAGATAAGCAAGGGATTGAAAGATCCTATAAGAGAGGGCAGGGTCTTGTGAGGGCTAGGAATATGAAGTGTCCTAGATAGGCTTGTGCAAGCATACCTTGAGTATTTCTATCCGATTGGTATTAGAGCCAATAAGATTTGGCTTGTGGTGAATGTTTCAACTAGAAGAGTAAGTAGAAGAGTCTACGATGGTGACAAATGAAAATATTGCAAAGAAAGTGGATCAGAAAGAAGAAGAGAATAGATTTCTCAAAGAGAGATTGGCCCAATTGGAACACAAGGTGGACCAAGTGGAAGAAAAGATGAGGAAGTTAAAGATAAAGTTGAAGGAAAGAGAAAAGAGATAGCCTTAGATGATGAAGTCCTTGAATACAACCCTATAATTATTGAAGAAACCTTCTTGAAATCATTAAAATCCTTGAGTGGAAAGGCATTGGAAGGAGTTCCTATCTTTAGTGGAAAGACGGAACCACAGATAGTCCTAGATTGGATTGAAGGACTTGAGAATCACTTTAAATGTGATGGCATAACTGAAGCTCATAAGGTAAAGGTAGAAAAGGCTAGACTTGGAGGGTCTCAACTCACTTGGTGGAAATTAATCCAAGATGAGAGAGAGAAAGAAGGAAAGAAACCCGTAGCCACTTGGAAAGCTATGGTAGCCAAAATCAGGGAAGCATATGTATCTAAAGACTATGAAATTCAGTTACATAAAAAGAGACAACTTCTTAGACAAAAAGACTTAGATGTTAACTCTTACACTTAAGAGCTTCAAGGGCTATGCATGAGATCAAGAATTGAAGAAGAGGAGAGTGTGAAGATAGCTAGATACCGTAATGGTCTTAAATGGACTATCCAAGATGAATTGAGTTTTCTTACTCCTACCACTATTTAGAGATGCCACCAACTTGCAATAAAGGTGGAAGAGAAATTGAGAAAGAAACAAGACTCAAGCAATAAAAAAGGCAGAGGTAGAAGAAGAGATAA
>MU225966.1:1720453-1731701 GCA_018584345.1 Thuja plicata | reverse complement strand
ATCAGACTTTTACTTTGAAAATATTCATCCCAAATCTTTTTGCATTGTTTTTTATTGTGCTTTGAGGTACCAATTCGTCAGATGAAAATTGACTAAAAAATGATTCCTCATTCATCTCCATCAAATTGCCCATATCAAAAGGTATATTTCCATCAAATTGTTCGTCTACTTGAATTGCATCTTCTTGAACTTCAACAGGGTCATCTTGATTACGTTTTGTATAACCTTTCATATTGTCACCCCTTTTTTGATCAGATTTTTTAATGTGTTTCTTTTATTTCCCATTGCACAAATTGTTCAAATTGAGAGCTTCGATTCACCTGCATACACAAAACCATATAATTTTGATAAAAAAATTAAAAATGATATTGATACTTGTTCATAAATTAATATTGAATAATGCTTTAATTAAAAAAATAAAAATAAAAATAAAAATAAAAAAAAACTAAAATTTTGAAAAATACAAACCTACTTGATAATTTTAATTCATAGTTGTCCTTTAATGCCAAAAAATACGCTTTAAAACTATTAAAAAAATGATTTTCTTCAAAAAAACTTTATTTTAATTCACAATTTAGAAAATTATATATTTTTTATTTAAAAAAATGCTTTAATATATGACATTAAGGGCCGTGGTCGCATGGCGACCATGTTTGGTCGGCCTTAGTTTCGGCTGAACCAAGTCTGGCTGAACCAGGTCCGGCCAAAACAGGTCCAGCTGAAAGCATCTATGTGGCAGCAAAACAAGCAAAAAATGAGATTTTACAAAAAATGTGTGTTTGGAGGATTTTTTCCACATCACAATTCATCTTGTTTAAAAATTCTAAAAATACCCTTTTGTAGATCTCGGAGTCTAGATTATGGTCATATAATTTTTATGGTGTTTTCTTTACATAGTTATTGTAAGTTGAAAAAACTCCAAGTAGGAATTTTAACATTCAAGAACACGCTTGTTCGAAAAAAAATAAAAACAGCAAATCATGTCAGAAAAATTTACAACTTATATGTAACACTAGAGGAGAGAGTCCTCTTCAAGAATATGTAATTTATTTTGTATTTGGTTTAAATTTTCTAGGGCAAATGTGGAGGGAGAAAAAACTATTAATTTCGGGTAATTCCGACTTTGAATAGTTATAACAGACAAAATATATACCAAAAACTAACCTTTCTTTTTTTATGCACTAGCTGTACATGTCATCTAAAACATATTATGAAATCAAAAGAAAAAAAGATTATTTGCATATATTAAGGTGGAGGGAACTAGACCTTACATTTTCAACATTTTTTGAGCAATTAAAAAATGGACTTCAAAAATTAAAAAAATTAGGTCAATGCTTATTCAATTTTTTTTAAAAAAATTATAGGCATAAACTATATCCAATTTTACACATTTCATTAGTTTACATCATTTTCAAATTCTAAACACAAATGTCACTTTTATGTCGTTAACGTTCAACAGTTTTGCATGTCGTGGTCCTCTTCCTTTGTTAAAGTGTGACACAGGTTTGTACTTTTACCCTCAAGAAGAGGAAGCTTCAATAGAGGAAGAGGCTCTACTACTAATTAGATAGGAAGAGGCAATAGGAAAGGAAGAGGTTCCTATTTTTCAACTATCAAATTCTATCACTGCAACCAAATGGGACATCCCATCTATAGGTGTCAAGAGAAAGGTTCTAATTCTCAAGGAAGTGAAAAGAGAGTAAACTTTGTGCAAGAGGAATCTAGTGGTGGAATAAAACACCCTGAGGTACCCTTAGAATTAGAGGAAGGAGAAAATATGATGATAAGGAGAACACTGATCAAAGAACCAGTGAAAGAGGAGCCAAGCCAAAGAAGAGCACTATTCAGAGTGAAGTGTAAGATGATGAGTAAAGTATGTAGAGTCATCATAGAATCAGGGTCTACCAAAAACATTGTGTCAGAGGAGGTAGTTATTAAACTAAAGATGAAGAGGATTCCACATAGTAACCCATATAAGGTTACTTGATTGAACAAAGGACAACATGTCCTAGTGAATGAAAAAGCATGGGTGGACTTCTCAATTGGAATATATAACTTGATAAGGTATTGTGTGACATCCTACCTATGGATGCATGCCACCTTTTACTCAGAAGGCCATGGAAATTTGATAGAAAGGCCATGGATGATGGAGCTAAGAATGCATATTCCTTCAAGAAAGATTGCGTGACTTTCAAAATCCAGTCACTGTTGGAAGAAGGAGAAGTGAAAGCGTCAGGCCCTAATGTCTTATTGGTGAGTGAGAAGGAGTTCTTAGAAGCTCTAGAAGAAGGAGAGGGAGTAGCACATGCTTTGGTTTTGAAGCCAATGGAAGAAGTATAAAATATAGTCTAGAAGACATATATTCCTATAGAAGTACAAGTGTTTCTTAAGGAGTATAAGGACATTGTCAGTGATGGAAAAACAAAAAGTGTACCCCCTAAGAGAGCTATTATTCACCAAATTGACTTCATCCCAGGAGCTACCCTACCTAAAAAGGTTGTGTATAAGATGACCCCTCAACAAATGATGAAATGGCCAAGCAATTCTGAGAGCTCCTAAACCAAAGCCTCATTAGGAAAAGTATATGCCCATGTTTCATACCCACTATCCTAGAACCCAAAAAGGGAGGAACTTTGAGGCTATGCATTGATTCTAGAACCACTAACCAAATCACCATTAGGTATAGGTTTCCTATTCTTAGGATAGAAGACCTAATGAACATTTTAGGAGGATAAAAATACTTTACAAAGATTGACCTAAAGAGTGGTTATCATCAAATTAGGGTCAATGAGGGAGATGAATGGAAGACTACCTTCAAAACCACAAAAGGTTTGTATGAATGGATTGTGATGCCATTTGGGCTATCAAATTCCCCATCCACATTTATGAGGCTTATGAAAGAAGTAATCAAGGAATACATAGGTACGTTTGTTGTAGTATATTTGGATGATATCCAAATATTTAGTAGGACTAAAGAAGAACACTTAAGGAATCTACACATTGTATTCAAGAGACAGCATGAAGAAAAGCTAATGATCAATCTGGATAAGTGTGAATTACTAAAGCAGGAGTTTGTGTATCCTGGGTTTGTGTTGTCTCATAGAAACCTCAAGATGGATCCAAGAAATGTGGAATCCATCATCAACTAGCCTAATCCCAAAATTACAACAGAGGTGAGAAGCTTTCATGGTTTAACTCAATATTATAGGAAGTTCATTAAGAAGTTTAGTTCTATTTGTGCTACTATTCTAGACACCATAAAGGGTGGTATGAAAAGTAAGTTTGTATCGAATGAGAAAGCTAACCAAGGATTTTAATTGTTGAAGAAGAATATTTCCACTCAACCCATCTTGACATTACCAAGTTTTGAGAAACTTTTCATAGTTGAGTGTGATACTAGCAATGTTTCTATTCAGGAAATTTTAAGTCAAGAAGGGAGACTAGTGACTTTTCACAGTGAGAAGCTCTGTGAAGAAAAGAGGAAGTATTCCTCCTATGAATTAGAGATGTATGATCTAGTCCAAGAACTAAGGAAATGGAGGCACTATCTGCTTCCAAAGGAATTTGTGGTGTATTCAGACAATCAAGCACTTAGCTTTCTGAATTCACAAGACAAGCTCAATCACAAGTACATGAAATGGGTGGAGTACTTGTAGGCTTACACCTTCAACATCAAGCATCAGAAAGGATTGTAGAATAAAGTGGCTAGTGCACTTAATAGGAGACTTCTAACAGTGCAAGAAGTACAACTACAAAGTATGGGCATTGAGAGTTTCAAGGAATTATATGCAGAAGATGAGGACTTTGTAGAGATATACAAGGTATGTAAAGAGCATAGAAATCATTTCCATGGTGAATTTTTTGAATATGATTTATTATTTAGAGGAATTCAGTTATGTTTCCCTAGAGGATCAATTAGGAAAAATCTGATTCAAGAGAAGCATAATGGTGCACTTAGTGGTCACTTTGGTGTCAATAAGACCCAAGATTTAGTCCAGAGGTTCTATTTTTGGTCTAAAATGAATTTGGATATCAGGAAGTATGTAGACTATTGTGTAGTGTGTCATAAATCCAAAGGAACATTATCTAATGTACGCCTTTATCAACCTCTCCCCATTCCAAGTAGACTTTGGGAATGCTTGAGCATGGATTTTTTTGTGGGATTGCCAAAAAAAAAACAAGAATTGGACAGTATCTATGTCATAGTAGACATATTCATTAAGATGATACCTTTTTCCCATATAAGATAGTGCATGATGCTTGTCACATTTCACACTTATTCTTCAAGGAAGTGGTGAGAGTCCATGGTTTACCCTTGAGAAAAGTCTCAGATAGACACACTAAATTCATGAGTCACTTTTGGAAGACATTATGGAAAAAATTGGGAACCAATATGTCCTTTGGTTCTACATATCACCCTTAGATAGATGGTCAAACAGATGTGGTTAATAGAAGCTTAGGGAACCTACTGAGGTGCCTCACTAAGGAGTATGGTCAAAGTTGGGATCAACTCTTAGGACAGGAAGAGTATGCATATAATGATATAGTTAATAGAACCATTGGAAAGAGTCCCTTTGAAATTGTTTATGGAATACACCCTAGAGGGATATTTGAGCTCAGGGAACTAAAAGATGGAGCCAAGGGAAGTGGTTATGCAGAAGACTTTGCACACTCCATGAAAGAGGTGCATGAAACACTAAGGAAAACTCTAATAGAGAACACTACAAAAATCGAGCAAAATGTGGATGAAAGGAAGGAGGAAGTCCAATTCTAGGTAGGGGATCTTGTTATGGTCCATTTGAAAATGGAAAGACTATAAAAGGGACTACTACACAAGTTGGAGATGAGAATATTGGGGCAATGTACTATTCTGGCCAAATATGCCAACAATGCACACAAGGTTGAGCTCCCTGAGGATATTGCTTTGTCTCTAGTCTTCAGTATTGTAGATCTATTCATCTATAAGGGGACTACTCTATATCCATACCAAATCCTTACTAAGTTTATACAAGAAGTGGAGAATCTAAATTTAACCCCTACACCACCTAAGAAAGAAGAGAAGATACTTGATTGAAGGGCCTACAAGAGGACTAGATGGAGAACATACTATGAAAATATAGTTAAATGGCATGGCCAAGGAGATGAAAAGGAAAATCGGATCAAGGAAACAAAGTTCAAGAAGTTGGGAATTGATTCCAACTTGCTCAATCCAAGGATGGATTGAAGTCTTTTATTTGGGGAGAATGGTGCAGTAGCACCTAGGCTAATCCCAAATGTCAAATTTTGATGTAGCTTATACTGACCTTAGCCAAGTTAGTATTTTTTTTATATTTTACCTTAGAATTTCATGCAAGTGTGTACATAGGTGGATTGGACTAGGATCAATCCAACCAGCTAGGTGTTTTATGCTTTGTCAGTGTTTAGTGCTAGTTTAGCCTAAAAGAGGGAGATTGGGTCCAAAAGCCTTAAAGGCTTACAAAAGGTTATAAATGTGCCTAAAAATTCCTCTAGGATGTTTTTACATCATTTAATTTTTATTAGAGGTCATTAGGATAGGTTTGGGAAAAGATGCAAAAGTTGTCGAAATGTTGTCATGACAACATTTGCAACTTTTAAAAGTTGCATGACAATATTTTGTAGTATTGGATTCATTTTAAAGTGTTGTGATGGTTTGTTCTTGTAATGGCCTATAATCATTGGGAAATCATATGTAGACATAGAAGATCCCATTTCCCGAGGCAAGTGAATGTAATGTGAGATTTGAATTTGCAAGACGAAGCTATGTTTACTATTTTTTCTCATAGTCAACTACTTTGGTGGTTGAGTGTTAGTAGATGGATTGAACAGTGTGATCTAGTGTTCCATTCATGTAGTCAATGTAGTTTTAAATACTTTTTGTTTATATTTCAAGTTTCTATGAGTTCATTAGATTAGATTTGTAAATTGTTTTGTTAGTTGCACAGTTGTTGTTCTTCATAGGGTAGATTTTAGAAAAATGGGTCCCCCATACAATCCAACCATGAATTTCATCATGGTCTGGATAAATATGGTAGGGGAGCCTCTGTATAGTGTATATATGAGTGTAGGATTCCAAGAGAGCAAGATAGCTATTTTTAATGGCAAGCCCCAGGCGCGTCCTATGGTATTTGCCAGAATTCTATTGGTGTTTGATTGGAAGGAAAGGATTGGGAGAATGGAACCAAGTGTGGTTTTGTAAGAACAAATATCCTACATATACCTCCTAGAAATATTAGGCATTAACCAATCCATTAGGCTATATTTATAAGTAGAAATCATCAGACTGCACAAAAATATACCCTTGCATAATGGATTGGTTAATGCCTAAACTTGAAAAATCAAAGAAAGAATATGCCTCATGGACTTTCACAAAAACACTCTAATGCTTAATCTTGGACATATAAGGTACAAAACTTGAATATAAGGTAAAATGGACAATTCTTTGGAAACAAAATCCTTATTGGTAATGTGAATAGTTTTACATCGACACAAAAAATTTTAGTATATACATTTTTAAGTATTCCTCTTGTGGGGTTAAATTAGCATTTGTTCGATAGTCACCTAGCTCAATCCTTGTCTTCACGTTCTATACCTGCAATCTTTTTTAATCTTCCAATACTCTAAAAATTGTAGTTCATTGAATATAAATTGTGTGTTGATATTACTAAATGTTTTTTTATTATGGGGATAAAATAGGATTTGAAGGGACCCAAAATCCTAAGTGTTATTAAAAGCGACTCGGTAATTATAGATAATTTTTCCAAAAAATATTTTGAAACACATAATCTCTATTATTGATAGAAGCTCATGTAGGAATTCATACCCAATGCTCTCAAAGTGAAATGTTCTAACAATTTACAAATGTTATCAAAATAAGGGAGGGATAAAGAACCATGCATTTTGTTGATGCTCAAATCAACATATTGGATTTCCTATGGATTTTTCCTTATCCAATGATGAGAAACCCAAGTGATTTTCCAACAAACAAGGTTTCAACTTATTCCAAGTATCAAACTTCTACAATTTTGGCTCTGTAGAACCAAGGCTAGTAGGGCTATACCCTAAACTTATCTTCCAAGTCTTTAAGGGATTTTTAGAGGAGATAACTTATGATTCAAACTTCTCTATTCCAAAGTATGGAAAAGTACTATGAGATCCTTTAAACTAAGAGCAATGTATTATTAAAATGTTCAAATGTAATGTTGCAAAAATTTAAAGAATGTTTGATGGATTTAAGATATGAACTGAATAGAGCATATGGATATAGTATCTCAAAACTTTAAATAATGAAACTATGACTATAATCCAATAAACAAGAAAGACTAGTCCCTTAATAACCGATGGGAAATAGAGTCAATATCATTCCAATCATATGTTCAAACTCAGAGATAGTTTTAGAAGAAAACTTATCACTTCAAAGGTGTTATAGAATGTACATGCAACATAAAATTTTTTTAGAGATATATCAAAAAGGTAATACTTCTCAGATGATAGACCAATTGGCTGAGGCCCCAATCAACATAATTTAACCATGCAAAATGAGAAATCCAATTAAAAATATAGACTATGAATCAAATCAGGAAGCATTCACATCAAACTGTCACTTTGAAGAAGTTCTATTGGTTGACCCAAGGGAATAATTGTAAAATGATAATGAAAAAGTTGCATACATTAAGAAAAAGGACTTATCTTTATTGATTATGAAAATATTACAATAGAGTTCACATTTTTAGTTATTGATCCATCTAATCCATCTATCAAAATTGTATTATTGTTGTATTATCCTATCTCTTCACATTTTACATTATGTATATATGTGTGTTTGAGTGGCTTTAAGACCTCTTTAGGGTGAAAAGACACAACCCTTATTACAAATTATTTTGAAAAAAATAATAAACCAACTAAAAAACAACTACCTAACTTTCGGATTTGGCTTTGGTTGAAAATCCAAAACACCTTGTGAAAAGCTAAATTTTTTGTTGGACACAGGAAATTGGATTTTCCAAACTGGGTCATTTTTAGATTTTTAAAATTCAACCATATTACACCTTTGTTGGCATCATCTTTGTAGAAAGTTAAAATTCTAGCATTTTCTGAAGGCTTCGATTAGTTAGTTCTATTTATTTGTGGCATAAACCTTCCTTCCTTTGATTTTTTTAGTATGGAGAAACTTTCTTCTTGATAATGGATTGGGACTTCTAAATTATCAAAATTTAGGGTACGACCAGTGGCTCTTTCTGGGGACGTATGCTCCCTATGAGCATAGAGAGATTTCATCTATCTTTGGAGAAGCACATCAAGTATCCACACTTAATCTGATGCAAAGTAAAATTGGGTGGCCCAAGGCCCCCCCCCCCCAAAAAAAAGTGAATGCTTCTTCTTTCCTGTATCGAACACATAATTCTGATCATGTAATACTTTAGATCTCTCAAATATGATGCCATCATTCTCATGGACAACATTCATTACTTTATTAACACACTTTGACTTTTGTTTACCCTTAGAAAAGTTGGCAGGTGCATTATATTCCTTGATAAATAGAAGATCCCAATGCATTTGATCAACCCTACAAGTAACTAGATTAAGCTCTTCTGCTTGGATGCCTTTACATACACAATATTCCCTATACTCAAGGTGTTGTTTCTCTTCACAAAAAGGATTTGGAGATAACTCACATTTAGGAACTTCCTTCTTATCAAGAATTTGATCAGATAGAATACTTGGATAATTTTCAAAACTAATGTTCAACACATTTTCCTTATTATGTCTATTTGATTCCATCTCATCTTCACATGTTTGATACAACTTCTACTCATAGGATGAAATAATGCATGTCTAACTTTCTAAATACACTTCCCCATATATATTTTGAGTTTCATCATCTTCAAAATTATCACTACGCCCACTGTCTTTATCATGATGTTGATGGACTTGATTGCATAGAAAATATTCTTCAAATAATGGATTTAAGGTTATAGAGAACTCAGGCATATCTCCATGAGAGCTTTCATCTAAAAATTCTTCATGTTCACATGGTGTATGTTGTTCTATTTCATCTATGTTATTTAATTCTTGAAATTTATCATCTTCTTCATGTAGTACCCCCTGAGTATGTGTTGATCCATTAATTTGCTTATCATGTTGCATTGAGAAAATAATTTGACTACTCTTCTCAACATGTTTTTGATATTCCATGTCTAGTAAATATGATATTTCTTCTGTACTAAGAAGATCTTCTTCCTCATCATCATTGTTATTGATACATATCTCCATACAAATCCCATCATGTATATATTCCTCTTTAACCTGATCCAGATTCTCTTCCTCCATGAAATTATTCTTTTCATATACAAGAACCCTTTTAGTCTGATCACAAGTTTCAATAGCGTTCAAATTTGGACTACTTGTAATTTTTTCCTATATTCGTCCCTTTCTACCCTCAACTCTTCACACATTTGATCAAGAAAAGCTATCCATTGACAATCATGGTAGATTCCCAAATCACAAAGTTTATCCATTAAGTCCCTTCCAAACTGCCTAATATGTGAAGGTATTTTATGATAAATCCTTATCATTCTCATGAACAAATGTATTGCAGATTCTCCTTCATCTTTCCAAATTGAAGAATGTATCCAAAGGGGACATGTACAATTCTTCTTCCACAATGTAATTTGGATCTTCTTCCATGCTGCAACTTTGGTCTCCATACCATTCATAGCACATGTTGTCTTCTTCACCACTGGCATAATGAAAAATATAAAGAAACCATTGCTCAAATTGTCTTGATGATGAGATGCTTTGTGTGGGTAGTGATTCATATACTTGTCTGGCATTATCTTTTAACATACTAAAAAATAACCTCATTACCTCATCCTCTCTAGAAACCTCATAATCTTCTATGAATGTATAAAATGCATTCAAGTATTGTAGTGTCGATTCATCCCATTCTCCATGGAACTTTGGTAGAATTTGTGAAATTTTAGGGGATAACTTATTTGTGATGGATTGAAATCTCCTAAGATCCAATGGCCTAATACCATCTAGAATAAAAGGCTTTCTTTGAAATGATGGATACATTTTAAATAAAATACACCATCTCCTTCTGAGTCTCCTCCCTCAGTAGAGTCACTAACTAAACTGCATTGTTCAATAGAGACGCCACCTTCTTATTAGAAGGAAAATACTTACTATTTTCTCAGTTCTTTTCTCCCAATAGAGTCTTAAATATATCACCAGAGCTTCTAGGTAAAATACAAATATGTTCTTTTGAATAGCTCCCTAGTAAAGTCGCCAATATGTTGGTGCCCAAATCAATAGATTGGATTTCGTATAGATTTTGCCTTATCCAATGATGAGAAACCCAAATGATTTGCCAAAAAACAAGGTTTCAACTTATTCCAAGTATCAACCTTCTGCAATATTGGCTCTACAGAACCAAGGTTGGTAGGCCTATATCCTAAACTTATCTTCCAAGTCTTTAAGGGAATTTTAGAGTAGATAACTTATGATTCAAACTTCTCTATCGCAGAGTATGGGAAAGTACTATGAGATCCTTTAAACTAAGAGCAATGTATTATTAAAATGTTCAAATGTAATGTTGCAAGAATTTAAAGAATGTTTGATGGATTTAAGATATGAACTGAATAGAGCAGATGGATATAATATCTCAAAACTTTAAATAATGAAACTATGACTATAATCCAATAAACAAGAAAGACTAGTGTCTTAATCAACTATGGGAAATAGAGTCAATATCATTCCAATCATATGTTCAACTTCAGAGACAGTTTTACAAGAAAACTTATCACTTCAAAGGTGTTATGGAATATACATGCAACATAAAACAAATTCAAAGATATATCAAAAGGGTAATATTCTCAGATGACAGACCAATTGACTGAGGCCTCAATCAACATAATTTAACCATGCAAAATGAGAAAACCAATTGAAAATAGAAACTATGAATCAAATCAGGAAGCATGCACATCAAACTGTCACTTTGAAGAAGTTCTATTGGTTTATCCGAGGGACTAGTTGTAAAATGATAAAGAAACAATTGCATACATGATAAAAAGGACTTATCTTTATTGATTATGAAAATAGTATAATAGAGTTCACATTTGCAGTTATTGATCCATCTAATCCATCTATCAAAATTGTATTATTGTTGTATTGTCCCGTCTCTTTACATTTTACATTGTGTATATATATATATATATATATATATATA
>MU225966.1:1689099-1707282 GCA_018584345.1 Thuja plicata | reverse complement strand
TGGTGTGTGCATAGATCCGGCCGACCAGACCATCCGCAAACTCCAGAACTGGAAGCTAGCCTTCTCTACCTCAACCACACTCCCACCTTCGTCCTGCATCCAAAACAGACAAACTCGAAACCAAACACTGTATCAGTACATGATTAATCATTAATCAAAGGTTAAACATTTCGTTTACCACCATTATCCAAAATCAACACATTTAGTAATTACGTCATGATACATCATATATGCATGAATTCAAAACATGAACTTTTATAAAACAGCATGATATAATAACATCCTCACGATAATTCATTTAAGGTTTTTTTTTTTTTTTTTTTACCGCTAATTAAAACACAAGAGAAAATCAACTAGAAAACATAACATCTAGAAAGCGACCTAGTCGAATCAAGACAACTTGGTCAACAAGGTCAAATGTCGCAAGACAAGTCCGGAAAAAGAGGAGTCTCAAAGGTCGAGTCGTGACAGAGGGTGGAGCTCTTCAATTGTTTTCTTGGCATGCTTTCTCAAGGCCGTTCCCGGAGACCCCCTACAAAAAGATTTCTACAAGAATTGCAGGAGCCTGTCGGGGTCATCCTCTTTCATTACAAGTTATTGGAGCACATTTGTTTGATAAGAAGGAGCCTGACGACTTCCAATGTTGCGAAGAAGCTCTCCATAACATTGGGGAAAATGAAGAGATATCCAAAGTGCTTCGAATCAGTTATGATGGGCTTAGCCATGTTGAGAGGGAAATATTTCTGGATATAGCTTGTTTCTTTACTGGTGAAAGGATAAACGATGCTGTTACATTCTGGAAAGTTTTATACCCGAACAGAGTTAAATCAGCCCTCAAGAATCTTATGCTGAAAATGCTCATAAATGACAGTGGCCCTTACAATTTCCTCGATATGCATGACCTTTTGCGGGCAATGGGAAGAGGGATTCAAGAGCTGGCTGATAATAATAGCAGACTGTGGCTGCCAATAGGTGCGCACAGAGCTTTGAGCAGAGACAAAGCAGAGGGAGTGAAAATGCTTGTTTACACAGGGGAGAATGGAAGAAATCCCTTTAGTATGCACACAATGCCTTCCCTACGCTACCTAGCTCTGCAAAATACAAAAGTGGTTGGCAATATTGGAAGCATCACTCCTAATTTGTTATGGATAAAAATAAGAAATTGTGAATTTGTAAGTGATACATATAGATGGTTAACATTTAGAAATAAATTCCAGCTGGATAGCAATTGGTCCCATGTAAGGATTTTAAGTGTAGAGCACTGTGCTAGTATTACGAGAATCCCAAAAACACTTGACAGCTTGGTGAACCTCCAATGCTTGTCTCTGCAGGATTGTGTAGCTCTCACAACACTTCCAAACACTCTTGGTAATTTGTCACAATTGAAGAAGTTATATTTCTGCGGCTGTACCAAATTAACAAGCCTTCCCGACACTGTGGGCAACTTGATGAAACTTACTAGGTTGGAGTTGATAGATTGTACAGGTCTAAAAAGCGTTCCCAGCACTGTAGGTAATTTACGTCAACTACGAGTGCTGCACTTGAGAAGATGTACAGGGCTAAGCAATCTTCCCAACAGACTGGGCGACTTGGCAAGACTCCGGGTTTTGTCCATGCATGGTTGTTTAGATTTACAGAGCCTTGTTTACCCGTTGGGCAAGTTACAAAATCTGAGGACATTAGCCTTTACAGACCTAGAAAGATTTCATGATGTTGTTTTCGAGCTAGCCCAACTTAGGGAGACGAACAGGTGAAAAATCATTTATGATGCATTTAACTTGGTGTATACGCACTCTATTTAAGAACTTTGAAAGAAAATATATTTCTATTGAGTTGTTTCAAATTATGTCTCGTGATAGAGGAGTGATTAAAATGATTTTAAATTTTGCAGGAGCGTCAGCATTGGAAGCATAAGTAGGTTTGTGAAGAAGAGGTTTAATGTATGCATTGTTTGCCACGCAGCAGATGCAAGGGAAGCATTGATGGGTTGCAAGTACAAATACCTAAGCAGTGGATTAACTCGTATATTCACAGTCAGCGAAGATGAGGAAAGTCACGACATTAGACAGGCAATTAATAGCAGTGATATTCTTGTTCCAGTGTTTTCAAAGAGCTTTGTGGAGTCGATTGCGTGCACGAGAAAGTACGCAGCCATGTGCCGCTCGAATGGCCTTGTTATTCCTCTGTCCCTTATCACCTATACACGACGCTATCATATTAAACATTTGAACATAATGAGAGAGTTAGAATGTCAAAGTTTTTAAGCAATAAAGCAAGTCTCTATTTTTTTAACAACATTCTTTTCCCATTGTACTGAAACTTTAATCTCTATTCAAACTTCACATATTAGCGTTTCTTTAATTACTTTTTAATAGATATTTTGGATAGAGTATTTAAATGAAACTTGAAATTGGATTAGATTTAATTTTTTCCATCTCTATTTTACTTCACATATGAGTATTTCTTTAATATTTTTAATTTTTAATAGGATTTTTTTGATAGCGTATTTAAACGAATGTTGAAATTGAATTAGATTTGATATTTCTAATGTTAAGTAGTTTAAATCTTAGTAGTTAATTTACAAATTTTAAATTTTATAAATAATGTTTAAATTTAATTTATTTTTTACATTTGTATAGGGAAATTTGTATGTTTTAATCTTAAGGATTTATGACTATAGTTAAGATAAAGTTTTAGTATAATTAAGTGTATAAAGTGTTCAAATTTTAAAAGAATTTTTTTTTTTATAAATCTAAAGAATATTTTTATGTTACTGATATTTGACTATTTTTATTATATTGTTCAAATTGTTAAGTATGATTGTAAAATAGCTCTGTTTTAATTCATTTGATATCAAAATATTTGACAAACTAATTTTTTATAATGATTTCATTTTATTCTCCTAAATATTATCATGAACATTAAGAGGAACTCATAACTTATGTAGATTAAACAAAATAACTTCATAAAAAGTTTAAATATTTATTCCAAGAAAGATATTCTCTCTCATACTCATTTTGAAGATTCTAATCCACCATTGATTTCAAGAACACTCTCACTTTATTATATCCTTGCCAAAAAGTTTAAGTTGTTCTTTCATTCCTTTTAGTTCTACTTTAAAAATAATCACTGGCCTCTTACTCACCCTTATCAATCAATATCCTCCAACTATTCCTATCACTATTTCCCTCACTTCCTTAGACAATTATCAATCCTTTCTTTCCTAAAAATTATCGTTGTAAAATTTTCCTTCTCCAATCCTCTTGGTTTGGGATATATCCTTTGAGCCTTTCCTTTGGTCTTCACCTTTATATATCAAGTGATATTTGTATATCCTTAGTTTTCCTCAACCACATTGAAAGCCCACCATATACTAATCTCTCTAAGGGGTTTCTTAATAGGTGAAACCTTTACATAAACCACTAAAACATCATTCAAGAATGCTTTCTCCCTACTTTACAAGGTATTGTGGAGGTTGAAACTACACACTCCAAATATGACTCACCACTATTGTGCTTAAATATTTATGAACATTTATTTATTGCATTGGCTCGATAGGGGTGAATAACTCCTTATCATGTCAAAGAGTTAAAGTTAGGATAGAGAGTTCGGAGGTATATCCCCTCTATTAAGTAGATTTGTGCAGTGAGTGACAACAATATTTAGTTGAGCTACGGATGTCACGTTACGAATGTTGATCTTCATTCATAATTTATTAAGGTCTCATCAAGTAGTCTCAATTAACCTTTTTAATTTGATGGCTTCCATTTCAAAGATGACATCAAGGTGAGTTGGATCAATAACTTGTAAGTGATTATTTTCTTGTTTAGCTTTTGAATATATTTTGAATTTTAAAAATTATGGCATATGGTTATAAATTTCATAATTATCTAAAGGAGACCTCAATCAGTCTTCTCTCACTCCTAGAACCATAGGCTTGATGTGACACAAATGACTAAGATGGAGAATAGAAAAATCTAATTGCTTTCATGACTTGGCTTAAAATTGATTTGTATGCATGTTGGTATGAGTAGAATTTTTATGTTTAACTTTTTTGATTGCTCTTTTTTTGGGAAGTGTTTGATGTTTAAAACTATACATCTTAATATTTTATTGTTAAATTAAGTTTGGAGCTTGTAGATTGAATGGTTTATTCCTTTTTTTAAAAAATTTACTTATTTTTATAATTTTTTTGATCGGAAAATGTGAAAATATATATTTTTAATTAAACTAACTACATAGAAAAAAATGTGAAAGATATTTTCAATGATTTATGCTTGCATGTGAAGATTCTAATAATACAAAGAATGAAAAATAACCTTAAAAGACTACTTTTTCATTTTTTTTAATTAATTGTGATGAGATACAGATCAAAATGAAAAAGTACATCCATGGAACTATTTTTTTTTTATTATTATGGAGCAAGAAGTTTTTTAAGAGACTTGAAACCTTGTCTAAAATATGAGACTAAAGATACGCATCATAGAAAGAACCCTTGTAGAAGAAAGTTGCCAAAAAAAAATATAGGAAAAAAATTGATAGCAACTAGATGGCAAAAACCCTAGCAAGGAACTAGAAAAAGAAACAAAACAAAGAAAAAAACAAGAAACCTTATGCAAGATTCTTTTGGCCTCAACAACTTGAGCCTCCAAATGTGTCATAATGAGAGTGATTTTCTTCAATTCGAGGATGTTAGGTGAGGAAATTTTCATGCCTTCCACTTCAGATTTTGTCTAGCTCTCTTACTCAGAAAAGTATCCTCTTCATGTCCTTTTCCTATGTCAACCTCCAAATAAACTATCAATTTTTTTTGGTGGATATTCTCCATTTTTCCGTGATGTTGATACTCTCAGTCGTGATCTTAATCACTTTATGAATTAGGGTAAAAAGAGAAAGAATGTTATCATTGATGCTCTTGATCTTCCATTCTAATTCCATTATTCTCTCTTCATAATCCTTCTCCATTATTTTCATATTATCAACCATTTTGTATAGATAGTCAACCAAGGACTTCTTCTCAATTGATTCCATAATCATTTCTTCAATTCTCTTATTTACTTCCTTTATACACTTCATTTTATGAGCCCTCGGTCCCCTTCTCCTATTTACTGGTAGTTTCCCTGAGCTTGATATTAATCTCCTTTGTCTCAAAAAAGACCCATTTAATTAGTCTAAAATTTTTGATAGCCTCATTACGACATATTGCTAAAATATAATCTCAAAATTTCTTGATCAAGATTGAGATAATGAGAGTCAATATTAAGATCCTAGGGGAAGAGAGGTATCCCTTATCTATATTTGGTAGGAGGATAATCCTTAGAATCTTTATCATAAGAGGGATTCAAAGTGGTATCATTCAAATAAATAGGGGAAATATTACCTTTTTGATTTAGAATTCCCTTTCTTAAAAAATGAAGAGAAATTGTCCTCTTTCCCTTAGACATCCCTTTCTTCTGCTAGGGTTCTAAATCTGAGTCCTTAATAAAGAAAGAAAAAATAAACATATATTCTATCCTTGTGTCTCAAATGATTAAGGAGAAAAAAATTAAAATGAAAAGACCTATTTGAAAGACCTGTTACAAGTAGTGGTTATCATTCCACAAAAGGCATCAACCTGTTAATGCCTAATACAACCACTAGAGTTATAGAATCTATAGGAGGTTGTTAAACCATGTCGCGAATCTCACCAGGGATATTGGCCCACTGTGAAAAATCCTCCTCCTAGTGTCACTCATCGTGGCTTGTGTGATTCGAACCTATAACCAAGCTCTGATGTGACTTGTTACAAGTAGTGGTTTTTGTTGCATCAAAAGATTGAATTGTTAATGCCCGATACAACCACTAGACTTATATAATCCATGGGAGGTTGTTAAAATATGTCACGAATCCTACAAGGGATGCTATCCCACTGCCAACAAGACTATCTGGAGAAATTTGTTGTGTAATTACCTTAAGGATAACATGTCAAATAAACTTAATCTATGAAGTATCATAGCTTCTTTTAGAGGCTTTGACCAACTCCTCTATCTCTTTGTCTTTTTTATGGAATTTCTTGACAACCATGTCTGAAAATGTCCTATCACTAAATAATTTGGTACCATCTATAGAAAGACTAGTGACCTTTCCATTAAGATTTTCATCAATAATAACTTCCTCACAAATAGGAAAACATTTCCACATTTTTTGCCCTTGGAAAATATCATCATGAACTTAGGATCGCAACCATGGATTTTTTCAATATACAAGGTAGCTCCTCCCCTCTTCAAGATTCTCCATATATTATCATTTCACTTCAATTATCAGTGGGTTTCTGCTCTCCTTATGTCTCATCACATCCTCACATAGATTCTTCTAATTCTGAAAAAAAAATAACAAGAATAGAGGAAAAAACTATGAAGAGACAATCTCCAAAAGCACCAAGAAAACATGGGAACAAATACCAAAATAATATCTAAAATATCCCACAACCCCCTCCTCACTCAACATAGATTTTGTAATAATAGGCAACACTAATATCATTTTAGTTATTTCATACAGAGATGGACACATAATGTGTGTATCCTATCATAAGTCATCAAAGAAATGACATGCTCCTTAAAATTGTCTCCCGCTCACCATGTCAGACAATCATGAGCTTGAACCCCCTCATTGGCATACAAATATGCCACCCTATTTGCTTCAAAAAAGGAATGGGAAATATAAACCTCTTTAAAAGAATTAATAATTTCAATATATTTATTAATACACATAAATATCCGGAGAGGGTTTTTGAGCCCACTTCAGGCATTGAATAATGTTATTGGAGTCCCCTTCTAACCATAACCTTTTACAATTATGAATATTGGTAATTCATAATCCATGGAATGGTGCAATGACTTCAGCTTGGTGGTTAGTTTGACAACCCAAGGGGAGTTCCAACCCAAGAGCAGTTCATGGAACTATTGTTTGTATAATTTTATTTTTGCATAATAATTAATCCCTTTTGGACTTCAAACAATTCAATGATAATTTTGATCATCATTTTAATATTGAATTGTTCGTTTCTATTCTTAGGAATGTTTTTATGATTTGTTTGGTTGTGCTTCATTATTTTTCAATTTTAGATTTTTTGCATTTAAAAATCGCTTAAAAATTATACTGTTGTTCATGATTTAATAAATAAAAAATTTCCAAATCCATCTCTAATCCAAATCTAAATAGAAATTATTCAAATTTTGAAGAAAGAAACAACTAAAAGATTAAATTCACCCTCCATGTTTTATCATCACATTCACAGTTTTAATTTTTTTTTACACCATATTTGTTAAACATATTTAGAAGATGATAACATTGTTGACATTGATGCCAAAACCTTTATACCAGTGACATACATGTGTTAGTTGGTCATTAACATTTTACATTGGATGTATGTTGGTTGTCAGCTAGTTACTTGTGGTTCGGTTATAAATAGAATATATTTTTTATGTACAATTTTGGTTACGTTGTCAAGTGTACTTGTTCGTATTATTTCTATTTATCTTTTTGGTACATCTATATGTTCTGGTGGTTGTTGAAGCATGAAGTTTTAGATGGTACTTGTTGACTGCTAACTTTCAGAGTTCTTTTGGGTATCCCTTCTAGCTAGTGTAATCACCTAAAATTGGTCAAGGAATAATTAAGATAGCGAAATCCTATCAATGCAATTCAAAGATCAAGTTAAATCAAGGATCAGAGATATAATTGTGTGATTAAATTCCATAGATTTGGTAATTCATCATTAATTCAAGGTCCTAATTAATTAATTACATTTTCCATTTAATTAAATTCAAAAGACAAAAAAATCCCCATGGATAAGGAAATTAATTATATTGATTTAATTAAATATTCCATTAATATTCTCTCAACATTTCATTAATTCAATGCATCAACCAATGAGGTTAAAGAACATGAATTGCTGACGCAAGTTTGAATCTCAAACAATCAATTGAAATTGAGAAAATTGTGACCACACAATTTAACTTTAATCATTTTCCTGCCTATTAAGAATCTATTTAATCATCTCACATTAAGGTATTTCATATCTAGATCATTTTGTGAGTAGGTCATGTGAGTTTGAATTCTTAGCCAATTTGTTTCATTTGAGATCTCATTTTTGGAGAATTGCATCCATTTACATCATTTTATTTTGAATCCATCTTATATTATGATCATGTACATACATATTTGCATCAATTTAGCATCAATTCTAGGACCATTTAACATAATTCATCAAGTTTAATCATCCAGTTGCATCAACTTTATAAGAATTTTCCTAAGGCAAAGAATGAATATGTCAAGATCTAGAAGCTCAATAGATAGCAAAAGAGAGACAAATATGATATGATCAATTAATTGATTCAATGATGATCAGATAATAATGGATACAAAATTAATTAAGTACAAAGTAGATGTGCTTGAATATATAGGAAATGCATGATAACTAGGAGATGTTTAAATGATAACCTATCAACCACACAAGGTGGCATCACATGTCTACCAAAGGTGGATCATCCTCCATTATAAAATGAAACATGTGCAAGCGTGTGCATCAATGAGAGGATGATAATGTGATAAGAGCACTAAAGGAGGATCTCACACATAAAGGGTAATGAGATAAAAACTATCACCCCCTAAAGTGGAATTATCCTACACCATGTGCTAAAAATGAAGTGCAAACAACTAAGTGTCTCATATGTAAACTACTATGCAATTCATTATCCTATGCAAACTTAAGTAAAGTATAATTAGTGAATATTTAACTACATAGGAAAATTTAATCAAATTTTTATTCATGTAGATGCATTTTCAATGAAACTTTCATGTCATGAGATTCATTTCACTGATCTAACATGCTGAATGCTTAGAGAATTAATAATTAGATCATAATCCTCATGTCTAGGAAGTAATATGTTGTTTTTTATTGGCTTATAGTTGATTTTGAATGATTCCTATGTACTAACCAATTAAATTAAAAATTTAGAGATGTATTGTGTTGCAGATATAGGTACATAGTTCATAAACACACATTTTTGGTTCCCACCATGAGGTATTATTCTAAAATTCTCCCATTAAATCTGATAAAATTCACTTTTATAGGTCTCTATCTGGAAGAAACTCGTACTTAGAAAATCTTAACTCATTTTGTATATTGTCTTAACTCATTTCAATTCCACAATTATATGGACATGCATCTTAAATCATATTGAGATTCATTGCTCACATGGTGGTATGTCTTACTTTGTATGGAGTCTTAAGTCATATGGTATACAGTCTTAACTCATCTAAAAAATATTAAATCATATAGAGTACTATCTTTAATCATCTAAGATGTATCATATGAAAAATAGACAGCTAATTTGAAGGTGTTTTATATTTTTATTTGGAAATAATGTTTACCTTTGATGTTTTTTCTTCTATTTGGATGATTTAAGTAGCCTAGCATGTTTGTGCAGGATGATAGATGAAGATAAATAAACATAAACTTCTAATGGATTTTTTTGTAGGTTGCCTAAGGGAATCAACTAAATGTTTTATTTGATACTTTAAATTTTCTTTTATTTTGATAGCCACCTAGCTAATTTGGTCATTACCTAAAGGACCTCTCAACTATGCTAGGGGATTATACCCTCGCTTCTTTGAGGTGATTAGAAACCTAGAAACACATTCAATTGATTTTGGCTTGGGAACCTTCAAAGTTACTCTTAGTTCCATCCAAAAAAAGTTATAAATTGAAGAGCAGAATGAATGCATGTTGGATGTGCTTAGAATCTTATGTGTGGTAGGAGATTATGCTCTCACTTCTTTGAGGTGCTTAGAAATCCTAACCTGTAGTTAAGGTTCAATTTCATTTTTGTTTCACCTTAGAGAGCCTGTCATGGTGGGAAAAAATGCTCATCCCACGAGAATGACTCAAAGTGGACATAGATCAAAGCCAGACCATCCCATTCATTATAAATAAATGCTACCACTAGCCAAAACTATAGTAGACAAATTTCATTAAGTGCAATTTTCTAGGAAAGACCCTCGCAGTCCTAACGAGAACCTGATCTAAATCTTCAAGTTACTATATACATGATTATCCATGGTTCTTTTTCCATAGTGCATAGGGGTTGTGTCACCCATAGAATATTTTATAGTCACCATGTGTACACCCATAGTAGTGAGGTCAAGGATTCAATGTCACTACCTTGAACTTTTGCAAGTGCCAAAAGAGATCCCTTACCCATACACTCCTTCAAGAATCAATTATGTGTAACTTTTTTTGAGATCTTCATCCAAGATTACTCATTAGATTGATACAGACATGCAGTAGATCCAAGTTTACTTAGCTTTGGCCTATGGAATCAGATATTATCCTAATTTTATGCATGAAGGATAATAACCAAAAATAGCAGAAGATTGCATAAAGGTACATCCTTTAAATACTAGTATTCAGCTAATATAGATAAGATACATTTCTATTAAAATGATACCATTAGAGACATTGTACTCCAAGTATTGATCATTTCTTAGGTTTACAAATCATACTTGATCATTACATTGTGCATTCAAACTAAATGTCATAAATATTGTTCTTTTCATATTACATCCTTCACATTTGAACTAAGAGGAATATATGCAGAAAAGAAAGCATGATAGAGGTATGGGGAATAGGAGTACATGCATTACCTTTAGGTGTCTTCTGCATTCTGGAGTTGGTTGTCTGCATCTCTCAGGTATTCATATCTGTAGCTCATACCAACATGTCCTGCATCCTAGGTCTTTAGGTCCTATGTCCTGCATCATGGAAAAAGAAGTGTTGGATCCAAAATGGATCTAAGAAATGCATGAAAACCTAAAAATACATCATACAACAAACATAATTTCAAAACTGTATATTTTCCAATAACATGAATGCAAGGGGAAATTATGCATCTATACTGATAGAATAGTAGTATTAAACAGACATATCTCTATGAAACCTTTTACTATCTATGATAATCATCCTGCATTATGCAAAGAGTTGTTGTTTTACAAACCAGAGATCTGAATTAAAGGGACTTAGTTCTTTGTAGCTTTAGAAACCATTTTTAGAAGAGAAAGGTAGTGCAAAATTAGTAAACAAATCAACTAAACATCATTTATGAATGAATATTCATGACACATGGTATTCACACATAAACGATGTTAAATTGGTTATGTTCACTAACCTAACCTTTGATCTTTCTGGTGATGTTATCAGATAGGAGAAATAGAAGTACATTCAACTGCAGAGAATAATGAATTATGAATTCACTAACAACAAAGAGAAAGGAAAAGTATAGTGAGTGTCACAAGCCCGTGCTCTAATGTCACAAGATGCATTATCTAAAGAGGAAAGAATGCTATGAATTCATGAAGACAATATGTAAGGTCAAATGCCGAAGAGAAAATGGATGTAGTTCATAATAGTCAGCTACATAATTGGTAACATTTCATTCATATCACTTATATCAGCATGTTCTTATGCAATAAAATGTAGGGTTCAATTGAAGGAAAGCATATGAATGCTATAATTTTATCATGCAAATGCAATAAGTTCAAAAATTCGGGAATGAGCAACATTGAAAGATAGTGATGATGCAAATGGTAATCTTGTTACATTATTGAAGCCAAATATTCTACTGAATGAACAAATACAAAGAAAATATGTATGTGCAGACAAGAGAAAAAAATGGTGTTATTCAAGAGTAAGAGAAATAGTAACACAAAATGCACATAACTTTTGCTAAAACCCTGGTTTGCATATGTAAATGCACTTCATAATGGTGTCTTTAGTGATGAATAACAGTGAGAGTACATAATATATGATGATGCCAATGATAAATAAAAGTGTTATCTACGACAAAAAGGAATATGCATATAATAGGGGAAAGAAAAAAAAAACACTGCTTTTTTAAAAGTATGTAAGAGTAAGAATTCATATTAAAAAATTGTTGATGCCAAGATAATCAGTAATCAAAAGAAGAGTGACTACTGGTATATATGAATAGAGCAAAGGAAAATAACAGTGTTTTCTAAAGAGATAATGATAAAAATTTACATTGCAGTGGTCACACAACTAAGCATAGTCGTCTTTATGGGTGTCACAAGCCCGTGATCGAACCCCAAAGACATCAACACTTTAAATAATATAAATGCTTATGTATAGACTCAAAGTGAAAACAATGTTTCTTACTGGAGTTAGAGTGACCATTTCAAATAGTGATAAACATTTTCCACTATAAAAAAGACCAGATAGTTAACAATTTCAGACATGTCTTAATAATGTAAAGCCACAGTTAAAGCCACCCGACAGTAAGAGGGGGATTAAAAGAAAACTGTATGGTTAATTTCAAAAATAGACAGAAAGGGCAAAAAACCCAAGTTCAACAGCAAGTGAACATCTAATGAAGGAGATTGCAAAATAAAAGAACCAATAGTGAAAGTATTACTTCCCAAATGCTTATCACAAATAAGTGTAAGGACCAGTGACAAAAAATGGATCTATTTAACAGCTCGAGGTTTCAAAGCTAAGCAACTGTTTGAATGGAAGTTGCATATAAAAGAAAACCCAGACTCATTATTATGGAAAAGAATAAAAACCAAACAAGCATGAGAGTTATTTAATAGCACAGGAAGTTCAACAGTGATTTCAACCATAAGGGAAAGGAATGAAGTAACTTATCTAGAGAGATGCTCGAGATTAACACCAGTGTTGTAATGCTGTGAAGCCCGAGACCCAAATCAGCAGAAAATACTCCAGTTCAAGAGCTCGAGCTCTATGTTCAAGAATATGTCAAGAGCCCAAGCTCTATGTTTGAACATATGTCAAAAGCCGATCTCCAAGTTCAAACATGGAATCCACAATCAAAGGTGGAGTAAAATGACAATCCTACAACCTAGACCAAGCTCAAATCTAACAACCTAGGTTCCAGATCATGATGAAAAACTATTTCTCAATAGTCCAAGCTTCAGTAAAGAAATAAAAACCCAAAAATTATAGCCACAATCACATCATGAGCAGCACCATAGAGTTAGGGTTTCAAACCCTCATCTCTTACCAAATGTGAATGATCCAATAACCGAGACCAAAACAATGCAAAACTTGATGAGTTTTGGGGTCTGTCGAGTACAGTGGAGCAATTAATGTCATTGAAGACTCTAGTGGTTGACAAAGAAGAGCCTAAGGAGTTTTTTTTTCCAAGTGGCATGACCGCATCCAACAACCACCAATTTTATGCCACTTTTGGAGATGCTTTTATTTTTGAGAAAGTATTTTGAAACCTTGTGTATAGTGTCGGTCATGTTGACCCTAGGGCAGGCCGAGAGGCATGGGTTAAGGATATGTGTTTTAGAGTTAGGTTTTATGTTTTTGGATGTCATATGTGTTGATTTAAGTTTCTAAAAGGAAGATGTATTTTAGATACCAACATTAGATGCATGGACTAAGGCATATGTTATGCCTAGTATTTAGGGGTTTTTAACTTTATTAGAAGAGTATTTTGGACAGAGATGCTGAATTTCAAAATTGGCTTGAGGGGGTCACTTAGGGTATATATTTGTCTTTCATAGTTAGTTTTAGGGGTTTAGTTTTGGTGCATTATAGTGTTCACGTAAATATATTTTGTTCCTTGGCATGTTTTTGGCATCTTAATATGTAACCATTGCAAATTTTGAAGGAAATAACGTAAGTGTTCTCATCATTTACATATGTTTTATGAGTTTTGATATTCAATCCTATTTTCCATTTCTGCATTTAGTGTGAGGTGTTTTATAGAAGAGATAAGTGAATTAATCTAATTCATTTTCCAAGTTATTAAAATATAACCTATTTGTAGAAGTTGTATGTCTGTTGGCAGGTCATCATTTATGGTCCAAACCCTAGTAGTAAGATATTAAGGTCAACCTATACATTGAATAGTGAATTTCTATTTCAAGTCTCAGTAGTATATGTCATATTGATCCTTGTTTGAATTTCTGATTAGTATTAAATTAGTTTGGTGTATCACCCCAATTTTATTTATTTAGTTTAAGTTATCCTTTTTCTCTTTCCCAACCAGAGAATCAATTATAGGTGATATTTCCAAATCCAATAGGAACCGGTCTAGAATCTGGAGATTCCTTCCTAATCAAAGGTACCCAAAACTAAGGAAGGTTTCCATTGTTTCCATGAGATGTCATTATTCCCTAATTCCTAAGTTAGGGTGACATTTCACGTACTTAATAGCTTTTGGCATGCCAAATGGGACTCCTTGTGATACATGAGTAGAATCCAAACAAGGAGTGTAAAGCAGTTTGAGTATTTATAACTTTCACATACTAGGAGAGGTAAAAATTTACAATGAGTACCTAGGGGTCAACAAGAACTTTCCTTTCAGCCTATAGTAAGAGCTAGAAGACCATGAAGACCAAGGAAAAGAAGGTCTGAAAGAAGTTCAGATCCTTCCCCCTACAATACTAATTTTCCAGATTCAAATCAAGAGTCCTTTGAAAGTCCTCCATCTCTTCAGATTCAAGTTGTTCTTGAACAACCAATAGAGGCAGACTAGCCAACACTTTCTAATTCTACTAAAGCACCTCCAAGAATGGCTAGAAAACTGCCATTTGTTCCTTTTGATCAGGGCATCCCTTTAAGGATTGCCAATCACAACAAAAATCCATTGGCAGCCTTGAAAGGGTTACCATATTTCACGAGAGAAGGACAAAAAACAACTATAGAACATATTAGAGATATTTCTTCTCTTTTCAATGTTCATCACATCATGAAGGAAGATGTAGCTTTGAAGCTATTGGTTGCATCATTGAAGGGAAAAACATTGGAATGGTACATAACTCTTCCAGTTGGATCTATTGCTACATGGGATGCACTAGGTGAGAAATTATCTAAGTTCTTTGAAACAAATCTTATAATCTTTCTTTGGTAGAACAACTAACAACTATTAGAAGGGCTCCACAAGACGAGATGAGTGATTTCAATCTAAGTTTTTAAAAGACTTGGAATAGAATCCCTTCCACGGTAAGACCCTCTACTGAATATTCATTCTTGTACTTTCTTAAGAGTTTTTATAGTGATATCTTAGTTATGATTCGATCAATGGGGGGTAATTATTTACCTCAAGATTTTTATATTGCTATTAGAGCAGAGAATAGTCTTATTCAGGCAGGAAAGATATCTCCTAGGCCACCTATGCATTTCTTTCCTAGCATTCAGTCTAATATGCCATTGATTACCCCACCTCTTGCACCTTAACCATCTTCCAAAAGTGAAGAGATGATGCTTTCTGCCCCTCTTAATGAGCTACAAAGTATAAAAGACAACCAATAGAAAATTGAAAGCTTATTGCAAAAATTTAGAAATGAGTTGGTAAACCTTAAAAGTCAACAAGCTCAAGGAAACCCAATAGTTCATCCTCAAAATCAATTTCTTAGCTCCTCATCACAGCATCCTAACCTACCCATTTACCAAGGTAATAAACAACAATACCAAGGAAACAACACTACAAATATGAAGAATTGGAATGAGAGGGCTTATAGACCCTACAAAATTACACCTCTTAATGCAGTTAGAGATATTGTTCCTAACCAGAATAATCTTGCTGCTGAATATGAGTGGTGTTATCCTTGTGGTCAGCCTCACAATCAGTCAAAGTGCACTAATGGGGTGTTTAATTAGGCTCTAATGGTCCAAAGTACAAGTGGTTCACAACAAGATGCATCTATTGAAGAGACTCAACAGCAACCGGACCCAAGTTCTCTAGATAATTATTTTCTTAATTGGAAAGAGGAAGATTTCTATGGGCTGATTAATGATTCACCTATATCAGCAAATACTAGAGCTAAGAAAAGAGCTCTAGAAATAGAGCAATCAGCTACTAAGGTCATTGCTACAACTCAATCAGTACCCCTCACTCCTGTTTCAATATTTAAAGAACACACCTCTTTCACAAATAAGGATCAACATCATAAGCATGCAGATCAGATCACTACTAAATCTCCTCAAACGGTACATTTTGTTATTCCTTTCAATATTGTTGATAACATGAAGAAAAAGAATGTCTCTATTTATATGTGGGATTCTTTAGTCATTCCAGGGCAAGCAAAATTACTTAAGGAAGAGTTATCTAAAGGTGCAGTGAGTTCACAACAAGCCTTAAAGTAGCCTTCAAGCAATATTTTGGTCAATACAAAGGCAACAAAAGTTCAAATAATAGTAGTAAAGGATGGTAAGAAATTGTAACATAAAAAATGGATATTCTAAGATGTTACATTTTAAATAGAATTGTGTTTATTTAAATGGGTGTGAGGAGGATAGGATTTTCCTCTTAATCCCAAATTTATTAAAGGCTAAAGAAAGGATCAATGCATAAATGAATCAACCTATGAAGGAGAGAGATAAAGAGGAAAAAACTAATTCCCCTTTTGTAGAAAGATTAATAACTTTAATTGAATTGAATAGGAGAAATTTAATAACCATGGAATATTACAGATCTGAAGAATGTTGTCTTTTGAAGCCTGTGTTGAGTTTCTAGAAAATCTGAGACCGGATCTGGAATAGAAACGCAGATACAAACAAAACCTAGAAATATTTTTATGTTCTGACATAGTTCCGATTTATACCCTCAATTCAATGTCACCATTGACCAAAATTTCTGATTGCACCCTAGGGAAAAATTGAACTAAAAATTCTTAGACTAAAATTCTATTTTCGGATCTCAGAAGTTTGCCGATAAGGGTATTTGAATCTCCATCCCAATCTGTTGTTCTGAACCTGTACCTGCAAGAAAAATGATTTGTTTGTTGGGGAGAGGGGTTTGCCTTAGTCAAACCTCAATTTAGGAATTAACCTTGAATTCAATAATTGAAATAAAGAATTCTAGCAAGTAGTAGAAGTAAATCTAATAATGAAGCTATGATATTCAAATAGATATGCCATTGTATTTTGAATGTAAACAAGTATGTAAATATGAAAGCTTGGAATCAATTAGAAACCATAAACCTCCATGATTTTATTCTTGGAATCCACCTTTAAGGGAGAATGAATGAATCTTGAGCATGCACAAAGGATCTTGAAGGAAGATCACTCCACCATGATGGATAGATATAGGGTTTGAATGATGAATCTTGAATTATTGAACCAAATCCCTTCAAAGGCTTGAAAGCTTGAATCCTTGATCTTCAATGGAGAAATTGAATGCTTTAGAGGAAGACTTGGACACTTTGAAAGCTTGAGAAGATTTATAAAAAATGGATGCTTGAATTATCACTTTTGTACTTAGAGCTCGTTTAGGATTGCTTCTTGCATCTTAGTGAAAATGAGAGGAGAAAACTTCCTTTTATATGAAACTAGGGAACAATATTCTAGAGAGGCCTACATAGGAGAATTAAATTCCAATTGGGCCCATGCCCCTAGAAGAGGACCTATATTAAATATAATTTAAGAATTGTTTCTTTGGAACTATGTGTGAGAAATTACACCTTCATGAAATTAGGATTTAAAACTACAATTCTAAGGAAAGAGAACTACAATTTAGCCTAAGAATTGCAATTAAATACATGACATCTCATGGATCTTTATCTAAGCTTTGTTGAAAGAGCTCTCAGCCTTAATCTCTCTGAAGGAAAATCCTAGAATGAGAAATTGATAACAAAATGCTTAAATCTAGCTCAATTCTCTCAAATGATACGAAATTCTAACTCAAATTCTCATGATATTACTCTTAAATCAACAATTTTCTTCTACAAATGATCAAAATGCTACGCAAATGCTCATTATGCTCTCAATTGCTCACAAATTGCCTATAATAAGGATGATATGCATTCAAATTTTCTAGGATATGAAATGCATATAAAATGGCTTGTATTTATAGAAAATTCCCAAGGGTAGGGGGTAGAGTGAATTAACCATGAGTTAATTCCTAGTTGAGTTTGATCCCTCAAATGGTTTCAAATGGGGAACCTTTTGTTAGAATACTTCAGGGATAACTGAGAGGGGGGGGTGAATCAGTTATCAACAACTTTAAATCTTTAGCTTATACTTGTTAATCCAGATTGATACAAAGTAAATGCACATTCAGATAACACATTACACAACACATCAATTTGGTTATGGGGAAACCAAATGGTAAAAACCCCGGTGGGAATTAGTACCCACAAAGAACTATACTG
>MU225966.1:1670123-1684880 GCA_018584345.1 Thuja plicata | reverse complement strand
ATCTTTACTATATTATCAAAGTTGATATGACAAAGTCTCTTGTGCCATAACCAACTGTCATCCACTTTTGCAACAAAACAACTTACATCAAAATTAAGCTGAAAAACATTACCTTTTGTTTTAGAGCTAGATGAAATCATGTCTCTATCCTTTTTTCTAATGATGCACTTGTTGTCTTTGAACTCCAAATGATAGCCTTTGTCAAGTAGCTATCCAACACTCAACAAGTTATGATGTAATCCATTAACATATAGAACATCATCTGTCTTATTTTTTCCATCCAAGGTGATGGATCCTCTACCTATGATAGGTTTAGGAGTGTTATCTCCAAATCTAACCATACCACCTTTGTATTTGTCTAGATGAACAAATCTATCTTTGTCACCTATCATGTGGTGTGAGCATCCACTATCAATGATCCAATCAATTCTGACATCTTCTTTGGAAATTAAGGCTAATTCATGATCTTCTTCTTTATCTGCAATGTCCATATCTTTGAGAAACCTTTCCATGTCTTTAAGGGCAATGAATCCAATTTCATCTTCTCCTGAATCTTCATCAGTTACACCTTCTTCAGCATGGTAACACTCCTTCCTATATTTAGGTTTGTAATCAGATCTAAAATTCTTGACTCTTGTGGGACACTTAGATGCAAAGTGACCAATCTTATTGCATGAAAAAAACTTAAATGGGAGTTGTCCTTCATACTTTCCTTTTCCTTTCTTTTCTCTCTTAGCAATCATGGAAATTATCTCTTCTAGCTCTTCAGTAGTTTCTTCATTCTCATTATGACTAGAGATATGTGAGGATTTCTTACCGTGGATTGAAGCTTTGAAGGTTGTTTCATTCTTAGGTTCAGTCTTCAATCTTGATATCTCAAATGCAGATATTTTGCTGATCAAAGTCTCTCTCTTGAAGTCTTGTGAAAATTGCATAGTTTCCTCTAATATACTGATCTTGTTTTCATAGTCTGATGTCAAAGTAGTTAACATTATATCTTCTTCTGATATTTCACCACCATTGTTCCTGATTCCAAATACTGCTTCATTTATCCTCTGATTGCAAGCTCTAATATTTTCTTCTGGTAACATCTCAAGACTATTGTATTTCTTCTTCCATGTCTTCCTATGTGCATTCTTTGCTTGAATATCTCCTTCAAACATGTCTTCTAAATACTTCCATATGATATATGCTTTGTCAATCTTCTTGATTTCGGAAAATTCACTGTCAAATAAGGTGTTGATTAGGGATTCTTTGGAAATTGCATTATTGGTAAATGTTTCCTTTTGTCTATTAGTAGCATTATCCTTTGCAAGGTCTTTCAGAGATGGAATTACAACCTCTTGTGAAGCAATCTCAAAGATCTCAAATCCAATGCACTGTAGATGTGTTATCATTTTGTTCTTCCAATCCAAATAGTTCTCTCCATAAAACTTAGTTCTTTATTTTCTGAAGTAAGACATCTTGATCTACCTTAAGCTGTTAGGCTTCTTCTCCAAGGAACTTGGCTTTGATACCAATTGTTATAATACTTCAGGGATAACTGAGAGGGGGGGGTGAATCAGTTATCAACAACTTTAAATCTTTAGCTTATACTTGTTAATCTAGATTGATACAAAGTAAATGCACATTCAGATAACACATTACACAACACATCAATTTGGTTATGGGGAAACCAAATGGTAAAAACCCCGGTGGGAATTAGTACCCACAAAGAACTATACTATTTATAGTAATCCCTGTTAAAAGATCTTTCAACCCTGTTAGGAGTTGATGATTACAATGCAGTAGTATAGTGACCTGGTTAAGGGTCTGACCCTGTTAGGAGTCTTTTACAATAACCCTCTAGGTGGTGGTGGACTCACTTTCCAAGTGGTGAAGGCTACAACCTTCTGGATATTTGATACACACTATATCAACAAGGTGAACTGTTGTTTGTGACACTGCTTGTCTGATCAGTTCCTTTTGTGCATTGATGCTTTAACCTCTTATAAAGCACTACAACAATCTCATATGTATTTTGAAAGCTTTAACTTCAATATCTATATTATCAACATATGATAAATATAGCTCTGCTGCTTTAACACTCTGCTCTTCTTTTCTAATATCTGGCTTTCGCAACTCTTCTTATCACAAATGACCTTCTATAAGTACATACACCAAGTATGAGATCATGGGACCTGTTAGAAAACTCTTCTTATCATCCTTGTCATCTTTACTAAGTGTGCAAGCATAATTACAACCATGCAAGTACTAACTGAATAGATGCATCGCTTCACTAAGTCGGCGTCACCAATTTAACCATAACGTTGTAATCTTCTTGAAATATTTTTGGCGCATTTAGATTAATATCAACAACTCATAGCTCATCATGAATAGACACACACATATCCTAAAGATAGGTGCAACTCAATAAACACGTTACATACGTCGGCCTTAAACCCTTATTCCTCCAGAACTGTAACCGTCAATAACAAAATTACATATCTTTACTAAAACTTCATATCTGGGTCAGTGTGTATGAACATAGCATAATAAACATGTCAACAACATGTATCTATCCATGCAAGTATTCATTTCATCATATGGATAAGTACATACAGAAGTAATATTGCTTATTATATGTTGTCATCAATGACAAACATACAATCAATCAACTGTTCAGAATCAAATCTCCAACACCTTTTAAATGGTTGTCCTCATAGGGTGGGACATGAAGACAAGATTCACAATTCTCATTGGTTGATAAAATTGAGTTGAAAGAAATTAGTATTTGTTTAATTCAATCATTTAATTAAATTATCCATGTAAGGGTGAATGGGTTGGATTTGATTTTTGAATTAGAACTATACAATTAATTGATTAAAATCAATTATATAATTTGATTGATCACTCTTAGGCTTGAATTTGATTATTTGATTTCATGATTATTTAATCCTTTGATTTTTAATTTGATTTTGTCCAATTTGCTTGATAAATGTACATTTGAATGATTTTGTTCTATTTTGATTAAGAGACACCTAGTCAATTTTAGGTTTCTACAAATGCCCCTCTTTGAATTGATGCGTGAAGCACGTTAATTCAAAGAAAAATTGATGTCCTAATCATTGATTTGATACTGATGTCTGATTGATTAACTAATGCAAAATCTAATACTGTTAATTTGATTGATATCCTTATGTGAAATTGGATGCAAAACTTGATGTGAAACCTGATGCAGAAATTGATGTAAAACCTGATGCAGAACGTGATGTGAAACCTAATGCAGAACTTGATGTGAAACCATATGTGGAATACCTCAGTGATAAATTTTGAATTTTTAATGCCCCAGATTTGATGTAAGATATGATGCAGAATCCCAAGTTTGATGATATGATGATGCCCCCTCAGAAATGAAAAGATTTTGATGTTTGGATGTAAAATATTGGATGAAACAGATGATGAATAGATCCAAGATGATTTCATTTTTGATAAACATTGATGATGATATTGGAAACAAAATATGCCCCAGTATGAAGAGAATTTGATGATAACAACTACGATTGAGAAAATGTTGTTGATGTTTGAGATAGGTTGATGATGTTTGGATATCACTTGATTTTAGTCATAATCACTTGGTTGATGTTGTATTGATGTCAATTGGATAGGTAGGTTGATGGATTGAATGGATAAACTGATAATTTTCTCTCAAGATCCAGAGAGACAAACAAATGGATTGATTTTCCTTCCTCAGGATCTAGAATTAGGAAATTTGATGCGCTCAAGATGAGAAAATGGATGATAGGATATATGATTGATGTTAGATGATCAATTGGATGATTTGACTAATTGATATTCAATTGGATTGGATTGGATTGGATTAGATGGTGGGAGGCTTATAGATAGGGTCATTTGATATGAGTTAGGTGCAGATATAGGTACAGGTGATCGAAAGAATTAGATTGCCCTTAGTTGATCAAATGGTGAGGTTTCCCCTAGGCAAGAAGATGTATATTGATAATATCCTCGATGTAGCATTGATCATTTTGATGAGTGAGACATTGATGATGTAACCATGATTAACTTTCACCCCCTTGAACTTGGAAAAATTCTCTAAATAAATGCAATTAATCTAACATGAATGCAATGCAATGCAACTAATTTTCCTTGAGGTTTGTGAAAGAAATGCAAACAGAGATATATTTTCATCAGTGAGCATTGTGGAACTAGGAGTCGATACAATCCTTACTGGTGCCACTGCAACCATAAGGATATGAATATGACTTTCATCTCAATGGGTAACCTTCTAAAAAATTGAGTACAACCCTCACTAGTTGAATTACCAACTATGTGAGTATGAATACCAGTTTTATCAGATTCAATGTTGCAAGTGGATGTTGGTATTAAGGTATTGAAGATATAAATAGCCAAGGTATCCTTTCGCATAAAAAAACAAAGGTTAATCCTCCTTCCTATATGAATTTCCTTTATGGTTCTTTTATGACCATGTCCTTAGATGAATTCACACAAGTAAAAGGATCTTCCTCAAAATAGTCACACAGAAGTTAAGAAAAACATCGTGTCTCCATCATCACTAATCTAGTCGAAACATCATCGATTAGCTAAAAAGAACATGACTTGAAAAATTCAATGAAAAACTCATCAAAAATTCCAAGTGTTTTGCAATGTATCAAGATTTTCAAAAAGAATTCCAAACATGCTGATCATTTAGGGTTTGTCAAATTTTAATCTTGATAAAATAAGTCAATGAAGGTCAAGGATCATGTTATGCGATCAAACTGTTTAGGTTTGAACAATGATATCCATCAAAGGTTCCAAAATATCTCTCCTCTGAATCTGAAAATCTACTTCCATCGTGGGACCAAGATTGTGCACTTTTGAATCCGTTTAGTACCAAAATTCATGATTTTCCCTCAAGTGATAAGTGAACCATTTATAAAGCTTGGTCATATAAAACCTAGTATGTGACAAAGGTTTTTAACAATGCAGCTCAAATATTTTATGAAAAAAAAAATTTAATTTTTTTTAATTTTTATTTTTAGATTTTCAGAATTTACCATCTCTCAAACAAGATCACATTGGTTTTTCCCCAATGTCTAGCAAGGTATAGTACATGAAGGATGGATTTTCAAGTTGATGGAATAGAAATGGAAAGGCCATGATGGATGAAATGTGTCAATATGACCCGTAGGACCATCTCCTCAAGATTACGCAAGCTAAGGAAAAAAGATATAGCAATTCAAAACATGTTTTTGGATAATCAATGAAAGCCAATGATGCAGTGCTAGATAACATATAAGATAATGACCTGATGTCATGAAAGTGAATGGTCCTTGATGGAAAAGAGTGGACATGTCAAGAGGTTTTTTTTATAACAAATTTTGCACTTTATGTCCTTCATTTTTTATCAAGGCCAATGGATCAATTTGGGTAAAATGTAGATAAGATAGCACAATCAGGATAAAGGAGTGATGGAGTTTATGAGGGGATGGTTTTGGGATTATGGAAAGACTTCTTAGTAATAATGAAGGTGGATTGGGGAGAAGCAAGATCATGATAGGGTAGCATGGATGCAACAAGTCAATAAGATGATGGAAAGGATAATGGTGCCAATATACTTGATGCTCATGGATGTGTCCAACCTTGTCAAGACCAAAGGTAAAATAGGGAATATGGATGCAAGTGAGATAAATGATAGGAATATGGAGGATAACATGGATGAAACTTACCCCCAAGTGTATAGTGCAAGATGAAGGAATTACACATGACGCCTGTTTGCCAGGTTTTCATCATGGTACTTGTCCAAGGCGCCACAAAAAGTGGTTTTCATCATAGGACAAATTGATTTTTATTTACTTTTTCTACTAAGGTACTTGTTTTACTAGGTTTTCACCAAAGCACTTTTTCTCTTTTTTTTTTTCCTTTTATGTTTTTCAATATTTTCTCATCATTTGAATCTTTGAACAATTCTCTTCTGAAAGATATGCTATAATAAACCATGGATATGGCTAGGATGCTCAAAGATATTGATAAGGTGATGATAATGGACACATGAAAGATAAGTGTAAATGGTGGTGAAGGTTTTATGCGATAGATATGACAAAAGGGATGGAAAGATGGAAAGTATGTGTTGGATAATGAATATGAGGATAAGAAGAAGATATGTAGTGGATGGAAATGTTGGTAAGATCAACTTTGACACACACTTTGAAGGGTGGTGGAATGATGGAGGAACAATGGATGAAGGAGGTGAGGATGTAGCTAAGATAGTAGATTTTTGGATATAGGAACCCAAATTAGTCTTGCAATGCGGAAAATGTTTGGAAGGAGATGGAGGAAAAGCCTTTGGAATCTTGAATCTCAACTTTGATTTTTATTTTTTGTGAAAGTCTTTCGAAAGTGACTTGGGAATCCACATACTCTTTGATTTTTCTTTCTTTTGTGATTCTTTTGAATGCATTTCTTCACTGAGGGATTTAGGAACCCATATTTTCTTTGATTTTTATTTTTTCTCGGTGGACCTTTGTGGTCTCTTGGATATTTTATTTTTCTTTGTGGACCTTTGCGGCCTTTTGGATATTTCCTTTGTCTTTTCATTCACATGTCGATTAGATGGGACATGGTGATTTTTATACACATGTGGAATCTTGGATTTCTAATTTTTATGTTGCACATCCAAATTACTTCCAGAAGACTTAGGAATTTTGGGTGCATGGGAATAATATGGAGGGTTCATATGGATTGTTGTTTGAACATTCTTCGAGTATGTGTGCCTTCATTGATCTTCATACATGGTAGGGTAAGTGAATGAAGAGCTAGGGATGGTAGGAATGGTTGACGGAGGAATATATGGACCCAATATGGATGGAAGGGATGAAGAATTTAACTTTGGGACATAGGAACCCAAAATGGATTTGGAGGATGTTGAAGACATATGGTTGCATTTGAATGGAGGAAGATAAGGTGTGAAAGGGATATCAATATATTTGGAGTGAGTTATATTTCCAAGGCTCTCATATTTAAGATTTATCTTTATAGCAATAGGCTCATGAGTAGCTTTCATAGGATCAACTTTGATAGGATCAATTGAAGCTTGAAGGGATTCATTCTCATGCAAGGGATTTTGAAGAATGATGGTTTCTTGAGGTGAATATTGAGGAGTATGACAAGGACTTGATGGGATAATTCAATCTTGACAAGGATCTTTGGATGATGTAGAGAAAGTTCTTTAATCTTGATCTTAGATATGTTCATTGGAAATGATGGAAGGGATATATTGACCTTGCTTGGGAATTAGACTATGTATAGAGCTTGGACGGACACTTTGTTCATGCAATGGGATGATATCATCTTGGAAGACATGAAAGGGTGCAAGGGGATCATCACAAGCTTCTATGGATATGGGACCTTCATCAAATATGGGAAGGGATTGTATAACATCTTGATATTGATCTTTATTGATACTTTTTTATTTTCTCTTTGGATTATCCTCTTGACATGGAGCCACTTCTAAGGACAAGGTAGATGCTTGGATATGCATGAAGAATGTTTGGAAGAATGGTGGAGAATCATTTTGAATAGGCATTGAAGCACATGAAGCTTTGGGGTTCAAGATCTTTGAAGCATGGAAACAATTTTCAGCAAGATGTAAGTTAGCTTGGGTTTCTTTTAGAGGTAGCCCTTAAGGGTAGACATAGTCAATGTGGAAAGTATCATCATTAGGTTCACTCTTTGGTGGAGGAATTTTGGATATTTGTGAAGCTTTGTGAGATGGATGAAGGATGAAAGGCATAAAGGATATGGGAGAACCATTGCTAGATAGAGGTTTGTAAATTAGGTCTTTCCTGAAAGAGATACCTTTCTCTTCATTCTTTTTATTATCTTGATCACAAATATGGTGGTTATGACATTTATGTTGATCCAAGATAGGTTTGTTTCTCTCAAATTCCTCTTTTTTGGAGAAGATGAAGATATGGATGGCCCATCATCATAAACAAAAGGAAAAATTGATCTTAATGATGAATTATTAGATGATGTATCCTTTTTTTTTTCCTCATTCTTCCTTAAGGTTGATGTGTCATATTTATGGAAATATGCTTCTTTACCCCTCTTCAAAATTAAGTGCATTGTCTCCATAAACCTGGGATCTTGGGATGCCTCTAATATCTCATCTTCAGTTACTTCATCATATGGAGTCCCATGGATATTTTGATCTTGATTTTGACAATTATTCTCCACCATAGGATTGATTCATTTCTCAAATAGATTCATCATTATAAATGTTTGAAGGAATATGATCTATTTTTTGCACTGGATATAAATAACTCTAAAAAGGGTATCCAAAATGATTTCAAAATCTTTCCAAACACTTGGGAAATGCCCCCTATTTTCCTTTCTTTGTTTTTGGGTGGCACTTTCCTGTGTGTAGGAAACCTTTAAATGTTGGTACGCGATTACTGGAATTCCTCTATGCGACACTCTGCAGTTCGCAGGTAGCACAAAATTTTTTGTAGGTGGAAAAAAATTGTTTGTAGGTGGCACATAATTGTCTGTAGGCGGCTCTTTGCTGATCAAAGTTGAAATTTTCAAGTTTTTTGAATTTTAAAAGTTTAAAGGTTTTGATCAGACTTGTTACAGAAGATTCTTGCGTGAAAATAAAGTACAAACTCAACACACACACACACACACATCAAATTCGAACCATATCCCTAAAACAACATTAAAAGTGTATGTTCTCGGATGCTTTGTTTATGGGTATAGTACAAGAAGTTATTCCAAGCAATATACCTAAGACTCAAATAAATATGGCATTTAACAATGGCTCTAAAAAGGTAGTCTTACTATTTAACAAGGTTTGAATCACATCTCCATTATAAATCTTGTCAAGTTCCTTTACCCTCTTGCGGGCTTCCCACACGCACGAAAGTATGATTTTGCGCAATCCCGAAGGACTACTCAAGGAAGTGAGGATGACTTGCACAAGACTTAGTCACTTTTCGATTAAGGTAAAGTACATTTTTTTTTATAGTGGGTTGGATGATATGCTAAAAAAGTGATTGTTTCCCACTTTGGGTCATTCCCTATAACCATCCTTGTAAGGCAAATCTTGGGAGGCAGGCCCTTTAAAGCTATATTCTAATGTAGCATGAATATAAAAAACAAGAAATTGAACTCGGTTCAACAAGTTTGGAAATTTGATTCACTTAGAAAGTGAAGAGCATATCCTGATTGTTATTCTTTGTTCAAAACACCCCAAACACTCTTGTTATTTTTCAACCCCTTGACAAGGGGGTTCTTAAAATTGATGTGTTTGGTTAATTCCTTATCCCTTTCTTTCTACCAAATTAAATTTGCACATTTGACTTTTTTATTCACTTCGAAAAGTAAAGAGCATATGCCTAATGCTTGTTCAATTTGGATAATAATAGGGGTTTTCCTAATTAGACTAGGTTTAAATGAAAGCCACAATTTATGTAATTCAAGCTTGATTAGAAAAATACCTTGTTTTCAAAGCTAGCAAAGGCTAGGTGTATTTTTGATATATTTTTCTTTCTTTCAACTTGCCCAGTGGAGATCGTTCCCACTCTGGCTCATCCAACAAGTTAGTCAACACAACAAAGACAAAGTGAAGAAAAAATTGCAAATCCAAATGACAAATCACTCCTAAGTTCTTTTGATCAAAATTTGCCAAACAATCAAGCTTAAAGAACTAGAAATGAAAATTAATCAAAGATTAGGTAATTTCTTTTTGTATGAAAAGAAAAATTTGATATAATGATCATACAAATTCTCTTCCTCTTTTAAAATTTCCAAAATATTTGATGCATGAATTTCTTTAGAGAGTTTATTTTGTGCTCTTACCCCTTTGCTAGGTCTTGTCACTCTCTTCTATGATTTATGCACTTTTGGATGATTTTTCATCTACAGGAATGGAAAATACAAAGAGTTAGAAAGATGCACAAATCAATTAAAACTTGATAAAAAGAAAAAATTTATACGCGGCATTTAATAGCTAATACACGGCTTTTAACTGTTAGAAAGTGAAACTTAAAACTTTGAAAGTGGAAATTAAAAGTTAAAAAGTGGCTCTGGAAAATCCACAGGTGGCTAAAGAAAAACCACAGGTGGCATAGGATGTGAAAATTACAGTTTAAGAATGATAGTACGCAGCTCTAGAATGATCACATGCTGTCTTTTTCTGCTAGCAGGCAGACCTTTACAGAAGCAGGCAGCAGACTTTATCTTCTACACAGCTCAAGAATGACAGACAAAAAATAGAAGAAATTTGTAAGCAGCTCTTCACTATTCACAGGCGGCTTTAGAATCTTTGTAGGAAACTCTTCTCTTGTTTTCTGCAAAATGACATCAAAGTGAACCAAAACACACAAAAAAATGATAAAAACAATTAAAATAAGGCCTAAAGCCCCACGGTGGGAGCCATTTGTGTGTGAGAAATTACACCTTCATGAAATTGGGATTCAAAACTACAATTCTATGGAAAGAAAATTATAATTTAGCCTAATAATTGCAATTAAATCCATGACATCTCATGGTTCTCTATCTAAGCTTTGTTGAAAGAGCTCTCAGCCTAAATCTCTTTCAAGGACAATCCTAGAATGAGAAATTGATAACAAAATGCTTAAATATAGCTCAATTCTCTCAAATGATATGAAATTCTAACTCAAATGCTCATGATATTACTCTTAAATCAACAATTTGCTTCTACAAATGATCAAAATGCTATGCAAATGCTCACTATGTTCTCAATTTCTCACAAATTGCCTATAATAAGGATGCTATGCATTCAAATTTTTAGGATATGAAATGCATACAAAATGGCTTGAACTTATAACAAATTACCAAGGTTAGGGTGTAGAGTGAATTAACCATGAGTTAATGCTTGGTTGAGTTCGATCCCTCAAATGGTTTCAAATGGGGGGATGATTTAAATGGTTGTCCTCAAAGGGTGGGACAATAAGACAAGATCCTCAATTCTCGTTGATTGATTAAATTGAGTTGAAAGAAATTAAGATTTATTTAATTCAATCATTTAATTAAATTAGCCATGTAAGGGTGAATGGGTTGGATTTGATTTTTGATTTAAAACTATACAATTAATTGATTAAAATCAATTATATAATTTGATTGATCCCTCTTAGGCTTGAGTTTGATTATTTGATTTCATGATTATTTAATCCTTTGATTTTAATTTGATTTTGTCCAATTTTCTTGATAAATGTCCATTTGAATGATTTTGGTCTATTTTGATGCATTTTTATGAGATTTAGGGCAATTGGCTGAGATTTGCAAATTTGGATGATTAAGAGACACTTGATCAATTTTAGGTGTCTACAATTAAATAATCATGAAATTAAATAATCAAATTGAAGCCTAAAAGGGATCAATCAAATTATATAATTGATTTTAATCAATTAATTATATAGTTTTTAATCAAAAATAAAATCCAACCCATTCCCCCTTACAGCCAACCTGGAAGCGGGAAATGAATTTTTGATGACCTCTGGTGGTCGACAGACTTCCAGATTTGAAAGGGGGACCAGGGTCAAGGTCAAGATCTTCCTTGGCCCATGTCAAGGTTGACATTGACCTTGATCTAGTTCAAGGTTGAGGTCGACCTTGACCTAGTTCAAGGTCGAGGCTGACCTTGACCCAGGGAGTCAGGACCCCTGGAAAACATGCCAGTTGGGATGGGAGTTGTCTGAAGAGGCCCAATCAGGGTCCTAAATAGACACAGAAGTAAGAGAAGATGCCAAAATGAGGGTACAATGTAATGGTGGTAAAAAAACCACCTAAGGAGGGCTAAACGTTCTTCACATGGAAGTGTTTCCATTTTAAGATGATACATTAAGCCCCCACTTTAGCGGGAGTATGGAAATCAAACATACTCGAGGTAAAGTTAGAAGAAAGAATAGTGGATCGGAACGAGGTAAAACATTACTAAGTCAAGGACATGAGCCCCTAGACCAAGGATTCTAACTCAACATGCATGCATAAATATATGGAAGTAAAGAGAAATTAAACATAGAAAACATACATGATTACATAAGTAAGACAAGAGAAACACTACAGATAACATAGCTTCATGATCTAATCCTACTAGCATGAAAGCAAAAGAGAGAAAAGAGAAAGTGATTACCTCGCCTAGTAAGATGCCCACCGTACCATGAATCAACAAGGAGGGAGAGCCCAATAGGTTCACCCATAAACTATGCCTTGTAATTGTAATGCGTCTTATGATGGATTTTTAAAATATCCATAGATCCACATTCTTGTATCACTATAGAAAATATATAAAATGCGTGTCTTTTCAAGATTTAGCAACTTATGTGCGTTACAATCCAAGGATTTAGCATATTGTAAAATTGAAAATGTGTATCTCTTTAGGATTTAGCAACTTATGTGTGTTACCTTCCAAGGATTTAGGAAAAATAAAAATAGAAAATGCATGTCTCTTTAGGATTTAGCAAATTATATGTGTTACCTTTCAAGGATTTAGCAAAAATAAAAAATAAAAATGTGTGTCTCTTCATGATTTATTAACTTATGTGTGTTAGCTTCCGAGGATTTATCATGTTTGTAAAATGTAAACTAATGTAAAATATAGTATAAGGGAGACCCTACATATGTCCCCTCCTTATCATGACTACCCACTAGGCAGGATAAGGAAGAGAAAGAGAGGATACCTACTTCACAAAGTAAGGAGATATCCATCTTAACAATAAAATACACTATATCCTTAGCAAATAGTAATGACCCTTGCTTCTAAGACCATAGATAATCATGAAATTTATATGTTGCATATGGAAAAAGGATCCTTAAAGAGGAAGAGATCTTATCATCAAGACCCCTACCGTATAGGAGTGCTTAAGATAAAATGGCATCTTCCAAAGAAAAGAGGGACCAAAGATTCAATCATCTAGCTCCCTGCGATGAAGAGGAAGAGGAATCTTGGAATGAAATAAAACTCTAACCCAAAGAAAAGGCATGAGTTTATCAAGAGCATAGTTTGCAAAATAAAGAAGAGATGATGACCCAGGACAATCACCTCCCATATAAGAGGGTATCCATGGCCAAAAACATAAATCTTTATAAGGAAATAATGTTGTATGATAAAAAAAATGCCACTAAGCTAAGGAAAGAATATCCTTACATAGTGGATGAAGGAAAATACCTTTCCCCCAAGGGTGAAAGCATGGGATAGACCAAATTATATCAAGAGATATTCTACCAAAGAGATATCTTTACAAAAAAAATGTCCTAGAAAAGATATCATGAATGATTATAAAAATTTATAGTGATAGAATATAGAAATAATAACCAATTAAACTCTAAACTAAATACATGCTAAGAGAAAAAATGGATCTTAGAAGACTAGAATAAAATATCTCTTGACCCCAAGTTAAGAACAAGAGGAGAAACATGATCTAACATATAGAAGAATGAGGGGAATGCCCTATATCAAAATTATGAAGAAATTGTAATACTACACAGGAATGAGATATAATTCCCAAGGCAGCCCTTTCTCAAACACATAACTTGAAATGCACACAATCAGCAAGTAAATGTGTATTCCTATAATGAAAAGTACATTTTTATTTAGAGAGAGCATTTTTCAGAATAGGTTTAAAGATTTCTTTCTTAGAATTCATTAATTGGACATACAGTTTCTTAGCCACATCTTGAGGAGTATCAAGGTGATCTAAAGAAGGTGTTGGAAGAAGAACATGAAGAGAAGAATGATGGTTAAGATCCACTACCTTGATTGGAGGAGGTGGGAAACCTATACCATGCATATCTTGTTTAGGAGATGGATGAATAGGGTTTTTAATGCCTTGTTCATTGATACCAATCCCTAAACCTTTATAGCCTTGTTTATCCAACATAGTATATCTAGTAGTATACCTATCTTGCAAAGCTTCGACATGAGGAGATTGATTATGGTGTTCATGAGAACATGTTGTGTATGGTGGAATGATAGGATTAGAAGAGGTTTCCTTTTTTTTCCCTTTAAGATCATCATGGATTGGATATGGAGGGGAAGGTAAATAAAAGAATTCTTGAACATCATTATCATGAGTCCTAGCTTGAGCCCCATTATAAATGTGGGAAGAACTATGGATTGAAGATGGGGAAATAGAAATAGGAATATTTGGAATTGGATTAGGATTAGGAAGATTAGGAGCTAGATTAGGAATGATAGGATTAGGAAGATTAGTAGGTGGGGTACCATCTACCCAATCCTTCACATAATCCAAAAGAGTAATAAGTCCACTACACAAATCCTTGATGAAATTTTTGAAAGTAGGAAGACTAGTATTAGTTAATCTCAAAATAGAATAAGCAAGTGAAACATGAAGATTAACAAACATAATGAAATGGATGATACTTTCATAAACATCATAATTACTATAGAGAGATGCTAAAAGAAGCATAATGAGAAAAATAGCCATACTCCAAAGCATCTTAAAGCTCTTCATAGTGAATGAAATGAAAGAAGTGGGTGCCAACAAGATGTTGAGTCCACTTTTTGGGAAAAAAGTGGAAGTGTTTTTCTTATTTTTCAAATTTTCTGTCAATTGATCTCAAAATTTGAGGCACTTAGAGATTGAATCTCGAAAACATCAACAAATAGAAAATGTAGTGCTCGGAGTCTAGTTTTCAAATATGTAATTTTTTTTAATACCCACATGGTAGAAAATACATTTTTGTAAGTATTTTTGAAAACACATGTTTCAA
>MU225966.1:1657522-1669923 GCA_018584345.1 Thuja plicata | reverse complement strand
TATATATATATATTTGTATTTATTTATTTTTATTAATTTTTAATTGCCTATAAAGTACATTTTTCAAACCTCTAGTGTACGACCACCAAAATTTGAAGAAAAATTCACTTTTTTTTGAAATTTTTAATTTTTATTTTGAGGGAAATTCTATGTAAATTGATATCATATAATTCATTTTTCCAAAAACATAAAATCAAAATAGTTTTTAAAATTTAGTTAACCTTACTATTTCAACTTTAGGTACCACTTTAACATAATAAATATTTAAAAAATACTAAAATTAGTCATATCACTACAAAATTTATATTTTTATAATCTGTACAATATGAAATGAAATGAGTTTTGTTTCGTCAAAAAATTCATTCGGGAAGACCTTTAAAAAATTACGACAAAGTGCAAATTTTAAATATCAATGCCTTAGCCATATTTTTGCAAAGTTAAGCACAGGCTTTGTGTGACCAAGCCTATCCCGAACCAAAAACCAGGGCACAGGTACAGTTACCACTCCTAATTTTTAGAAATGGGCACCCATTTTTTTAAATCCAAAAGACGGGTGCCCATTTTGTTTTGGACGGTTGAAATAGAAACAGGCACCCGTTTAATAATTGAGCACCCATTTTATAAATGGGTGCCCATTTCTATTTAAATAATGGCTGCCTATTTTTGAAAGAGCCATTGGAGACAAAAAATGATTGTGGGCATGATCTCAATGATTGTCGAGTATTCAATCATTTCTATGACATATTGATACAACAGAATGAATATTTTAACCTACATTCTTTTTTTTTTGTCTTGTTCTGGATTTGACAAGAAGGGATTAATTTAAATTCAAATTTTGGTGCAAACATGGGATCAAAGCAACGCAGAAAGAGGCAAAGAAAGGTTTTGATAGCTAATGAGGTTGCATAAAATAGAGAGAAGGAGACAAAACGACAACGAGAAAGAAGAGAAAGAATTCAAAACCTGAAAAATCCTAGAGCATCAAGTTCAACAATCATTTTAGAAGAGGAGAAGAATGAGGACACCATGATGGATGCAGAGGTTGAAGAAGAAAATACATTAGGAGAAAATTCAGGTGCATTTTCTAATCAAGTGTTGGATACAAGTATGTCTTCATAGCCAAATGAAACTTATCCTGATAAAGAACTTGAGCATTTTATATTATCGAGTTACTCTTTAAATCATTTAGATTTTCTTCCTGGAAAAAGAGTAACAAATTATATTGCACATCAAACAAAAAAAATTAGTAATGTTAATCATAATGATAAAGGAACTGAATGTCAAACCCCAATTGAAAGTAAAATTCAAACCCCAATTGAAATCGACAATCAAAAGACAATTGAGATCAACAATATGGATGTAGACATAAAAAACACCAATTGAGAAAGAAACCGCCAAAAATGATAATTAAATGAATGAAAAATTTCAAATTAAAATTGATGTGCTAGATAATCTGCTTAGTTTGGTTTCATAGAGACAGATTAGGACACACGCGAGTAAATTTTTTAGAGAATTTTTTTATAATAAGAAATTTGGGTTTCCATGTCAATTATTTTTACAACTAATTAAAATGACTAAAATGCGAAAAGTGAAGAAGAGGTTAGGCATTTATGTGAAATCTAAGAGGAAGGATGAGTCTCTAAAACAAGTTTTATCAACTGTTGCTAGTGCATTTGACATAATCAAAAAGAAAAGTCATTCTAAAGATAGGAATTTGGCACAACAAGCAATAAAAACAACTTTAGTAAACAAAGCTACTTCTGATAAAAGAATGATGACAAACATAAGTGGATATCTTAATATTCATTGTAAAACTTTAGCAAGAGTTGTAAAGAGAAGAGTTAACTTTGACAGTGATCCAACAAACCATCTGTGGAGCATTAGTGGCAGAATTCTGAGGTCTAACATGAAACTTACAGCTAAAGTCAAAACTTTGATTGAAAATTTTTGGCATGATAATACAAGAGTATCACCTAATCCTAGAGATTTTCTTAAATTCACAGTCAACTCAAAAATTCATGATCCACATCCAAAACATATTTTGGATATGACTCAAACTGAATTGTATAAAAAATTTGTGGATGTTAAGGTGTTAACTATTTCTATTAGTCAAAGATCTTTTGAAAAATGTAAACCATGGTATATAAGGATTAACAAGGAAAGAGTAACATTTTGTTGCAAAATTTACGTTCAATGTCATTATCATTATGATGTATTTTGATCTATACGTTCTACCATGCATACTAATGAAATGTTGAAAGAATGTGGTATAAATATAGCACCTCGAACTATAAAATAATTTATATCAGGTTTGTTTTGTAACCCACCTAATGAGCATTTTTTCTTTTGAATACATGTGTTTCTGGTGTATGTGATGTATGTGGAAATCTTGCATTTTTAGATGAATGTTTGCATGAAAATATTTCAATTGATTTTGGTCATGAATTAGTTGATATAAAAAGATTTAAAACTATTGAGTATCCATTGAAGGATGGAAAGGTTAAAAAATGGTGTGAGATAATTACTGAAAAAGTTAGTGTTCATGAATTTATGAACGAATTCAAGAATAAGGTTGTACCTAAATATGTGAAACACTCCCAAAATACTAGATGGCTTGATGGACAATTTCGCATATGCAAGAATACAATTCCAATTGGTAGTATACTTTCAGTTGTTGGCTTTGCAGACAACTACACACTTGCACCCCAAGATGAGATCCAACCACAATATTATAATTCAGTGCAAGTAACAATGTTTGTTCATATTGTCTATAGGCATGCACCTAATAGTATAGAAGATGATCAAAAAATTTTGAGAGTATCATTTCTATATGAGTGATAATAAATTGCATTCATCAGAGTTTGTCCAGTATTTCTTTAAGATCTTTTATGAGAATTTAAGGGAGAGAGAAATTCATATAAAACAACATCTAATATGGTCAAATAATTGCACAGGGCAATTTAAGAATGCTAGAATATTTTATTGGTTGAGTAGGAAACATAAGAAAAGTAATGTCCAACATATTTGGAGTTTTTTTGAGGCTGGACATGGTAAAGGAGAACACGATGGTGCCGGTGCATGTGTAGAGAGTAGCTCAAATTTGATGAAAATGAAAAATTTAAAGATGCACGTGCAATTGTTGAGTGGTGTAAAACAAGTTTGTCTACAGGATCAAGTCAGAACTCTATAATCAGGCATTTCTTCTAGATAGTTGACGAGAATTATATCCTTTCAAGATATGATTGTGATACAATAAATGGGTGTGCTAAATGACATTCATTATGACTTCTAATTCTAACACTTGGACTATATGGACTAGGGAGCTTGCATGTGTTTGTCAATTTTGTTTTGTAGGTGAATGGGAAGAATGTGAGCATATGGAATTGGTTGAAGAATGGCAACATAAATGCTTAACACCTAGTGGGCCACAAGATCAAGATGATATAAGAAATGAAGACCTAAATAATGCATTTACATCAGAAGATTATGATCGTGTTTTAGACATCATAGAACCTAGTAATTTCATTCAATTTCTTGTAAAACTTTAAATTATATTATTAATGTATGTCATATGATTTAGTATTGTATTAGAATTATATGTCTAAGAAGTTTTATTTGTACATGTACTAAATTTTGTTTTTCAGGACATGTGTATGTTGTTTTTGCACTCGAGGATAATGAAGAGAAGAATGATTATTGGCTAGCTTGATGTGTACAACCTAAGAAAATGTTGATATGTCATGAAGTAGATGATGATGGTTTTGAGTATCCAATTGGGTCTGTTGTGGTTGCTGGTACATGGATACGCAAATACCTAGCAAGAAGGAATGGTTTGCCAGCTTTTGAAGACTACCAATCAGAAAAGAAGATTATACATTATTCACATTTGGTAGTGGAAACAAATATCGAATTGGAAAGATATAAAGGGAGACCTAATAATAAAATATTATGGACACTTTCAATGGAAGACCGTGAGGCAATCATAGATGCATTGCAGAAAAGAGAGGGTGCTGATGGGACATTAGGTTGAATCAAATTTATACATGTAAGTTTTTTTTAATTATTATATTTTTATATGTAGACATGACTTCTTTCAAGTATCATACATGTAGAGCTAATTACTTTGGTTTTCAGGTGTCAAGTATAACTGGATGTAACATATCAAACAAATTGTGCAGTTTACAACTTTTGGCTAATCAAAGCTGTAATACTAGGTAGGTTCAATTCATTTATCTAACTTTTGGATCCTGTATATGAATTTTATATTTAAATGCATATTTTCTAACATTTCAACATTCATTTTTATGATGCAGGACCTCTAGAAGAACATGTAGACACGAACTATTTATGAAGTTTAATGTACACTTGTATTCGTCCAAGTTTGGTTTTATAAAATACATGAACTATTTTTGAAGTTCAATGTACACTTGTAAATTTGTCCAATTTTGGTTTTATAAAATATATGAGCTCACTTTTCTTCACTTCCAATTTCGTCAATTACAATTTATATTTAATTTAATTACAATTGAATTTAGTTATTCAAGTATATATCCATATTTCATAGCTCAAATTAATTTATGTCATGGTTTTAAAAGATAGATGGTATTTTTATAGTTAATCTTGAAGTCAATACTAGAACTACATTTATTTATTGTTTCATGTCAATTAAAATAAATCACTCTTATCAATTACAAGAAGAAATAACTACTATTAATGATAAGATTATGTAAACTATATTTAATTAAAATTGATTACATGTAAACTCACATAAACTCATATATAACATGTAAAGTCACATATATCTAGATTCAAATCACAAGTACAAATAATATAATAACAAATCCTGATAACATATAATAACAAGTCATGATAACACAAGTCCAAATAACATGATATACATAATATGATAAAAAGTCCTGATAAAACACAAATCAAAATAAAATGGTAAAATTCCTAATACCATGTATAACGTGTGTGTCATCATACAATAACACAGTCTAACAATCATAACAAGGTGTAACATGTGAAAAAAAGCATAAAATGTTTATCATATATAATATAACTATTAGAATAGTCCCAATGGATAACTGAGAGGGGGGGTGAATCAGTTATCAACCAATTTAATTCTTTTCTCTTATTAACTTCAGAACACAATAAAGTAAATACACATTCAAATAACACAATACACAACTCTTCAATTTGGTTATGGGGAAACCAAATGGTAAAAACCCCTGTGGGAATTAGTACCCATAATGAACTATACTTGTTTACAGTAATCCCTGTTAAAAGATATTTCAACCCTGTTAGGAGTTGTACTTTACAATGTAATAAGTATAGTGACCTAATTAAGGGTCTGACCCTATTAAGAGTCTTTTACAAATAACCTTGTTAGGGGTGTGGACTCACTGTCTAAAATCTCACTGCTTCAATGGTGAAGGCTACAACCTTCTGTAGAACAGATATACACTATATCTGATGATGAATAATAGAGTAGACCTACTATCTTGATCAGTTCCAATGTATTGTAATCTTCAACTGCTTATTCACATAGATCCTTGATGAATGAAACCACTCTGATATCCAGCTCTGTACCTTTTCTATCTCTGTTCTTATCATTCACACTTTGTATTTACAAACAAACTACTATAAGTATCTTCTTTAAAGTAGAAGGTTGTGATAGCTCTTGGAAACACTTCAACAACATCTTTGTCAGCTTAACTAAGCATGCAAAAAATATTAATTCTTCACAACACATCCTGAATAGATGTGATGCTTCACTAAGTCAGCTTCACCAAATCATCTCAAATAGCACGATCTTGATGTTACATGATAGGCACATTTAACCAAAAATAGTTAACTCATAACTAATCATGAATATACACACACATATCCTTAAGATAGGTGCAACTCAAGAAATATGTTAAATACGTCGGCTCTGAATAGATACTCTTCCAGAACTGTAACTGCCAATAACATAATTACACAACTTGACTAAAACATCATATCTAGACCTACGTGTATGAATATAGTAACCAAGGCATGTCTAAAACATGTATCTAACCCTTCAAGGTTGGATAATATTGTTCTGATAAGTTCATACAGAATGTTGTTGTATATTATATGGTATCATCAATGACAAACATACAATCAATCAACTACACAAAAACAAATCTCCAACAATCTCCCCCTTTGACATTGATGGTAACATATGATTTTAAAAATATCCTATGTTCATGGTGTTCTCTTTCTTTTACAATCTTCTCAATATCCTCATCAAATATTTCTCTACACTGCTGCAGTTCCTCTAACTATGTTTTTGTTCCATATATATACTCCCTCAGAGTATATGCTCCCCCTTAGTACATACTCTCCATACGTAACATTCACAATCCCAATCTAATAGGGGGGCCCTTCAAGCTTTGTGTGTGGCCACATCCCATAGAATAGTAGGTCTAGAAATCTCACCATCGCAGATTGGAGGGAGGGTGGAGGAGATAATAGTGTTCATGTATCAAACTGATGCCATTGTAGGTTCAGTCGCCCCTTTGACATCAATGGAAAAGGGCACCATAAACCATTAAGCATAGGTACTACTCTAGAAGTAGAGTAGTCAACTATTTATCAGTCATAAAGGACTAATGTTCTTCTTGTATTCTCTAATTAGACTTAGGAGAGGTAATTACTCCCAACTTCTCTCTAAGATACTCAAAAGTATCTTTTGAAAAAATGTTTTGTGAAAATATCTGCCAACTATTCTTTGGTGCTCACATAGTCCAATTTCACTTCTTTGTCTACAACCTTTTCTCTTATAAAATGGTACTTGATCTCTATGTGTTTTGTCTTTGCATGCATCACAGGGTTCTTATATATGTTAATAGTGCTAGTGTTATCATAGTGAATAAAAATAGGACAATCAACCTGAATACCAAAGTCTTTAACCATCTGCTTGATCCAAACCATGGTTGAACAATTCAGTATTGCTGTAACATATTCAGCTTCTGCTGTTAACTGAGAAATACAGTTCTACTTCTTGCTTATCAAAGAAACCAACCTATCTCATAGAAATACTGCTCCTCCTGAAGTACTCTTCCTATCATCAATACAACCTGCCCAATCTACATCTGTATACACATGAAGTTGTACATTCTCTCATTTAGGATACCATAAACCATAGTCTATAGTTCCCTTTAGATATCTGAATATCCCCTTGATTTCCACTAGGTGATTCTACTTGGGTTCAGCTACAAATCTTCCAACAATGCCAATTGCATTAGATATGTTAGGTCTAGATTGAGTTAGATAAATGAGTTTTCCAATCATATATTTGTATAATGTTTTATCAACTACTGTGGAATCATCATCTTTTGAAAGCTTGCTTCCTGTTATCATAGGAGTGCATACTGGCTTACAGTCTTCCATCTTGAACGTCTTCAATATTTCCTTCACATATTTTGACTGATTAATGAATATACCTTTATCTATCTACTTTACATTTAGTCCCAAAAAGTATTTTATAGGACCAATCATGCTCATGTCAAATTCATTCTTTATTTCTTTTGTAAATGTTGCACTAAGCTTGTCATTACCAGCAAAGATAATGTCATCAACAAATATGGCAACTAGTAGTAATCCATCAAGTGTCTCTCTTGTGAATAGGTTACAATTTGCTGCACCTTTCTTGAATCCAATCTTGGTAAGCCAACCATCAAGTCTCTCATACCAAGCTCTTGGGGCTTCTTTAAGACCATAGAGTACTTTCTTGAATCTACATACCATATCTAGTTTATCTAAAAGATTAAATCCTGCAGGCTGTTCTATGTAGACTTCTTCCTTCAAGTCACCATTCAAAAAAGATGACTTTACATCTATTTGATAAACTTTAAAGTCTTTGAATGTTTCATAGGCCAAGAACAATTTAATGGCTTCCAGTATGCTCATAGGGGCAAATGTATCAGTGTAGTCTATTCCTTCTCTCTATGCATATCCTTTACATACCAATCTTACTTTGTTTCTTACTACTGTACCTTTTGTTAGAGTAATAGATATATTTGACTTTATAATTAAATCATTTTGGTTTAATTAATTAAGTCCTCTATTATTCTATTTCACTTAAGCTTACTCCTTTTAGGTGAATAATAATTAATATTTATATTAATTATTATTCCTCAACCTGGCTTTGTGTGGATTTAGGGTTTCCATCCTTATAAGCCACTTTTGTAATTATTTGTTTATTCTCTCTTAATATAATTTGAGCTCTGACATTTTTTTAGCACAAGAGGGTTTTGATTTTTCTATATTTTTGCTTCATTCTTTGTGACAGGTATTGTGCATGCAGCTGGATCTTGGACTTGAATATGATATTTCATCAGTTTCTACATGGTATCAAAGCCTTGCCGCTACGGCTTGTTTGAGTTATGTTGAAGCAAGCTCTTCACATCTCGAGGGTTTGAAGCTGTCAGATGGTTTTTTGATTTTGCTTATTGGTTCTGATGGGTCTCTATTTTTTGAAGCATTTTGGACCAAAACCGACCTCACGATTGAGTCTCAAAGGCCCAAAAACTCTAGGATTCATATAAAACATATCTAATTTGGACACCGGAGCATCTAGCAAATTTTTCTTGGCCTACTAAGGTCGTACGGGCATGATTTTTGATGTAAAAATTTAAAAAATTTAAAAAAGTGGTATTTTTTAGCGCAAATAGAGTGCAACTTGGGCGCGCCGCCATTGCACCACCCCGGCGCCACCCTAGTGCCACCCCACCACCGCTGCCGCCTGACCCACTTGCCAGCGCGCCGCCCACCGACCACTAGCGATGCTGCATAGCGGAGCCGCCTGGAGGCCGCCATCGCACCACCGGCCAGCCACCGACTGCCATTGGCCCGCCACCTCTGCCCAGGGCTGACATCATCAGTGATGTCAGTGGTCAGAAAATTTTTTATCCAATAGTTTTTCAAAAATTTTCAGCAAGTTTCAATTTTTTCCAGCAACTAGAAATTTTTTTTGGCAAGTAGTGACGGGCATCAAATTTTTTCTCGCAGACAGGTGACGGTCATTTGGACGTCAAATTTTTTCTTGTGTCTATTTTTCTAGCTAGTTATTTTTTAGAGGGGCACTTGGTTTTTTGGCTGTAACTTGAGCATACGGTGTCCGTTTTCAAAAAATGAAATATCATTGGAAAGGCGTTTTAGAGCCGGATGTGTTGATATTAGTCTTGATTGCTGGTTCTGCCATTTGAGCTTCTATTTTTGGTATCAAAGTTGAGGCTTTATTTTCCTCCTTCTCTACATTCAAAAACTCAGGTTTTTCTCTGGTTCTTTGTTTTTTTGCTTCATCTTGTGGTGTACAGGAGTTAGTTTGATAGTTTGTGGGGGGTACATATTTATTTCTACATTTTCAATTTAGAGAGACTATTCTACTTCCGTCTTATTCTTTCAATGTCGGACACATCCATTGTTGTTCTGACTCCACATAACTACCACACATGGAAGCCACAAATGACCAGACTCTTCATGTCATGAGGTTTATGGTCCTACCTAGATACAATTCAACCAGTTCTTCAGAGGCCTTATGAGGATCTTATGCATAGAAATAGGATAGATGAGGCAATGGGCCTCATTGCCATGAATATTTCAGATGGGTTGTTGTTCCACCTGGATGGTCTGACCACACCCAGGGATATGTGGGAAAAGTTTTCCACCTTGTTTGGCACCATGAATTAGTTTAGGATTCTCCAGATAGATGTAGAGTTGACCTCCTTGGTACCTGAATCATTCACCAGCATTAAGGACTTCTTGATGAAGTTCAATTCTCTTCATTCTATTTTACAAGTTGCTGGCAAGACGAAGTCAGATGATGAGTGTATCTTTCTGATACTGTCAAAGCTTCGTGGCCCTTATCAGATTTTCACTTCTACCTTCTACTCCACTATGGATGCACTGGGTGCACGTCATGTTATGCCCTCTTTTGAGACCTTTTGTGACAGGTTAACTCATGAGTAGTCCAAGCTTAGTCAGATGGATTCTCTTATAGGTTTACAGTCACAGGCATTGCTTGCCAAGTTATCTCAGGATACACAAAAGATGAAGCTGAAGTAGATATCTGATTCCTCTTCTCAGTACTCTACTGGCCCACCATCTTCTTCTAAGAAGGAGAAATAGAAGACTTGAAACCCCACATGTTCATATTGTCAGAAGGGGTCCCATGATGAGTCACAATGTTTTCAAAAGAGATTTGATGGCTATGAGAAACAAATTGTAGATTTGCAAGCAATCCTTCAGAAGAGCACTATTTCCTCTCCATCCTCATAGGGGTCTTCTTTCCAGTCTTCTGCCTCATCTTTGACATCTAGATAGGATTTTGGATAGGGTCATGCATTACGAGCTTCTGTTACATCCCCTTCATAGGGTCCTTGGATACTTGATTCAGGTGCTTCTCACCATATGACATCTTCTCTGGAGATCTTCTCTTCCATTGAGGCTTCTCCTATTCCCCACATTCTCATGGGGAATAACACTGTTACATGCCAGTCTGCGGGAAAGGTTCTATATGCATTTAGGATGGCACATTCAGTGATGTATTGTATGTTCCATCTCTATCTGCAAACCTTCTCTTGATTTACCAGATTACACATAGTGGATCAGGGAAGATAGTTGAGTTCATGCCAGATTCAGTCTTCATTTGGGATAGTGTGACAGGTGGCATTGTTGCTACAGGGACAGTTGATCATTCCACCCGTCTCTACACCTTCACACATTTTGGTCCACCCTCTCCATTATCGGAGCTCAGTTCTCCTCTTCTGTGAGAGCATCATGTGGTGCAGGCAGGTCACTTGAACCTCTATGTTGTTCATGAGACCACTGCTGTGACTTCCACACCACATCTTGCTAAGGTTCTTTCTCTTCAACAAGACTCTTCTTCAGCACTTCCAGACCCTCCAGCTCCATTCATCAAGCCACCAGGTGCAGTTGTTGAGGATTCTACAGAGGACACTCTTCTCCTCTCTTATGAGAGTATCAGCACACCCGTCATACCACTTGCATTGGGGATTCCATTTCAAGATCCTCATGTCTTCTAATTTGAGCATCAGCTCGGCCTTCCAGTGACACCTCATCTATAGAGGTCACCTCTTCAGTGCTCACTTCCTTTCACTCCTTTGTATTGGAGTCATGGTGGTTTGTTCATTGATCCAGGGGTTCTTTCATTCTGGGGGGCTTTGGAGAATCGACCCTCTCTCATGGGGTGGTTGGCACCACACATTGTACTTATGGCTTTGAGAGAGTCTCTTGAAGTCATTCTTTCTGTCTTTGCTTTCTTTTCATCTCTTTTTGGAGAGGAGTTTTTCCCACTGGGTTTTCTCCTTTACTCTAGTTTATAGAGATTTCCTTGTATTGGGTACCTGATCAGGCCTTGTCGTCGGGACCCTTTTTTCATGCTTTCTTAGCTGTGCTAGGTTAGCTTCCTCCTGAGCTACACTTAAGGGGGGTGTTAGAGTAATAGATATATTTGACTTTATGATTAAATCGTTTTGGTTTAGTTAATTAAGTCCTCTATTATTCTATTTCACTTAAGCTTACTCCTTTTAGGTGAATAATAATTAATATTTATATTAATTATTATTCCTCAACCTAGCTTTGTGTGGCTTTAGGGATTCCATCCTTATAAGCCGCTTTTGTAATTATTTGTTTATTCTCTCTTAATACAATTTGAGCTCTAACATTTTTTGAGGGGTGATCTCACAATAGTGAGTCCCACTTTTTGGGACGAAGGATTTTGGATATGCAAACAAAAAAAAAAATTTGACGTCTTCACCCGAAGTGAACTCTTCGGGCGAAGTGGTTAAGATGCTTCGCGCGAAGCATACCAAGTAAGATACTTCGCGTGAAGCCACAACTTCGCGCGAAGTTGCACACAGTAGTGCTTCGCGCGAACACCCCCTTCGCGCGAAGCCACTTTATTGACCAGAATTTTTATAAATTTCTGACAAGTCATGTCATTTTCACTATTCACTTTGCGAGATTTTGTGGACCCGGTGCTTGGAGCGAACCAGTGATGACCACTACGACGTCAGCGCTTCCAACCTTTTTCGACCTCTTTGTGATTGTTATTAGCATCAGGTACATGCATTTTTCTCATTTTTTATTGTAAATTCTACGTTTTATCTTCATTTTAATTAATTATTTATTTTAAATAATATTTAGTTTATAGAAATGTTAGAAAGTGATAATTGGATTTTAGAATTTGTTAGAAAATTATTGTAGTATGTTAGAAAATCATGTAACTTATTATATTAGAAAATGTTTGAAAACTTTAAAAAACTGTAGTATAAATGTTAGAATATATGTTAGTAAATGTTAGAAAATTGTAATTTATTATAGATTAGAAAATATTAGCAAATTGTAAC
>MU225966.1:1596370-1619705 GCA_018584345.1 Thuja plicata | reverse complement strand
AGGTCCTAATTGGTCTTATTAGTCACATGTTAGGTCTTAATTCAAGTTCTATTAGGTCTTAAGGGTCCTATTAGGTCTTATTAGTAGGTATTAGATCTTATTTGGTCTTTTGTGTGTGTGTGTGTGTTAGAGAGAGAGAGAGAGATTATTGTTTATTTTTTGGACCTAGGGATTGCAATTTTGTTTTTAGTTGTGTCTAGGTTAACATTTAAAATATTTTCTAGCTACGGTTTCTTGTTTCAGTTGTGTTTAGGTTTAGGTTTAGGTTTTCTACCTAGGGTTTTAAGTTTTGAAAGTCTTCTTGTTTTCTACAATAATTTACAAAGTAAAATAAAACTAAACATAATGTAATTTACTGTAATCCTATTAAAAAATAAACTTCAAACATTAAACATAATTTGTATTGAAAATTAAATATTAAACTAGTTTTGAGAGAGAGAGAGAGAGAGAGAGTTTATTGTTTATTTTCTAGACCTAGGGTTTACAATCTTCTTTCAGTTGTGTTTAGGTTTTATTTTTCTACCTAGGGTTTCTTGTTTTAATTGTGGTTAGGTTTAGGTTTAGGTTTTAGTTTTCTACCTAGGATTAAATTAGTTTTGAAAGTTTTGTTGTCTTCTACAATAAATTAAAAATTAAAATAAAACTAAACATAACAATTTATTTTAATCCTATTAAAAAAAACTTTAAACATTAAATAGTAAACATAAGACATTTTTTAACATTAAACTAACTAAAAACAACAATAAATTACATTTTTAATGAAAATAATAAAAAAATAATAATAATAATGATATGTACCTAGACTCGGAAAAATAACAGCAAGGGGGTCAGTGGTAGCTCTCAAAATAGGCACTTGTCTACAGAAAAACATGATTTCATTTTGCAAGTTGTGAAAATGACTTGCAAAAAGGTTTAAAAGAAAAATTAAATACTTTTACAAAATGGGCACCCATTTTTTAAAAAATGGGTGCCCATTTTGGTCCGAGCACCCAAACCAGAACAAGTTCCCATTTTTTAAATGGGCACCCATTTTATATTTACGGCTCGAGCACACGAAGAATAACAGGTACCCATTTCTTAAAACATGGGTGCCTATTTTGGTTTGCCAATTTTTTTTGGCTGCAGACTTTCGCGGAATTGGCACCCAACTTTGTGCTTGCACCCAAGTGTGTTTTTATATTTTTATGATTATGTAGGATTTTTTTTTTTTCAAAATTTAAGAGAATAAAATAAAATTAATTTAATATGCAAGATCTAGTCTCTAAGAAAAAGAGGCAAATCATTTAACACCAAAAACAAAGAGTTGTCTATCGCAGGTTCACCAAAATGTAACATAAGAAATTGGATATTCTAAGATGCTACATTTGAAATAGATTTGTGTTTATGGAAATGGGTGTGAGGAGGGTAGGATTGTCCTATTATTCCCAAATTTATTAAAGGGAAGATCCAAATTGATTAACCCTAAAGAAAGGATCAATGCATAAATGAATCAACCTATCAAGGATAGAGATAGAGAGGAAAACCCTAATTCCCATTTTGTAGAAAGATTAATAACTTTAATTGAATTGAATAGGAGAAATGTACTAACCTTGGAATATTGTAGATCTGAAGAATGCTATTTTTTGAAGCCTGTGTTGAGTTTCTGGAAAATCTGAGACTGGATCAGGAATAGAAACAAAAAGACAAACAAAACCTAGAAACCTTTTTGTGTTCTGACACAGTTTCAATTTTTACCCTCAAGTCAATGTCACCATTGACCAAAATTTTTGACTGTGCCCTACAGAAGAATCGACCTAAAAAAGTCTCAGACTGAAATTCTATTTTCATATCCTGTAAGTTTGCCGAAAAGGGTATCCAAATCTCCATCCTGATATGATGTTCTGAACCTGTACCTACAAAAAAATGGTTTTTTTTTTGGGCAAAGGGTTTTTTCTTAGCCAAACCCTGATTTAGGAATCAACCTTGAAATCAATAATTGAAATAAAGAATGCTTCCAAGTATTAGAAGTAAATCTAATAATGAAGCTATGATATTCAAATAGATATGCGATTGGATTTTGAATGTAAAGAAGTATGTAAATATGAAGGCTTGGAATCAATAAGAAACCATAAACCTCCATGATTGTATGCTTGGAATCCACCTTGAAGGGAGAATGAATGAATCTTGAGGATGCACAAAGGATCTTGAAGGAAGATCACTCCACCATGATGGATAGATCTAGGGTTTGAATGATGAATCTTAAATGCTTGAATGAAATCCCTTCAAAGGCTTGAAAGATTGAATCATTGATCTTAAATGGAGAACTTGAATGCTTGAGAGGAACAATTGAACACTTTGACAAATGGAGAACATGTAGAATAATGAATGCTTGAATTATCACTTTTGTACTTAGAGCTCACTTAGGATTGCTTCTTGTGTCTTAGAGAAAATGAGAGGAGAAAGTTTTCTTTTATATGAAATTAGGGCACAATCTTCTAGAGAGGCCTACAAAGGAGAATTAAATTCCAATTGGACCCATGCCCCTAGAAGAGGACCTACATGAAATATAATTTAAGAATCATTTCTTCGGAACCCAAAAATGTCGACCCAGAAGCCGGAAATGAATTTTTGATTACCTTCTATAGTTAACAGACTTCTAGATTTGAAAGGGGGAGCCAGGTCAAGGTCGAGGTCAACCTTGACCTAGGTAAAGGTCAAGGTCAACCTTGACCCAGGGAGTCAGGACCCCTGGAAAACATTCCAGTTGGGATAGGAGGTTTCTTGAGAGGCCCAATCATGGTCCTAAACAGACATAGAAGTAAGAGAGGATGCAGAAATGAGGGGACAATGTGATGGTGGTCAAAACACCCCCTAAGGAGGGCTAAACCTTCTTAACATGGAAGTGCTTCCATTTTAAGATGATACATAAATTTCAAATGTTAAGCCACCTCCTTTATATGTGTCTTTGATATTTGGTAACAACTTAGTACACAGCTATATGGTTGATAGTGGTGCAACCATTACAATTATGCCTAAGACAATTGCATATTTTCTTGATTTAAATTATGAGTGTCTTGAGAAGGGAGTAATTCAGTTAGATGCTTCATTTGTCCACACTTTAGGTGTTGTCAAGAATGCAAGTTTGAACCTTCATGCTTTCCCAAACTTCTCTATTCCATAGGACATTTATGTAATTGATTTTCCCCCTTATTTTTTCCTGTCTTTATAGGTATTTTACAACAAAGATCAGGGGATATTTCTCATCACATTAGTCTCATATACTGTTTAGAACAAGGTATGGTGCAAAAGTAACCATAAAATTAGAGTTTTTGACCAAGGATCACATACAACCCTATATTCAAAGCCCTATTAATGCTATCTGTGTGATCATGGATGCTGATGAGATTAAAGATTATCAAACTTTTGATACTCAAATAGAAGGGATCCCTATTATATTATTGGATGAGTGGGCAACTAGGAATGCTTTTGGTAATCAAGATAGTGTTAAATTTATGATGCTAGTTTTGGTAATTATATGATATCTAAATCTGATCTGGTTATTCAAAACAAGATAAAAGGCCATGAGGATGATTTAGAGAAACCTAATCAGCTTTGGGATTTATATTTTCATGGATCTAGAAACAAGGATGGAGTTGGTGCAGGGGTTATGCTTGTGTCTCCAGATGGTGAGAAATATTATGTTGCATTCAGATTATCTTTTCCTTATTCTAATAATGTGGTTGAATATGAAGGATTGATACGGGGCCTAGAATGGGCAAGGAAAAGAAATGTCAAGTGTTTGAGGAGATTTGGAGATAGTGAATTGGTAGTTAATCAGGTGAGAGGTTTGAATTTTTTTAGGAATGATATTTGAAACTATATAAGGATAGAATATTAGATATTTTAGATGATTTTGATGCATTCAACTTTATGTTTGTACCTAGAAATAAAAATTAGCATGCTGATAGGTTGGATGCTATTGGTGCTCAAGCCATAATTTCTGAACATAAAGGTGTGATTACTGATCAATCGCACATTAATATTGTGGTTAGGCCATCCATTCCAGATAATAAAGTTAACTGGCAGGTTTTTAATACTGATAAGCAGATTTTAAACTTTATGGTAGAAGCAGATGTCTTTTTAGCTTCTAAAGATAGCAAAGTGGAACAATAGTTTGGTGACCAAATTATACAATTGAAGTCAAATAAACTCCCTAAAGGACTGGTTAGTTTGGATTCCATCTTTAATTTTAATGATCAGTTCAAGAAGAACAAAACTAGAATGCTCATGAAAAAAGTTCATTATGAGGAGTTGGAGATATTTAGAGATAAATTCCTAAAGGTTGGTAATGTTAACTCTCCTAAAGAGAAAGAGTTGTTTATTGCTTTATTTAAATAATTCAATGATGTCTTTGTTTGGGATTATGCTGATTTGAAAGGGTTTGACCCTCAATTCACTAAACACACTATTGAATGAGAGCCCAATTCTAGGCAAATCAGGCAAAGACAAAGGCCAATTAACCCCAAGTTAGAGCCCCTAATGCTTAAAGAGCTCAACAAAATTCTTGATAGTAGAATAATTTTCCCAATTAAACATACCTCTTGGGTTTCAAATATAGTTCCTTTTAGGAAGAAAAATGGGGAGATTAGATTGTGTGTGGATTTTAGAGACCTTAATAGGGAATCTCTGAAAGATAGACACCCTCTTCCATCAATGGAATAAATATTGCAGTATGTTTCTGGTTCTAAAAGGTTTTCACTTGTAGATGGTTATTTTGGTTACAATAAAGTGTTAGTGAAAAGGGAGGATCCATTTAAAACAACTTTCACTACTAAATGAGGAACAATGGCATACAAAAGAATTCCTTTTGGTTTATCAAATGCAGGTGCTACATTTCAGAAATCTATGGAAATGGATTTTAAAAATATGATGTACAAATTTGTCTTTTATTTGGATGATGTCACCATTTACAACAAGATTGCAGATCAACATATAGGCCATTTAAGGAAAGTGCTTCAGAGATGTAGAGATTTTGGAATCTCTCTCAATCCAAAGAAGTCAATTTGTGTATTCCATGAGGGTAAAATTTTAGGACATCAAGTTTCAAAAGAAGGTACAACAATAGATCCATAAAGAATCCATGTAATTCTTTACTTATCACTACCAAAACATAAGAAAGGATTGCAAAGCTTTATTGGAAGAATTAATTTTGTTAGACACTTTATCCCAAACATTGCCAATTTGTTAAAACCTTTAACTACAATACTAAAGAAAAATATGCATTTTAGCGGGACTAAAGAGGGAAAGTCAAGTTTTAAATAGATTAAACATACCCTATCATCAGTTCCTACATTAGCTAATGCTGATTTTTCTAAATATTTTATCTTATATGCTTATGGAGGATATGAAACTATTTCAACTATGTTAGTGCAGAAGAATGATGACAATCTAGAACAATTGGTTGCCTTTTTGAGCAAAGGGATGGATGACTATGAACTAAGGTACAACTTTATTGAAAAAAATGTGCTTGCTATTATTAAATCTTAGAAAAAATTTAAGCATTTGGTTGCAAGAAACAAGTTCATTTGATGGTAGCACATCCTAGCATAAAAGAGTTCCTATTAAAAAAATATGTAAATGAGAAAAGAGTAGGATGGATCACCAAAGTTATGGAATATGATGTGCATATCCATGTAACTAATCTAGTTAGAAGCAAGGTTTTGTGTGCACAAATGGAAAAAAGGAAGAGGATACTAAAAGCAATAAGGAGTTTGTATTTCTTAAAGAAAATCTTGTACCTAATGACCAACCAACAACTTGGTTGACTGACATGACCATATTTTTACAAACTGGACAATGTCCACCTAATCTTGATAAAGAAAAATGGAGGTATTTCAGATTACAATATGTTCCTTATGTTTTTGTTAATGGTTTTCTTTATAGGAAATATTTTTATAGAATGCTGCTAAAATGTATTGATATTGCTGATCAAAGAAAAATATTATCTAAATTTCATGATGGATAACTTGGATGGCACTTTAACCCTAAGAATACAACTTGGAAGATCTTAAGAGAAAGCTATTATTGGCCTAATTTATTTAGGGATGCCCACTCTTTGGAAATAAAGTGTCAAAAATGTGCTTTTTGGTAGGAAAACAAAGGCTAGAAACATTGTCACTGAAGGCTATGATTGTTGAAGAGTCATTCATCAAGTGGCGAGTAGAATTCATAGGTCCTATTAACCCTAATCCTAGTTGAGATCACAAATGGATTTTGACTACTATAGACTACTTTACAAGGTGGACCGAGGCTATTTCATTGAAGGAATCAACTGGATCTGCTGTTCTCAACTTCAATGAAGACATTATAACCAGGTTTGGGGTACCTCAATCAATCATTTCAGATAATGCATTAGCTTTTGTTGGCTCTAGAATAACATAATGGGCTATTAAAAATGGGATCTATCTGAATATGTCATCTAACTATTACCCTCAAGGTAATGGACTTGCTAAGTCTACCAATAAAAACCTTATAAGGATTATCAAGAGGACTCTACAGGAGAACAAAAGGGATTGGCAATCCAAGCTCAAGGCAGCTCTATGGATGGATAGAATTACACCAAAGAAGATCACTAGAAGATCACCCTATAGACTAGTTTATGGTAAGGAAGCTAGGTTACCAATTTCTACTAAGTTTCTAGCCGTACAACTAACTGATCAAATGATGTTATTTGAAGAAGAAGATCCTCTTAAGCTAAGGTTTTCTGAGCTATTGCAACTAGAAGAGGAAAGGAGAAGAGCATTAAATAATGTGTAGCTAAGACAGATTCAAAATAAGAGGTTTTTTGATAATAAATCTACACCTAGATAGTTCAAGGAAGGTGACCAAGTTATTAAATGGGATGTCTTGAAAAGTAGACCAGGGCAGCATGATAAATTTGACAAGTTTTGGTCAGGCCCATTTGTCATCACTGAGTCTAAAGAGAACAATGCTTTTCAACTATCCACCATAGATGGAGATATCTTACCTATCCCAGTAAATGGGATCTTCCTCAAGATTTTATTTGAGGGTTAGTACTTTCTAAGGTAGAATTTCCATTTCAATAGGTGTTGTCAAGCATTACGTGTCATTAGGTTTCATTTTCAATAAAATGCCTTCAGGCACAAAATTTAGTTGTAGGTTGCATGATTCTTTAGTTTAGGTTCATTTTCATTTCAATAAAGGGTACATTTGATTTTTCCTGGTGTTTGACTCAATTACCCAATGAATAAGGTATATAGTTCATGTCTAGCAGATAGATATCCAATAGAAGTTGACAGAATTGTTATCCTAATTTTTTACATGCATGATAATAACCAAAAAAAACCAAAGATTACATAAAGATACATCATTTAAATAATAGTACTCATCTAATATAGATAAGATACATTTATATTACATTCATATGATCAGAGCCATTTTACTCTAAGTATTCATCATTTCTCAAGTTTACAAATCATACTTGATCATTACATTGTGTATTGAAACTAAATTTGACAAAGAATGTTCTTTTCATATTACATCCTTTGCATTGGAAATTAGAGGAATATATGAATAAAATAAAGCATGATAGAGGTATGGGGAATAAGGGTCCATGGAAATCCTTTAGGTGTCTTCTACATTCTGGAGTTGGTTGTCTGCATCTCTCAGGTCTTCATATCTTTAGCTCATTTCAACATGTATTGCATCCTAGGTCTTTAGGTCCTGTATAATGCATCATGGGAAAAGAAGTGCTAGATCTAAATTGGATCTAATTAATGCATGAAAACCTTAAAATACATCATACAACAATCATACTTTCATAATTGCACATTTGCAAATAACACGAATCCAAGGGAAAAATATGCATCTACACTAACATAATAGTAGTATCAAAGGGACATATCTATATGAAACCTTTTAATTTCCATGAAAATCATCTTGCATTATGCAAAGAGTTTCTATTTTACAAACCAGAGATCTGAATTAAAGGGACTTGGATCTTTGTATCTTTAGAAACCTTTTTTAGAAGAGCAAGGTAGTGCCAGATTAGTAAACAAAATCAACTAAACAACATTAATGCATGAATAGTCATGACACGTGCTATTCACAAATAAAATATGTTAAATTGGTTATGTTCACTAACCTAACCTTTGAGATTTTTGGTGATGTTATCATACAAAAGAAAAAGAAGTACATTCAAGTGTAGAGACTAATGAATTATGAATTCCCTAACAACATAGAGAAAGGAAAAGTGTAGTGAGTGTCCCGAGCCCATGCTGGAACCTTAGAAGATGGATTATCTAAAGAGGAAAGAATGCTATAATTCATGAAGACAATATGAAAGGTCAAATGCAGAAAAGAAAAGGAATGTAGTTCATAATACTGAGCTACAAAAGTTGATAACATTGCATTTATATCACTTATATCAGCATGTTCTTATGCAATAAAATGTAGGGTTCAATTGAAGGAAAGCATATGAATACTATACTTTTATCATATAAATGCAATAAGTTCAGCAATTCATGAATGAGAAACATTGAAAGATAGTGATGATGCAAACTGTAATGTTTTTATAGTATTGAAGCCAAAGATGCTACAGAATGAACAAATACTAAGAAAATATGTATGAGAAGACAAGAGAAAAGAATGGTGCTATTCAAGACTAAAAGAAATAGTAACACAAAATCCAAATAAAATTATCTAAAACCCTAGTATGTATATGCAGATGCACTTCATAACTTTGCCTTCAGTGATGAATAACAGTGATAGTTCATAAGAAATGATGATGCTATTCATAAATAATAGTGTTATCAGAGAGAAAGAGGAAAATGCATATAATAGGGAAAAGAAAAAAAATATGCTTTTTAAAAAGTATTTAACAGTAAGAATTCATATTCAAACACTATTGATGCCAAGATAATCAGTAATCAAATGTAGAGCGACTACTGGTATATATGAACAAAGAAAAGGAAAATAATAGTGTTATCTAAAGAGCTAATGATAAAAAGTTACATTGCAATAGTCAAACAGCTAAGCATAGTCATGTTTATTGGTGTTACAAGCCTGTGCTCAAACCCCATAGACATAAATGCTTCAAATAATCTAAATGCATATGTTTATATTGAAAGTGAAAATAATGTTTCTTACTGGAGTCAGAGTGACCATTTAAGATAGTGATTCACATTTTCCATTCTCAAAAAGACCACACAGTTAACAATTTCAGACATGTCTTAATTATGTCCACAATTAAAGCCACCTGAAAGTAAGAGGGATATTAAATGCAAATGGTATGGTTACTGTCGACAACACATAGAAAGAGAAAAAAACCCAAGTTCAATAGTGAGTGAACATCTAATGAAGGAGACTGCAGAATAAAAGAATCGATAGTGAAAGTATTACTTCCCAAGTTCTTATCACAAATAAGTGCAAGGCCCAGTAACAAAAAATGGATCTATTTAATAGCTCGAGCTTTCAAACCTAAGAAACAATTTGAATAAAAGTTTCATATAAAAGAAAACCTAGAATCATTATTATGGAAAAGCATCAAAACCAAGAAAGCATGAGAGTTATTTAACAACACAACAAGTTCAACAGTGATTTCAATTGAAAGGGGAAGGAATGAAGTAACTTATCTAGAGAGATGCTCGATATTAACACCAGTGCTATAATCATGTGAATCCAGAGCCCCAAATCGGTAGAAAAGACTCTAGTTCAAGAGCCTGAGCTCTATGTTCAAGAATATGTCAAGTGCCCAAGCTCCATGGTCCAACATATGTCAAAATTCGATTTCCAAGTTAAAACATGGACTCCACAATCAAAGGTGGATTAAAATGACAGTCCTATTATTGGAATTATATGATGTTCCCAATGACTAAGAGGGGGGGGTGGTGAATCAGGAACCAATAAAACTTAATCCTTTTAATCCATAAATAGATTAGCTTATTTTTTTGCATACATATAACTTAAAAGTAAAGTATCATATACAACATATAATACTATATTTGGTTACCCATAAACCTTCCAAAAGAAAGTAAAACTAGGGTGCAGATGATACCCACAAGATTTAGTACTACAATATAAATTTAGCCTGTTAAATCTTACAATAACCACTTCTAACGGTCTATCTTGTTAAGCATATAAATGAATTTTAGGTCCACCTTGTTAAAGGATTTTGTACAATACAATAATTAATCTGACTTGGTTAAGAGATTTGAATAAAGGACTATTAGTTCCACCTTGTTAAAGGATTTTGTTGATCCACCTATGAGAATGAACCAATTTATGATCTTCTCTGTACAACTATGATTGTTGAATAAGATCCTTTGAAAATAATTGATCACCTGAATGTGATAGATAAGTCTATGTTGTCCTAAACACTTCTACACTTAACTCAAACTGCATTCCCATAATCATATTCATCTTCTTCTCATACATTTATTTTTGGATAAAAAAAACTATCTTACATATATATCTTTATCCAACAAATAAATCAGTAAGTCAGCTTGCAATAAACAAATTTATATTTAAAAATATATGCAAAGTTGGCTTCAAACTGTCACTCAGGTCCAAAAGACTACTTAGGTGATAAACTGTCACTCATACGATACTAAACACTCAGGTGATGCTAAACACTCTAGCAATGTTGAACACTTGGATGACACTGTATACTCAAGTAACACTGAATGACTAAGTGTTTTGATACTAATTGACAATATGTCTTTCCATAAGGTCTATAATCTCCTCCTTTGGCATTAGTGACAAAAACAATTATCATTAAACTTTGTATCTGATATGTCAAAGATCCCCCTTACTAGTTTCTCAGGTTTTGACACTTGCTCTGCTGCTCGGGTCTAACTGATTCTGCTTTTGTATTTTTAAAAATTGTTATTGAAACATATACCTTCTACACTATTCACTATATATGTGATATTTACAATGACATTTCCCTCTTATACAATGTTATTTCCCCCTTTTTTTTGACAAGAATGCCAAAAAAAATGTCATCTATAGGTTTATCCTGAAGAAGGAAAGAAAATCACTATGTACCTTCAAAATTTTAGACAAAGTGTTGTCCCAATTATCCTACAGCACCTTCAAGATGTGCAATTCAACTTGTAATTCTTCAGATAGCTCTATCATCAGCTCAAACTAAGGATTTGTTATCATGAATGAGAGTTTTAGCATGTGTTATGGGTTTTTGCATTCCATCCATGTGTGGTAGAAGTTGGCTTTGAATGGTTGTAAGAGATTCTCTAATTCTTTCTTCTTCTCTCAACACTTTAGCCTACGATTCAGTAAGATACTTTATTTTCATGAAGTGAGTAGAACTGGTGCTCGGATCAAGTGCTAACTGCCTTGCACTTTCCTTCATGTCTACATTGATCTTTACTATCTTGTTCTTGATTTCCATGGTAAAGTTAGAGGAGTCAGTCAACTTTAAAAATAGTGCTACAAAGTTTTTCACATAGTTTTTAGAGTGTTGATAATATATGTAAACTGCACCTAGTCAATTTCAATCTTCTTTGCAATGCTCTCTAGAACCTTGTTCTCAAATTTCTTCTCTACCTTCCCAAGTAACTTCTCCTAACCATTCATGTATCTGTTGAACTTGTGGACAATTACAACAAGTTGTTCCATTATTAATTCACTCTCATTGACTTCAATCTACAATGCATCTACAAATATGCCTTTTACATCTTCAAGTACTTTGTTTCCTTGTCTTTCCTTTCTGAGTTTCTACATATATTTTTGATAGATCTCAATTAGGAATCAAATTCTCTTTATCTAGATCTATCTCATTAGTTATTACTGCCTTTGATTTAGGACTTGGTGAAGGAACAATTTCCTTACCTTTATCTACCTCATCCTTTACTTCAGTATTCAATCAAATTAGGTCATTGACCTTTATAGTACAAATTTTTGGATCACCATTTATTGATGAATCAAAACTAGAAATGTCTACCTTTCCTTTCTATGACTCGGGTGCGCATGTCTCACTAGTAAGAGGAGCCTGTATCTCGGTCGTTGTTTGTTTAGATGTAGATTCTGTAACCTTTTCTTTTCTCAGAGTCACTATACTATGTATGGGAGATTGGGGTAGTGATTCCATTACCTCAACTGCAATCTTCTCTATGTTTGAATCTTCAATAGTCTATACCTTGGGTAGAGTATCATCATTTCCTTGTGATGGAAGGTTTGTACTTGGTACTTCTTCTTTCACATTGCTTTTTTCTATTTCAAATATTTATTACCACACTAATGTGGCATGTTGAGCTACTTCTTCTATATTCTTGTTCAATATTTAAAATTCCCTGAATTTGGGGGTGTGATTATTCTCATATTTTCTCAAGGCCTCTTTCACTTCTTTGCCTTTCATTGCAGGCATGAACTGCTTCAATGTCTCTTCCCTTATATCTCTTTCAGTTTGTATTGCATTCTTCCAGGGAATAGAGACCATCTTAAATAAGTCTTCAGTCATATAACTCTTCAAACTGGAAGGGTCATATTTCCACTTTGCCATCTTCCCCACCATTGCTTGCTCAAATTTTTCCTTTTCTTCTTCTGTCCTAGAAGCATACTTCAATGATTTTAAAGAACTCATGGCTCTTCCTTCTTTAAGGTCTTTGATCTTTTGATCAAGTGTGGGTGTGGGTTTAGTAAAGACCACAGTATCTTCTTCACCATCATCCTCTTCATCACTTAGTATACATTTTCTCCTTGATCTATTTAGTGTGACAACATGAGTAGTTAATTTTTCCTTTTTCTGTCTAGGTGTTGTCTTCCTCTTCTTTTGTGGAGGATGTTATGCCCTGCATCCCCGTCCCTACATTTTGTGTGCAAAATGTTGGGTCCCCCTTTTTTCTTTTATTTTGTTTTTTCTTGCGGCTTTGCCTTGTCTTCCTTTTCCTTTTTATTTTTATTTCTCCGAGGTTTTCTTCCCCAGAGTGTTGTTTTCTTGGTTTTGTTTTCTCCTCTAGGACTCTGTTCCCGGAGGTTTTATTTTGGTGGGAACCAGATTCCAGACTCTGAGATTCTTCGCCACGATGTTCTCAAGGGCATAGTCATGAGGAATCCCCGGGCCCGGACTCCGAAGGTTTCGCTTGACCTGAGATCTCCGGAAGGAGGAGGATTACTTTTTACCGTGGGTATAAATAGAACTTATCTGTCATTTTCACACTTACCATGATTAAAACCTTCAAGCACTTAGAGCGAATTAGAGTGATTTCAAAGCGATTAGCAGAGCATTTACAGAGAATTTGTGATAATCAAAACTTAACACCTTCTATTGTTCTCAGGCATACGCAAGTGCTTCGTGGTGGTGATTTTGACTGCTTGAAGATTCAAGTTATTGCAGAGTTCTCTCGGTAATCCCTTCTTTTCCTCTACCTTCGACATTCTCAGGTTGGTGTTTCTACCTTCCCTCCTCTCTATTTTGCTTCCATTTTCTAGTTTTCTTCAGGTTTTCTTGGTTTTGTTTGTTTTTGTTTTGTTTTGCTTCTCGGTTGTCTGGTCCTTCATTTCTGGTTTTGCCGCATGTTGGTGGGTTGGCTCTGCCAAAGGGTTGTCCGCCCTCTGTGCAGAAGTTGTTTCTATCAAGTCTGTAAATTGCATGTACATAATGTAAATAGCATGTAAATATGTTTTCACCTTCGTTCCTGGTTTTCCCATGGGAGTCATCCCGTGTGCATATTCATGTATATATGTGCATATCTGTAGATAACCCTTGTATATCCCCTGTCCTCTATATATACCCCTCAGCTCTATGTATATCCTTCTAGGTGGCTTGACAAGCTGGTCGAGTCACCTTTGCTTTTGGTTTTTCACCTCCGAACTCGCTTCGAGGCAGAAAACCACCTGTTTGAAACTCGGCCCTCGGCCGGTTTCAAACAGGCAATTTTCTCTCTCCTCCATCAAGTCTGTCAGGGCCTCATTTATGTCCCATGCGTGCAGTCAATTCCAGCCAAGTGGTTTTCCCTTTTTGCGCATTCAGGCAGTTGGCTCCGCCGTCATCGCCATAACTCACACTTAATGCCAACACACGTGGCATCCACGTGGGCCTGGTAACTTGCCTTTTCATTCTTTCTTTCTAACAGTAATTTCTCGAGGCCTCAGGCCTCTTACCACCATCCATCCTATGTCTTCTTCAAGTGTGATAAAATTTCCCAGACCCGGATGTATGATGAAAATCCTAATTTTACGATGTGTTTTTCTTTTCGGGTATCTTTGCGTAAAACTAACTTTTCAGGAAAAGAAAATGGTGCGGTGGTAAGACCTCCGGACCCTGGAGTAACTATTTTATTTTGATGAAAAAGATTCTAACAATCACTTTGTCTCGTAGGTTCGCAGACTTCATCTTCCAAACATGTCTGAAGCATCTGCATCATCTCCTCCCGGAAGTCCAAAATTACCAACCACAACGGAAACCAGGGCAGCAGCAAAGTCAAAGATGGAGAAAGCCCTAGAAAATATTCCCCTCACTATGAAGTATGTATAAGATAATGCCATTATGGGCTCAAAGATTGAGTCCAAGGTAAAACTACTGACCGACACCAATGTCAGGACTTAGGCAGAAATGCAAGCCCTTGTAAAGATAATGCACATCCAGTGACAGGCTGGAGACAAGCTCGCGATCAACATCGAGGGTTCTGGAATCCTTCGGGCAGCTTGCTTCTCATGCTCCATGCAATCTCTAGAGCTTATTTTGACACTGGCCACCAACTACAACTCTTTTGTTCACATCCGCAGAGCCCACAGGGTACCCCATGCCACTGGTGTCCCTCGACCTAGTCACATTCCAAGTGGGCTTGGGTATCCCACAATTTGATAAGGCCACAGTGGTCACAAGGACGGACACCTTGAAATAGTTCACACAACTGGAGGACGCTGCCCGGGTGTACATGAATACCCACTGGCTTAAGGCCCCGAAGAGGGACCCAAAGAGAACGAAAATATAAATCCCCTACTCTGAATTTGAGGAGAGCATCCAGATGGGGATAATAGCATTAGCCCAGGTATTTGGGCAGCCCTCCGCCCAGGAATTTGCAAAATGGATGTACTATTTCCTCCTTGGAATCGCCACCAAGGAGGGGTTCTTCGACTGGGCCACCATAATCTCCAATCATGTCGACTCCCAGTTCCAGCAGTTAAACCAGAAGAAGAAGTTCTACATGTCTTCTTACATTTTCTGGGCCCTGGTGCAACAGAGGCCCCACTCTAATGGCCTACTCACAGATGGCCTTCTTGGGATTGGCCCAACACAAAAAGCACCATGGGACCATTTCCCATAGATTTAATGGGAGGCCAGCTTCCCCAGTTTCTGCCAAGTAAATGATTCATTCGTTTACTACCACCTGCTCACACCTGCCCAGGATGCTGGATACCGCCTATCTATTAAGGTGATGAAGTTAGTTAGTAGTTATGGGCACTACTATATCCAATTCTAGTAGCATACATACATTAGGGTTGCCGGCTTCTCTAGCAAACCCTACTTGTTGCCCAAGCATTGTGGGGACAAGATTGTGCTGCTAGAATATTGCCAGAAAATAATGGAGCTACATACCTTCTTCGCCCATAAGAAGGTTCCCAACGTCTCATTCCCAATCTCCTGTGGGAACTACACCTGCAGTCTAGCGGCCACAAAGGAGGCAAACAATGAGCTAAAAGGTTATAACTTGCAAGAATTCTATCTGGCATGGAGAAACTTTGATTCGCATGGCAGAATTGCGGTGGCACTGCCCCAGGCTTCAAAGCCCCACCACATACACATGGAAGACTTCTGGGCTGATTGCCAAGATGACGTAGATGTGCAGAGTAGGCACTATGATAGAATGATGGCCAGAATGATACAGGAACTAAAGCTCCAAAGATTCCCAATGGGTTTTTTAGACACCGCCCCCACCATAGATCCCCATTACAAAGAAAAGGGGATTGATAAAATGGCACTACCGGCAATGGATTGGGCCACCTAGGAGGGGCCCACGATTGAGGACTTCACTCGGGAAGTGGTTGAGAAAAGTCACGCCTATTTCAAAGGGGTGTGCCCAGGGAGTATGTGCCAAGCTCCCCGACCGGCTCCAAAATTAGCACCACAGCCGGCACCAAGATTGACTCCGGGGGCCGGGACTTCTTCACACGGTGCATAACGAGGCTGGCCACTCCCCCACTCATGGCCAGACCAATTCGTCCCCCTTCCTCCCCGTTGCTGGTAGCCTTAATGGTGAAGGAAATAAGGGTGGATCCCATGGAAGTGGCAGCAATAGCCGATGCGGGGCCACCTTTGGTTACTCGGAGGAAGAGAAAACACATCCAACAGCCTAAGGCAGAACCAGTACCGAAGGCATCCCTCCCCCAAGAAGTGGAGATCCTTTCTTTTAGTTCCCCAAAACTGGAGAAAGAAGAAGAAAAGGCGGAGGTCCCGGCTAGTCACCCTTCGGAAGAGGAGTTTGACTTATTTGCGACCGATGAGTTCAAGAATCTATAGGGGGATGATACACAGACGGAGACAGAAGTCCTAGAGAAAGAACAAGAGGCTGCGGACCCAGAGGACTTGGAACAGGAACCTGCACAAGAACAAGGGTAGGAAATAGAAGAAAAGGAGTTAGAACTGGAAATTATCTTCGGGGCTCCAGAAACGTAAGGTCTGGGAGTGGACCAACTGAAGCTAGATGAACAAATGGTATTCACTGGGGGAACTGGACCCCCAGGACTAATCGTAAACCCAGCCACCATGTTCAAAGGGCCACTCCCGGGAGCAACCTTCGAGCAGGTAATCACAGCGGCCCAAACTCTAAATCTTGGCCCAATACCTCCCCTGCTCCCAACAGAGGAAGAAACCCCGACAAAAGAAGAACAAGAAGAATGAGAAGCAGAACAAGAACAACTTGAAGAGGAAATCCCTGAGGAAGCCTACCAGGGTCCAGACCCAGCAATTGACATACGGGACCAGGCCGAGGACATGGAAGTTGAAAAGAATGTTGCTGTAGAAGAGGTTAAGGTAGGGATAGAGACAGATGAGGTCCACGTCATTGAGGAGCAACAACCATGGGACACCGGGAGAGAATCTGGAGAACAAACTCTGGCAGGAAGGCCACCTCTCCCACCTCTGTGGCTGGTAGAAAGTAGGAAAAGAAAATCCCAATCCGCTCTGGTGATTCCCCTCTCCCTAGCTGAGATGATGGCCCAAGTACAAGCCCTACCAAAGGAAAAGAAGGCCCGGATAGTTCATAGTCTACGAATTGGGCCGGGCAGAGAAACAGTTACTATTGTGGAAATGCCTCCCCTAGACACTGATGAAGCAACTGCAGACCCCGCAGATTACAATGTTGCAGAGGTATCCCTGGGCAAAAAGGGAAAGTAGGGCAAGGTTGATTTGCTGAAGGAGGCAGCAAGGGTAGTAGAAGCCCGATATGAAAAGGAGGCCCAGAGGCTCAAGGATGAGACAGAAAAGAATGCAAACCTTATGGGGTTGCTTACTGAGCTGGCCAGACCCATCAATGCCGCCCCTCCAGAGACCTCCACATCAGAGGAATTACCGTAGAGCGACATAGACTCCCTGCGAGTAATGAAAAAGAAGGCCCAAGCAGTAGACAAATGGGTCGCCCTACAGGTAAGAAACACCCGGCGTTTCCTGGCGTCCACTCTCCTAGACATATATAGCTCGGCAAATTATTCATCAGGCGGAAGCACTTATTGAACAATGGGAGAGTGACGCCAAAAATTACCAAGCGTGGAAGGTAGAGCTTGAAGAGCTCCTCACCTTGGGAGAAGACATAATTTTCGAATCTAGAATTCTGGGTGAGGAATCATTTGATTTTGTAAGGACTCAGCACTCCAGACTGGACCTCACATTGGAGGTAACCAAGCAACTGGTAGAATCCCTGCAAGAAAAGGTAAATAATGTAAAGTTTTCTTCTAATTTATACAATTCTTATGTAATAAAGATTTTTGGGGCTGATCCCCTTAGTACAGATACATATACCCCTGAAGATTCAATTTTGGGGATTTTTGATGAGATAATGACATCCCGGTATCAATCCCCGGAGGGGATAGATGGGGCCCAGATGGTGAAATTAACTGAAATGATACTTAAGGGCCATGACACGGCAGGGATGGTGAATAAATTCAAAGGAAATGTTCTAGACCTCAGGGAACAAGTTGAAGTGACCAGACACAGAAGGGCCAGCCTAAAGAGTATAGATGAAGATGGCATTTCCCGCCTCCTCCAAGCCTTCAATGATAATAAGCATCCCTGAGCTTTCTCCGAAGGACGGGGAAAAACTCACATTGAGCATTCTTTATTCTTTGGGGATGTAAGTTCCCAGATCTTGGAGTCCCAGATCCAAATTTTTTGTATTCTTCAAAGTGGTCTGTGTCCTGATCCTCGAGGCCAACTGGTCACTTTTAGAGGTGGTTAATAAAGACTATCAGACAGTAGTTGGCCACATCAAGAAGCATTGCTCGGTAGTTGGTCTTCTAACAGGGTGGTCTTCTTGAGGCGGCGCTCTGAGATACACCTGGCACATTGGAGACAGGGTTCTACATTTCCCATTTATGAGGCATGTAGCCTCGGTTCCCGGGGGACCTACTTTCTTCCTTTTCCTCTTCAGGTCTCTTCTCGAGACTGATTCTTCCGCTGCATATTCTTATCTTATTCTTCTGATATGACAGACCTATTCTGTCTCCAGGCCTTTTTTAGGGTGGCACAGGTACTACCGGCCCCCGAATATTATATTTTTTTGAAACGCAATGTAAATAGGGTTAGGGTTAGAGAGTTGTATAAATAGGAAGATCGGCCCATTTCCAAGGGTCGACGAAATTGATGATTTTGTTGTCCATAGCAATAGTAAAAGGGATTTCTGAGTTTAAGTTGCAGAGCTCAATGCTCCATTATTTTGTTCTCAAATAGTTAGACGCTCCCCTAGAGCCACCATTGTATCACGCACCAGTGCTGGCTGGAAGGAATATTAATAAAGAAGGAATAATTCTCGGCAATGATGTTTTTGGTATTCCTACTTTTGAGTTAATGGTATTTCATGTTTTGATATTCTTTATGTCCTTTTCTCTGATATGTTAAAGTAGATTAATGACCTCTTTACTCCCGCTCCTGATAAAATGCTAGCTGATGGTTGTGTATTCCTTTGGTATTTAGTGTAGCCTTTCAGAGCATTATTGATGTTTTAGATATTTCAGCATGATTGTAGTTAGATGAAATGTTTCTAACCCTGCAGGATCTTTTTCGTTTTATTTGCTAAGTGTAGAATGCTCTGGGAAACCCTCACCATATTGAATCTCCAGAAGAATGAGTTGAAGAAACCAGCTATCCCCCTTGAAAATAGTCACCTCTACCAACCGAGCCCCGCACCGTCATGACCCAACACCCAGGTGCTTGAAGGCCCGAGGAATTTATTTCTCCTGGACAACCTTTTCCAGTGAAGTTGGCCGGTATCTCTAGATCCCGGTGACAACTTATGACTGTTGGCGGACCCGGTCAGCAAAACCCCGTCAACAGAAACTGGCGCTAGAAGGAGGGCATGACCTCATCCCCTTCCAGAGATTTTGATTTTACACCTTCTGAAGGTTCCCTAAGTTGTAGTTTTAGGAGACAAGCCTTCAGTGGGATTGGATCTTTTTCCCCAGCAAAATTTGAAAGAGTCCTTAGGTCTGCCCCTAACCCCGAAAGATTTGTCAAACTCGAGCCTCCTGCTCGAAAGAGGCAGACCTCAAAAATCACACCAGGCACTATTATCTGGGGATCTACCATACCTATGAATACCCAAACTTCTTAGACAATCCCGGGAACCAATACCCAAGCTGCTCAGCATGTAGTTCCCCCAATGGCTACATATTTCAGGAACACTGGGTCCCCAATGGGAACTTTTTCGGGTGCAACCAATGATTTACCCTCTCACCTGGAGAAGATCTACCCGCGATATGAGCACTTAGGCTCACGGAATGCGGAAGAACACTTACAGGCATATAAAGATGCCATGAATTGACACCGGATTCAACATGAAGATATTGTGACTCGTATGTTCCCCTTGTCCCTAGGACAAAGCGAGTTGAACTGGTACCTTAACCTTCCTGCCAACTCTATAAACACCTGGCAAGACATGGAGGATGCCTTCCTGGCTGCCTTTCGTGTGCATGTGGACCCAGCCTGGTCCCATAGCCAGTTCATCTCTATTAGGAAGAAACCAAATGAGCCCCTTGCGACATTCAACCATAGGTTCTAGCGGGCCCTGAAGCGGTGCACGGGCCCCTTCATTCCATCCCCAGATGTGACCATACAGACCTATCTTAATGCGATGGACCCATTTGTTGCCACTCTCCTCTAGAGAACAACCACCGCGGGTGACCGGAACACTTTGGCAAAAGTCTACAACCTAGCCTTAGAGCTATCTCGTGGTCTCAATAAATCTCTCGGTGGGATTGGGCATAACACACCCTTCAATATGATCCCCGATGAAACTGCATATGCCAGGGGATGCAATCCCAATCTGGAAATAGGTGCCGCCTTGATGGCGGTGAATCCTCTGCCACCCTTGATAGACCAACAGGCATGATACGTTTACCCAGCCCAGGTCCAGATGGTGCCAGGTCCGGAAGTCTTCCCTTGGAATCAACCTCAGTAGACACAACAGACTCAGACACAACCGTCTGGAGTGCCATTCTTCTAGTCGTGTGCGGTTGAAGGATTGCAGCCCTCGACTCTGGCTAATACTGCTGCCTTCCGAGGAAGCCAACAACAACCACAGCTATCGCATTATGATGCTAACACTCAGTTGACTGCCGAGGTCGAATCCCTCCAGTGAATTCTTTCCACTTTGACTATGGACATGGGTCAACTGAAGGCGGGGTCCTACGCACCCCAGAATTCAAATTCTCAGAGAGGGAATATCTTCTTCGGCCAATGAAACAACAATGTCAGGGGAAGAAATTTTAACAACGGGCCTAGGCCCAATCAACAACAGTGGAATAATAACGCTAAAACTGGAGGCCCGCCTCCGAACCAAAATGCTAATGAAAATGGCGTTGGACCATCCCATTTTACATCAGTCATAGACTTTTAGCCCATGACTAACTAGTGTAGATTACATGATACAGGTTCATACAAGGAGGTGAATTATGCCACTTTGGAGAAAGTCATCATGATCTCCCAGCTGGACAGGCAGTAATCGCATGATACCGCTCCCCTGAAGCCTCCTGTCCAAGAGAAAACCCATAGTGCCTTCACCTGTGACACCATCTTCTTTGAAAATTTCAGAGAGGATGAAGAAAAATTTGAATTGCCGAGATTCTTTGATGAATCTATCTCTCCCTTTGAGGCCAATGCTTTTACTAACCCACGGGCTCCATATAATACTCATAGTCAAGTTGGTAAGGGACCAGCTTACACGCCTGTACCTCCTACCAAAGATACCCCTCTCCCTAGAACAATGCAACTAATTGACCCATGCCTCCAAAAGGTCCTAGCCCTAACCAAGCGAAAGACCTCACCGAGGAAAATCACCTATTCCTGGGAGGAAGATTCGATATCACGAAGGTGTTAGAGCAGACCACCACCTCCATGACATTGATGGAGGTTTTACTGAATTGTCTCGAGTAGAAGAAGTCACTTCTGAAGTTCTTAGGGAACCTGGAAGCCATTAGCCACCCGCCCAAGACTGTCTTGTTCGAAGATGCTAACGCGGCTGTCTTCTAGGGAAATAATGAGGATCCTCCCTTCCTACTAGGCCTGAACATTTATGGCAAGAATATACATAATTTCCTAGTAGATTCCAGAGCTTCGGGTAACATCATGCCCTTGTCCATTTGTCAGAAGCTCAGACTCCACCCCACCCCATCTAATGGCGTAGTAATCTAGCTAGATAAGATGGCTATGAAAATAGTAGAGGAATTGAAGAACATCCAGATACATCTTATCCAGAACCCCAGGATAGCTAGCATCATAGATATCCAAGTGGTGGACATCCCAGAGACCTATGGGATGTTACTAAGTTAGAATTGGTCTAAGTCCTTGAATGGATACTTTTCAACTGACTTCACCCACTTATGGCTTCCATGGGAAGGAGAATCAAACAAGATCCGGGTCGAAAGTGAGCCCCGGATGAAACAGGCCCTTACTGAAGTTGGGAAGGTCAATGAAGTCCTTTTCTCAGAGACTTCTCTGGGGGTGTACCGACCTCTTAAAATCTTAACATTCAATTTCATCCCCGGAGAGGATCCCGTTGTGATACAAAGGGCACATGACTTAGAAGAACAGGTGAGAGTTGAAGTCAACTCACAAGGCACTAAGGCAACCCCTGCCACACTCCTGTCCGACACTTGGTGCCGAGTGCACTACCAAAAACATTCAGAGCTTGAGTGTGAGCCATGTCTCTCGATCGCTAACCGGAAACTTGATACCTTCCATAATGAATACACAATTGATTCCCCAGGACCCAGTGCTCCTATAGGATGCACGCCTTCAGTGCCATCTCCCCAAGAATCCCAAACCCAAACACCTCCGGAGGCAAATCCTACTTCCACGCCGGTAGTCTGGGAAGGGGTCCCCAAGCCTCCCAGCAATAGTCCAAAGGAAACTCCCCCTCCCCAGCCCCGGATTATAAACAATGACTCGTGGACCCTTAAGTTTGACGGATCACGATCCAAACAGGGCTATGGGGCAAAGGTAGAATTAATCAACCCACAAGGGAAATCCTTCCTCGCATCCTATAGACTACAGTTTAACTATACAAACAATGTCACAGAGTACGAGGCTTTGGTCATTGGACTCTTATTCACACTAAGGAAAGGTGTCACTCACCTCCAGGCTTTGGGTGATTCAGAGTTGATTGTCAAAAAAGTCTAGAGTCAATACACATGCCATAATAAAAAGCTAGCCGCTTATTGCAACCGGGCTTGGAGCCTTATTGAGGATTTTGATGCCTTTGGCATTGATCTCATTCCCCGATGCTGGAACTATGTCCCGGATGCCCTCGCCATTTCTGCCAGCACACTTGAACCGATGGCTGGCTCCCAACTCCAGAGATTTTCAGTCGAGATGGTCCCCACCCCGTCCATCCCAGATAATGTCACCCATTTTCAGGTTTTTGAAGATGATCAACATATCCTGGCCTTCATGGCGAATGTTGGTGTCTTTGAAGATCAGATAGTGGAGGAACGAGACCATGACGATACTGGGCAGGGTGATGAAGATGATGGGATCATGGACTTGCCCACTAACACCATCCCAAAGGGGATGGTTGCATTAGAACGAATCTTTGACTCGGACCCTCGGGCCCGTGAAAAGGTGTCATCCTCTCCTGAGGGAGGAAAGTTTGAAAAGGTTAACATC
>MU225966.1:1555595-1596320 GCA_018584345.1 Thuja plicata | reverse complement strand
TGCCCACTAACACCATCCCAAAGGGGATGGTTGCATTAGAACGAATCTTTGACTCGGACCCTCGGGCCCGTGAAAAGGTGTCATCCTCTCCTGAGGGAGGAAAGTTTGAAAAGGTTAACATCGGCCAGCCCGGTGAAGAAAAGATCATCCACATTGGTACCTCCTGTTCCCCTGAGGAAAAGGAGAAGATTCTCACAGTTCTCTGAGAATACATCAACGTAATTGCCTAGGGTTATGAAGACTTGAAAACATACGATACATCCATCATGACCCATACTATTCCTCTAAAGTCTGATGCTAAGCCCTTTCGGTAGAAGCAAAGACCAGTCAACCCCCTGATAGAGCCTCTCATTCGTCAAGAGATAGAGAAACTGTTGTCAGCCTAGATAATCTTCCCAATCTGACATACTACATGGGTTGCCAACCTGGTCCCAGTTAGGAAGAAAAATGGTGAGATCCGCCTTTGCATGGATTTTCTAAATTTGAATAAGAAATCTAAGAAGGATAATCACCCTCTCCCCTCATTGGATGAGGTGTTGCAGATAGTAAATTGATCCCAGATGATGTCTTTCTTGGATGGATATTCAGGATACAACCAGGTCATGGTCAAGTATGAAGATAGAGAGAAAATAGCGTTTACCACCAAGTGGAGAACATTTGTGTACAGAAGAATGCCCTTCGACCTAATCAATGCAAGGGCTACATTTCAAAAGGCCATGGACATTGCGTTTGAGGGCCTCATAAATCGGTGCATAATCATTTACATGGATGATTTGATCATCTTTTTTCGGGACAGGCGTGATCATCCCGCTCACCTCGCTCAGATCTGTGAGAGATGTCGCCGGTATGGAATATCCCTCAACCCCAAGAAGTGCATATTCAGGGTCACTGAGGGGAAGTTGCTTAGGCATATTGTCTCTAAGAAGGGTATATCCATAGACCCTGATAGAGTCGAAGCACTACTAAACTTACAGATGCCTGGCAGCAAGAAAGAAATGCGATCCTTCTTCAGAAAAATCAACTTCGTGCGATGATTCATCACAGGATTCGTAGAAATAGTTAAACCACTCAATGAAATGATGAAGAAAGATACCAAGATTGAGTGGAGTCTTGAAGCAAAGTGGGCATTCACTCAGATCAAACAAATGATAACGGAGGCACCTGTCTTGGCTAGTCTAGACTATTCCCTCCCATTTTATATTTACTCATTTGCTTCGCCACATTCTACCGCGGTAGTATTGACCCAAAAGGTTGAAGGGGAAGAACGACCAATAGATTTCATGAGTTCCCCCTTCAAGAATGTCGAGGTCCGGTATTCACCACTAGAAAAATAATTCTTTGCTCTAGTTTGTGCCGTGAAGAAATTCTGGCATTACATCCTCTGGAGAAAAGTACACGCTATCATTCCGGACGAGGCCGTTAAATCTCTGCTGATGCAAAGCGAGTTGGGAAAGAGATGGGGGAAGTGGATGGCCATCCTCCATGAATATGACTTAGAGATGCAGCCCATGAAGATAGTCCGAGGCCAGGGACTAAGTCGAGCAATGGCAGAAGAGACTCCCCACATAAAATGTCAGACTTATGCAGTGGAGTCCATTACTCAAGATCCGTGGTATACCGATTTAGTATACTTGCTGCTAAATAATAAATGCCCGGATAGGTCACCTCCTCATAAACTTTGTGCCTTACGGATGAAAAGTGCCCACTTCATGATCAAAAATTATGTGCTTTACCGTAGAAACTACGAGGGATTGTACCTCCGGTGCATTGATAGAGACCAAGCTATGAAAATAATTGATGAATTCCATGGACAGTTTGGAACCGGGCATGGCTCAGCTGATGCCACTACCCATCAGATCCTTCGGGCTAGCTATTATTGGCCCTGTATATTCAAAGATGTTTACTCTCATGTTAGAAAATGCCACACTTGTCAAACTGTAGCGCATCATGAATGTAACCCGGCCATGCCTCTGCAACTAGTCTACGAGGCTAGACCCTTCACCCAATGGGCGTTTGACTTCATCAGGGAAATCGATCCCAACTCGTCTGCCAACCACTGATATATCCTTACTGCTACTGATTACTGTACTCGGTGGACTGAAGCCATACCTTGCAAAAACAACATGGCAGACGTAGTTATAAAATTTCTGGAAGAAAACATCATCACAAGGTTTAGAATGCCCTTTGCTTTGGTATGTGACAATGGTCCAGCATTTTCTTTGGCATAGTTACTCGAATGGACCTACAAACAGAAGGTCACTCTGAAGTTTTCCAGCAACTATTATCCCCAGAGAAACGGCATTGTTGAATCAACGAACAAGAATTTACTTGAAGTGATCAAACATCTGTTAGGAAAAAATCCTCGGGATTGGCACCAAAAGCTGAAATTCGCCCTCTGGGAAGATCGTATTCATATTAAAGCCGCCCTGGGAACATCCCCATTCCACCTGGTTTATGGTCAAAACCCTGTGTTCCCAGTCAACTTACAAATCCCAGTTTTACATTTTATGCAGGAATTCAACAATAGGGATAACATCATGGAGGTTCGACTTTTGAATCTGGTGCGAATGGAAGAATAGCGAGATCCAGCTCTTGAACACTTTGCACATCATCAAGCAGTGGTAAAATGATGGTTTGACAAAAGAGCCCAATACAAGGCCTTTCAGATCTCAGACCTGGTCCTGTTGTGGGACAAGGCCCGGGAAAAGAAAGGGAAACACACCAAGTTCCAACGGCTCTGGCTGGGACCATACCTGATCTCATAAATCTGCGGGGCAAATACTTACCGCCTTAACACCTTGATTGGAGAGCCTGTCGCATTGCCCGTTAAAGGGCAGTTCCTCAAAAACTATTTTTAACAAGGGTAAGTTTGTCCAAAGTTGTATTATATTTAAATATCTACTTGTAAATATCTCTTCCAGGTGCCTCATTGCGAGGTGTCGTCCTATAAATAGTCTTGTCGACTGTCCTTCGGGGCAGTCCCCTTTTTGTTTTTTCTGTTTTTTTATTTTGGTTTTCTTTCGGTCCTAGTGTTTTGTTTCATCTTGTAGGAATTGGAATGCTTTGCATGACCCTGGCCTCTGGTGCAATGTCCATGGCACGGTGAACTTTAGAATCTATCTTTAGTATGATAGAATCAGCCTAGTTTTCAGGATTATTTTATAGGTTATGGCACATTTTGAGCGATCTCCATTGGGTGTTGTCTCTGGGAGTCTGGAAATTAGTGAACACAAATAATATAAGGAATAAGTAATCAGAAACGCCAGGGGTAGATTGGTCGTACTGATTGATTGACCCACGTCTAAAAATCTAAAGTTGTCCCCGGGGTCCAGAGTTTTATCCTCTCTTCAAACATATAAGTATAGGTGGATAGGTGAAAGAAGTACCGCCATTAAAGTTAGCTAAGCTCAAGCTTAATGGTGAAAGAAGTACCGCATTCCCCACCCAGAAACAAACAAAATAACAAGAGGAAAAGCAGGACTAAACTCTGGTCTCTAGGGGAAGTAAACAAATTGATGACTAGTTCGATGTAATTAGTACCTCTTCTCTATTCCTCCCAGAGGTCATCGGCTTGATTTCCTTCCAAAGCACACACAACACCACTAATGAAAGACTACGGACTGACTCCTGTGTGGTCGGGTTCTCTCAGATATGCTGCTCTTGGCTTGTCAAACGCTTCAGGAGGTGGCTTGTTCTAGTTGTGCTAACCAGAGATTCTATAGTTCTCAAATGCGCTAAGGCATTTGTCCCAGTTAGTCGCCATTTGTTATGCCCTACATCCCTGTCCCTACATTTTGTGTGCAAAATTTTAGGTCCCCCTTTTTTCTTTTATTTTGTTTTTGCTTGCGGCTTTGCCTTGTCTTCCTTTTCCTTTTTTTTTTTCTTTATCTAGGGTTTTCTTCCCCAGAGTGTTGTTTTCTTGGTTTTTTTTCTCCTCTGGGACTCCGGTCCCGGAGGTTTTCTTTCAGTGGGAACCAGATTTTGGACTCTGGGATTCTTCACCATGATGTTCTCAAGGGCATCATCACGAGTAATCCCTGGGCCCAGACTCCAGAGGTTTCACTTGACCTGAGTCTCCAGAAGGAGGAGGATTACTTTTTATCGCGGGTATAAATAGAACTTATCTATCATTTTCACACTTACCGTGATTAAAACCTTCAAGCACTTACAGCGAATTAGAGCGATTTCAAAGCGATTAGCAGAGCATTTATAGAGAATTTGTGATAATCAAAACTTAACACCTTCTATTGTTCTCAGGCATACGCAAGTGCTTCGTGGTGGTGATTTTGACTGCTTGACGATTCAAGTTGTTGTAGAGTTCTCTTGGTAATCCCTTCTTTTCCTCCGCCTTCGACATTCTCAAGTTGGTGTTTCTACCTTCCCTCCTCTCTGTTTTGCTTCTGTTTTCTGGTTTTCTTTGGGTTTGCTTGGTTTTGTTTGTTTTTGTTTTGTTTCACTTCTCGGTTGTTTGGTCCTTCGTTTCTGGTTTTGCCGCCCGTTGGTGGGTTGGCTCTGCCAGAGGGTTGTCTGCCCTTTGTGCAGAAGTTGTTTCTGTAAAGTCTATAAATTGCATGTACATAATGTAAATAGCATGTAAATATGTTTTCACCTTTGTTTCTGGTTTTTCCGTGGGAGTCATCCCATGTGTATATTCATGTATATATCTGTATATCTGTAGATAACCCTTGTATATCCCCCTATCCTCTGTATATACCCCTTAGCTCTATGTATATCCTTCCAGGTGGCTTGACAAGCTGGTTGAGTCACCTTTGCTTCTAGTTTTTCACCTCTGAACTCGCTTTGAGGCAAAAACCACCTGTTTAAAACTCGGCCCTCGGTCATTTTCAAATAGGTAGTTTTCTCTCTCCTCCATCAAGTCTATCAAGGCCTCATTTACGTCCCATGCACGTAATCAATTCCAGCCAAGTGGCTTTCCCTTTTCGCGTGTTCAGGCAGTTGGCTCTGTCGTCATTGCCATAACTCACACTTAATGCCAACACATGTGGCATCCACGTGGGCCCAACAACTTGCCTTTTCATTCTTTCTTGCTAACGCTCATTTCTCTGGGCCTCGGGCCTCTTACCACCATCCATCCTGTGTCTTTGTCAAGTGTGATAAAATTTCCCAGACCCGGATGTATGATGAAAATCCTAAGTTTACGATGTGTTTTTCTTTTTGGGTATCTTTGCGTAAAACTAACTTTTCAGGAAAAGCAAACGGCGCGGTGGTAAGACCTCCGGACCCCGGAGTAACTATTTTATTTTGATGAAAAAGATTCTGACGGTCACTTTGTCTCGCAGGTTCTCGGACTTCATCTTCCAAACTTGTCTGAAGCATCTGCATCATCTCCTCCCAAAAGTCCAGAATTAGCAACCAAAAACCAGGGTAGCAGCAAATTCAAAGATGGAGAAAGACCTAGAAAAGCTTCCCCTCACAATGAAGTATGTACAGGATAATGCCATTGTGCGCTCAAAGATTGAGTCCAAGGTAAAACTACTGACCGACGCCAATGTCAAAACTTGGGCAGAAATGCAGGCCCTGGTAAAGATAATGCACATCCAGCGATAGGCTGGAGACAAGCTCGTGATCAACATTGGGGGTTCTTGGATCCTCTGGGTAGCTTGCTTCCCATGCTCTGTGCAATCTCTGAAGCTTATTTTGACACTGGCCGCCAACTACAACTCTTCTGTCTGGGCTATCATGCTCGCAGCCACAGAGCCCACAGGGTACCCCACACCACTGGTGTCCCTCGACCCAGTCACATTCCAGGTGGGCTTGGGTATCCCATAATTTGATAAGGCCACGGTGGTCACAAGGACGGACGCCTTGAAATAGTTCACACAACTGGAGGATGCTGCCCGGGTGTACATGAATACCCACTAGCTTAAGGCCCCAAAGAGGGACCCAAAGAGAATGAAAATAGAAATCCCCCGCTTTGAATTCAAGGAGAGCATTCAGATGGGGATAATAGCATTAGCCCGGGTATTTGGGCAGCCCTCCACCCAAAAATTTATAAAATGGATGTACTATTTCCTCCTTGGCATCGCCACCAAGGAGGGGTTCTTCGACTGGGCCACCATAATCTCTAATCATGTCGACTCCCAGTTCCAGCAGTTAAACCAGAAGAAGAACTTCTACATGTCTTCTTATGCTTTCTGGGCCCTGGCGCAACAAAGGCCCCACTCCAATGGCCTACTCACAGATGGCATTCTCAGGACTGACCCAGGACAAAAATAACTATGGGACCATTTTCCACATATTCAATGGGAGGCCAGCTTCCCCAGTTTTTGCCGAGTAAACGATTCGTTCATTTACTACCACCTACTCACACCTGCTCGGGATGCTGGATACCGCCTATCTACTGAGGTGATGAAGTTAGTTAGTAGTTATGGGCACTACTATATCTAATTCTAGCAGCATACATACATTAGGGTCGCTGGCTTCTCCGAGAAACCCTACTTGTTGCCCAAGCATTGTGGGGACAAGATCGTGCTGCTAAAATATTGCTGGCAAATAATGGAGCTACATACCTTCTTCGCCCATAAGAAGGTTCCCAACGTCTCGTTCCCAATCTCCTGTGGGAACTACACCTGCAGTCTGGCCGCTGCGAAGGAGGTAGACAATGAGCTAAAAGGTTATAACTTGTAGGAATTCTATCTGGCACGGAGAAACTTTGATCCGCATGGCAGAATTGCGGCGGCACTGCCCCGAGCTTCAGAGCCCCACCAAATACACATGGAAGACTTCTTGGCTGATTGCCAAGATGACTTAGATGTGCATAGTAGGCACTACGATAGAATGATGGCCGAAATGATGCAAGAACTAAAGCTCTAGAGATTCCCAGCGGGTTTTTCAGACACCGCCCCCACCATAGATCCCCAATACAAAGAAAAGGGGATTGATAAAATGGCACTGCCGGCAATGGATTGGGCCACCCAAGAGGGGCCCATGATTGAGGACTTCACTCAGGAAGTGGTTGAGTGAAGTCATGCCTATTTTAAAGGGGTGTTCCCCGGGAGTATGCACCAAGCTCCCTGACTTGCTCCAAAATTAGCACCACAGTCGGCACCAAGATTGACTCCGGGGGTCGGGACTTCTTCACAGGGCGCAGACAAAGGAAAAGAGATAGATACAACTCCCTCCGCGCAAGAATTCTCTATACTAGAATACATCAAGCAATCTGTGGTAGCCTCCCAGCAAATGAGGGAGCAGTTAATAACAAGGCTGGCCACTCCCCCGCTCATGGCTGGACCAATTCATCCCCCTTCTTCCCCGTCGCTGGCAGCCTTAATGGTGAAGGCAACGGGGGTGGATCCCATGGAAGTGGTAGCAATAGCCGTTGTGGGGCCACCTTTGGTTACCTGGAGGAAGAGAAAATACATCCAACAGCCTAAGGCAGAAATAGCGCCGAAGGCATCCCTCCCCCAAGAAGTGGAGATCCTTTCTTCTAGTTCCCCGGAACTGGAGAAAGAAGCAGAACATGTGGAGGTCCCAGCCAGTCCCCCTCCGGAAGAGGAGTTTGACTTATTTATGATTTATGAGTTCAGGAATCTGCAGGGGGATGATACACAGACAGAGACAGAAGTCCCAGAGAAAGAACAAGAGGCTGCGAACCCGGAGGACTTGGAGCAGGAACCTGCACAAGAACAAGGGAAGGAAACAGAAGAAAAGGAGTTAGAACCAAAAATTATCTCTGGGGCTCCAGAAATGCAAGGTTTGGGAGTGGACCAACTGAAGCTAGATCAAAAAATGGCATCCGCTGGGGGAACCGGACCCCCGGGAATAACTGTAAACCCCGCCGTCATGTTCCAAGGGCCACTCCCGGGAGCAACCTTCAGGAAGGTAATCACAGGGGCCCAAACTCTAAATCTTGGCCCCATACCTCCCCTACTGCCAACAGAGGAAGAAACCCCAACAGAAGAAGAACAAGAAGAATGAGAAGCAGACCAAGAACAGATTGAAGAGGAAATCCCCGAGGAAGCCTACCAGGGTCCAGACCTAGCAATTGACATATAGGACCAGGCCGAGGAGATGGAAGTTGTAAAGAATGTTGTTGCAGAAGAGGTTGAGGCAAGGATAGAGACAGATGAGGTCCACATGACTTAGGAGCAACAGCCATGGGACACTAGAAGAGAATCTGGAGAACAAACTCTGGCAAGAAGGCCACCTCTTCCACCTCCGTGGCTGGTAGAAAGTAGGAAAACAAAAGCCCAATCCGCTCTTGTGATTCCCCTCTCCCTGGCTGAGATGATGGCCCAAGTACAAGCCCCGCCAAAGGTGAAGAAGTCCCGGACAGTTCATACTCTACGAACTGGGCTGGGTGGAGAAACAGTTTCCATTGTGGCAACGCCTCCCCTAAACGCCGATGAAGCAACTGTAGACTCCACAGATTACAATGTTGCAGAGGTATCCCTGGGAAAAAGGGGAAAGCAGGGTGAGGTTAATTTACTGAAGGAGGCAGCAAGGGCAGTAGAAGCCCGTTATGAAAAGGAGGTCCAGAGGCTCAAGGTTGAGAAAGAAAAGAATGCAAACCTTATGGGGTTGCTTACTGAGCTAGCCAGACCCATCAATGCCGCCCCTCCAGAGACCTCCACATCAGAGGAATTACCGCAGAGTGACATAGACTCCCTGCGAGTAATGAAAAATAAGGCCCAAGCAATAGATGAATGGGTCACCCTATAGGTAGGAAACACCCGATGTTTCCTGGCGTCCACTCTCCCAGACTTATATACAGCCGACAAATTATTCATCAGGCGGAAGCACTTATTGAACAATGGGAGAGTGACGCAAAAAATTACCAAGCATGGAAGGTAGAGCTTGAAGAGCTCCTCACCTTGGGAGAAGACATAATTTCTGAATCCAGAATTCTAGGTGAGGAATCATTTTATTTTGTAAGGACTCAGCACTCTAGACTGGACCTCACATTGGAGGTAACCAAGCAACTGGTAGAGTCCCTGTAAGAAAAGGTAAATACTGTGAAGTATCCTTCTAATTTATACAATTCTTATATAATAAAGATTTTCGGGGCTGATCCCCTTAGTACAGATATATATACCCTTGAAGATTCAGTTTTGAGGAGTTTTGATGAGATAATGACATCCCGGTATCAATCCCCGGAGGGGATAGATGGGGCCCAGATGGTGAAATTAACTGAAATGATACTTAAGGGCCATGATGCGGTAGGGATGGCAGATAAATTCAAAGGAAATGTTCTGGACCTCGGGGAACAAGTTGAAGTGGCCAGACACAGAAGGGCCAGCCTAAAGAGTATAGATGAAGACGACATTTCCCGCCTCCTCCAAGCCTTCAATGATAATAAGCAGCCCTGAGCTTTCTCTAGAGGATGGGGAAAAACTCACATTGAGCATTCTTTATTCTTTGGGGACGTAAGTTCCTAAATCCTGGAGTCCCGGATCCAAAATTTTTGTATTCTTTAAAGTGGTCCGTGTCCCGGTCCCCAAGGCCGACCGGTCACTTTCAGAGGTGGTTAATAAAGACTATCAGACGGTAGTTGGCCACATCAAGAAGCATTGCTCGGCAGTTGGTCTTCTGACAGGGTGGTCTTCTCGAGGCAGCGCTCTGAGATACACGTGGCACATTGGAGACAGGGCACATCATTTCCCATTTATGAGGAATGTAGCCTTGATTCTCGGGGGACCTACTTTCTTCCTTTTCCTCTTTGGCTCTCTTCTTGAGACCGATTCTTCCGCTACATATTCTTATCTTATTCTTCTAACGTGGCAGACCTATTCCGTCTCTAGGCCTTTTGTAGGGTGGTGCCGGTAGTACCGGCCCCAGGATATTGTATTTTATTGAAATGCAATGTAAATAGGGTTAGGGTTAGAGAGTTGTATAAATAGGCCGATCGGCCCATTTCCAAGGGTCGGCAAAATTGATGATTTTGTTTTCCATAGCAATAGAAAAAGGGATTTCTAAGTTTAAGTTGTAGAGCTCAATGCTCCATTGTTCTATTCTCAAATAGTTAGACGCTCCCCTGGAGCCACCATTGTATCACGCACCAGTGCTAGCTGGAAGGAATATTAATAAAGAAGGAAGAATTCTCGGCAATGATGTTGTTGGTATTCCTGCTTCTGAGTTAATGGTATTTCATGTTTTGATGTTCTTTATGTCCTTTGCTCTGATATGTTAAAGTAGATTAATGACCTATTTACCCCCGCTACTGATAAAATGCTAGCTGATGGTTGTGTATTTCTTCGGTATTTAGTGTAGCCTTTCAGAGCATTGTTGATATTCTGAACATTTTAGCATGACTATAGTTAGATGAAATGTTTCTAACCCTGCAGGATCTTTTTCATTTTATTTGCTAAGTGTAGAATGCTCTGGGAAACCCTCACCATATTGAATCTCTGGAAGAATGATTTGAAGAAACCAGCTATCCCCCTTGAAAATAGTCACCTCTACCAACCGAGCCCTGCACCGTCGTGACCCAACACCCAGGTTCTTGAAGGCCTGGGGAATTTATTTCTCCCAGAAAACCTTTTCCAGGCGAAGTTGGCCGGTATCTCCGGATCCCGGTGACAACTTATGACTGTTGGCGGACCCGGTCAGCAAAACCCCATCAACAAAGGATTAACATCAATTTATTCCTTGTCAGATTCAATTTCCTCTATCTCCTCTATTTTAAATATGTCCTCTTTTCTCTCAGATATTGTAGGAGAGCCAGAGGTCTTTCCATACTTCTTCTTGAATGTATCAAGTCTCTTTCTTCCTCTCTTCAATATCTTAGGAATCTCAATTTTAAAAGATATCCTACTCTTTGCTTCCTCATAGGTTCCAAAGTAAGTTGCCTTTGGATTGACAGGTTCATTCACAAGAGCCTCTATGATATCTTTAGTGTCCTCATTATTAACTTCATATGGCAGGAGTTGTACCCATGTAATCCTAGGCTTTACGTCTTGTATATACACTTTATCACAATCAACTAGAAAACAAATTTCTTCTTTGTACTTCTCAACTAGTTTTTTGGGAATTCTATATCTACTCTACATCTTCTATTTGAAACTTTCAAAGTATCCATCTATAATGCTATCAAAATTATCTCCCATCTCAGCTATGAAATCATTAATTTGATGGATGATTGGTCTATCCTTTTTCCATGCTACTGTTCCTTTGGAGGGAAAGAACTTCTCAACATAAAATACTATGTAGATTAGAAGAGAACCAAACTTACATGAATTGGTTTTTGATACTTGGATTCTCTCCGTGTCCTTTCTCAACTGAGTGAGTTGCAATTCTACTAGGTCGAATACCATATTCTTGTTGACTACTTTGTAAGCTAGGTCAACAGCTTCACATGCAACATTGTTGGGTATACTCAAGTTGTATATCTTGTGTGCTATCACATAAATGCCAAATTTCATCTACATATCTATTACTCTGTTGAGCCTCATGCCTCTGTCGTCCCACTTGGAAAGAGTTAAATCAGCTAGTTCATCCCTATTTAGGGTTTTGGTAGCTTTTGGCTTGTCTAGAATAGGGAACCCGGTAACACAGTGAATTAGCTACTTAGTGATATTCACAGGATGATCCAACCATAGTTGCATGTCATAAACATGACTAAGAACATAACTCATCAATTTTGTCTGGAAGTCCCTCGGCATATGCATGATATGTGTCAAACCCTTAGTTTTGGGGTGCTTATGCTCGGGCTTCAATTTCCTGTTGGTATATAACTTCTCATATGTTTGATTCATCTCACTAGTTGCAAGCTCTTGTATGTTACAGTGATAGAAGTTGTGAATGTCATTGACTAGTAACACTCTCAGAGGGATTAGGGAATGAGATCCCATCGGGTCTATCTCCTCTGCAACTATCGTATGAAGCTTGAACATGGGAGGATCACAAATAGTATTCCTTACTAGCATATCTGAACCTTTCTTGACCTTGCTACTGGAAGTGGATTCCATATTGCTTAGACAAAATAGCCAAACTCCGCTTTCAATCATGAATTCGCATTGAATTTCTAAAGGCTCTTAATTAACTTGTAAACTAAAATCTTTGTAAACAATACTCTTTACAATCCTTCATATATAAAATTTTTTAAACCATAAGAGTATTTCATTAAATTCTCCATACATAGTAGCTGGCATGACTTGGGTGTTTCTCCAAGATTCACTCAGAAGCTCAGGGGAAACTAACTTTCTAGTTATCAACACTATCTGACTCTACTCGGGTGAGCTAGAGTGACTCAGGTGTAGCTAACATTCTGAATTGGGTTGAACTACAATATGTCCTCATGCATCAATATGTAGATATAGATTGTATTTCTTACCTGGAACTATTATAGGATGGCTTGTTATTGCACAATTCCAGTCATCTCCTTACTTTCCTATTTTGTAATGATGGCTCCACCCATCTCACTATTTATGGTGTTATAAGATCCTTCATTGCTTTGATCTAAATTATTGGAGGATTTCCTTACCCATTGCTTGCTCATCTAAGTTCTGATTTTTGAGACTTTGGCTTTAGCATTCTCAAAACCAGTATCAACCTTTTCTTTGTTCGTACAGTCCTTTCTTAGATGACTGAGTTGTTTACACACATAACATCTCTTAGTAGGATCTCTTTTTCTGAAGTGATTCTTCACACAATTTGCACTAATGTGTCCATATTCACCATAGTGACAACATCTATACCAAGTGTTGTAATCCCAACTAAAAATTTCCTTGGCTAATTGTTTAGTAGGATTCCAATTCTTAGTTCTACACTCAGAAGATTTATGACCTTTTTTATTGCATTTGTAGAATTTCCCTTGAAACTTAGGTTTCTCTTTGCATTCACTCTCTCTATGTCCATGTTTGTTGCAGCTGTCGCATTTACCATTAAATTTTGACTTTCCATTGCTCCAACATTTATTTGATTTATGCCCTATCTTACAATAGTGATTTCATTTAGGTTTGTTGTTCCTTTAACCTCCTTATTGTGAGGATTCACCTTGTTTAGTATATCCTAATTCATTCTATCCATGATTTTTGAGTTATGTTTCCTGATCCATGCTATTTTGTGAATTCACCATACTTTCATTTTTTTGCTTTTCAGTATTGAGATCATTCTACAGTCTTTCATTTTCTTTCCTTTGATTGATAACTTCTTCTGTTGCATTGTTGAGTTGACTTACCAGATCAACTTGCTAAAGTGATAAGTGTTGGATTTCATTTTATTTTTCTTATAATCTTGTACTCAGTAGTCTTTTATCTTCTTATTCTATATTTCTATTATCTTCTTCTTTGTTCTTTAGTTCCACGACTTCACATATTTTGATTCAGTGAACTTCCTGTTGTCTTTTCAACTTTATGACTACTTCATGTAAATTGAGATTCTTTGCAAGCAAGTCTTCAATGGATACATCAGCTTCTTCTGAGCTTCTATCTTTGTAAATTTCTTCAATTCTTTCTTCTATATAGTTCTTGTCATTCATCTCCACTGCTAATTCTTTTCTTCTCTTTAGGGAAAGAGAGATTTGTCCCGTAAGTTTTATGATCTGATCCATGGCCACTTTAAGATCTATCTTTTCATTGTCAATGAATTTCTCTATTTTGTATGTTTACATATCCTCTGATATTTTCTCAAGCTGTTAAACTTCTAATAAGAGAACCACTGCTCTGATACCAATTGTTAGAATTATATGATGTACCCAATGACTGAGAGGAGGGGGGTGAATCAGGAACCAATAAAACTTAATCCTTTCAATCCACAATTAGATTAGCTTATTTGTTTGCATGCATATAACTTGAAAGTAAAGAATCAGATACAACACATAACACAATATTTGGTTACCGAGAAACCTTCTAAAAGAAAGTAAAACTGGGGTGGGGATGATACCCACAAGATTTAGTATTGCAGTATAAATTTAACATGTTAAAGGTTACAATAACCATTTCTAATGGTTTTCCCTATTAGGAGCATAGAAAGGATTGTTAGGTCCACCTTGTTAAAGGATTTTGTACAATACAATAAGTAATGTAACTCATTTAAGAGATTTGAAGAAAGGACTGTTAGGTCCACCTTGTTAAATGATTTTGTTGATCAACCTGTGAGAATGAAATAGTTGATGATCTGCTCTATGCAACTATGATTTTTGAATAAGATCCTTTGAAAGTAACTAATCACCTGAATGTGATAGATAAGTCTCTAATGTCCTGAACACTTCTGCACTTAACTCAAACTGTCATTTGCATAATCATATTCATCTTCTTCTCATACATTTATATTTGGATAAAACAAATTATCTTACATTTATATCTTTATCCAACAAATAACTTGGTAAGTTGGCTTGCAATAAACAAATTTATATTTAAAAATATATGCAAAGTTGCCTTCAAACTGTTACTCGAGTCCAAAAGACTACTCGGGTGATAAACTATCACTCAGGCGATACTAAACACTCGGGTGATGCTGAATACTCAGGTGATGCTAAACACTCAGGTGAAACTGTATACTCAGGTAACACTGAATGACTAAGTGTTTTGACACTAATTGACAATATGTCTTTCCATAAGGTCTACACCTACAACCTAGACCAAGCTCGAATCCAACAACCTAAGTTTCAGATTATGATGAAAAGCTCTTGTACAACAGTCTGAGCATTAGTGAGCAATAAAAACCCAAAAATCATTGCCACAATCACAACATGAGAAGTACCATACAGTTAGGGTTTCAAACCCTCTTCTATTACCAAATGTGAATGATCCAATAACTCAGACCAAAACAATGCAAAACTTGATAAGTTTTGGGGTCCTATGAGTACAGTGGAGAAATTAATGTCATTGAAGACTGCAGTAGTCAACAGAGAAGATCCTTAGGATATTCATTCCAAGTGGCATGACAACATCCAGAAAACACTAATTTTATGCCACTTTTGGAGATGCTTTTCCTTTTGAGAAAGTATTTTGAAATCTTGTGTATAGTGTCAGTCATGTTGACCCTAGGGCAGACCGAGAGGCATGGGTTTAGGGCATGTGTTTTGGAGTTAGGATTTATGTTTATGGATGTCATATGTGTTTGTTTAGGTTGCTAAAAGGAAGATGTATTTTTTGTACCAACATTAGAGGCATGGACTAAGGCATATATTATGCCTCGTATTTAAGATTTTTTAGTTTTATTGGAAGAGTATTTTGGAAGGAGATACAAAATTTTGAAATCGTCTTGAAGGGGTCATTGAGGGTATATATTTGGCTTTCATAGTCAGTTTTAGGGGTTTAGTTTTTATATTATAGTGTTCAAGTGAATTTATTTTGTTCATTGGCGTGTTTTTTGCATCTTGATATGCAACCATTGCAGATTTTGAAGGAAATAAAGAAAGTGTTCTCATCATTTACATATGTTTTTTGAGCTTTGATATTCAATCCTATTTTCCATTTCTGCATTTAGTGTGAGGTGTTTTATAGCAGAGATTAGTGAATTAATCTAATTCCTTTTCCAAGTTATTAAAATATAACCTATCTGCAGAAGTTATATGTCTGTTAACAAGTCATTATTTGTGGTGCAAACACTAATAGTGAGATATTTAGGTCAACCTATATGTTGAATAGTGAATGTCCATTTCAAGTCTCAGTAGTATATGTCATATTTATCATTTTTTGAAGTTCTGATTAGTCTGAAATTAGTTTGGTGTATCACCCCAATTTTGTTTATTCAATTTAAGTTATCCTTTTGCTCTTTTCCCAACCAGAGAATCAATTATAGGTGATATTTCCAAATTCAATAGGAACCAGCCTAAAATATGGAGATTCCTTCCTAATAAGAGGTACCCATAACTCAGGAATGTTTCCATTATTTCCATGAGATGTCATTACACCCTAATACCTAAGTTAGGGTGACATTTCACGTACTTAACATTAGCATTACAACCACTTTTGAGGGTGTACTGCTTCATATGTCCTTGTCATGTGGTAAACTAATGAAAACAAATTGATAACTTTTTGAACATACACTTATTATTTAAATATTTAAAGCTAATTCAATTGAGTTTTATGTCCCATGTGTGTATTCCTAATCACTAAAAATGAGAAATTCATTTAAAAAACACCCTTGAAAAAATCAAATTTACCTTAACATCAATGGAAGAATACTTGGTTAATTAGAAGTTCATATGGTGTAAACCCTCACTCATACATACCCTTTCTTGGGTTGTATTGGGGAAAAATAAAATCAAACCTTGTCTTTCATTTTATTTGGAGTCTTGTCTCGCATAGGGGTCATCAATGAATCACATGGTCATCTTGAATCATACAAGACCTATTGCTGAATTGTATAGATTTTTGCAAAAAATCATATACAAGTTTCATACCTGGGATAACCAGCATTTCCATGCAATCTCAGAAAAATTCAGTCATTGATCCAAGTACCCTTTTTGGTCTTGTTTCAGTTCATATTACCATAGTCAACAAAATCATAGCATAAAACCCTAGTTTTATCATAATCAATATGATATCTCTTTGTTTCAACAATACCTCAAGTGAATCAATTTGTCTTATCAATCCTTTCATCATCTTTTACAGCCCATCACCAATCCCTTCAAAATCTAGAGAAGTTCTTGCAAAAATCCATAAACATTGAACTATAAGTAATTGATTAGCATTATATCAAACCTTAGGGTTATCTATTTTCAATGGTCCAGACCAGATCTCACCATTATAAGTACAAATTTACACCAACTTGGTGGAGTCATAAATTTTGACTCAGTGCTCAAAATTATGAACCATTTTCACCGTTGGAAAGGTCTCCAAGAAATATAATAGTTTTCACTAAAATAGTGTGCCTTTGGCAACCCAATTTTAAATAATCACGAAAGTCTCAACTAAAGAAATGCTCTGAAGACCTTTGAAAATGTAAATTTCTAAAACCTAGAAAAAAACCAAAAACAAATATGAAAATTTTAGGTTTTTTTTTCATTAGTGATCACATCCATCCTCATGTCTTGCTTGGCACAAAAAATTCAAGATCTCAAGAGACAATGGTCAACTACAACTTCATCTCAGTCGCCTAGACAAGACAATAAAAAGAATCATACCATGGCTAAAATGAGTCGTATAGATGCCACAATCATGACAATAATGAAGAAGAGAATTCTATCACAATCCTCACAAAGAAAATTTAACCTTTACAATCACATATCTAAGATATAAAGGAGGAAAAAGACACACCATCTAAAGAGTACTCACAAAAATCAATTCATCCTTTTCTCTTTAATTGTGATCTAGACATGTCTTCGTTTCCTTCGAACAAAGAGATACGTAAGTATGAAAATCCTATCTTTGATGAATATGTCATTAAAAAATTTAATGAAAATCCTATTTTTGATCTAGAGAATGAAGAAGAAATTACACTAGATTCATTTGAGAGACATATCTATCTACAAGTGGAATACATTCCACGTCAAAAAGATCCAACCATATCACAAAAACAATCATCACAACAAACTAAACATCAATCTAAACATATTTGATGATTGCAAGAAGGTAACAAACCACATCCTCATGATCTCGATTCTAACATCACTTTTAAAACACAATTGAATCCAAATGTGAACTGGATAGATAATTTTCTAGTATGGGAAAACATTGTGAATCAAAATTAGAAGAAATTATTGAACACAATCTCATCATATCATGTAGATTTCCATTTTTGAGAAAATGTTGTGCATAACATCATCATAATAAACATGAAACTTAGAATTGTATATAGCTGAAACTTAAAGTCTAAGATCTTATTGATGATAACATAAATGAAGTGGAAAATATTAATGATTCATCTAAAGAAGAACAAGATACTAATCTCAAGAATGATCAAAATCATGACTCTATGTCTAGAAATGGTACACATTCCACTTCTACCTCTTCCACCATTACTCCATCTCACAAATCTTCATAGCTAGTCACACCACCTCCATCAAAGACCGGGTCTAATGATGATAATTTCAATTTTGACTATGTCTACCCTCAAGGACTACCTCTAAAATAAATCCAAGCTTATCTAAATCTTCCTGCAAGTCTCTTCCATGCTTCAAAAATCCTAAATTTTAATATTTCATATGTTTAAATGCTTATCATCCATATTCAAAATGATCCTTCATCAGTCCTCCAAGAATCCTTCATGCATATCCAAACTTGTACTTTGTCCTTAAAAGTGGCTCCATGTTAAGAGGATAATCCAAAGTGTGAAGAAAAGTCTCAATAAAGATCAAGATCAAGATACTATCCAATCCTATGCAACATATGACCAAGAATCCATACCCCTACCATCCTATGATGACCCCCTCATTCCCTTTCACTTCTTTCAATATGATGTCATTCCATCTAAAGAACAAATTATCCCTCAAAGTCCTACATATTATCTACCTCCTAATAAATATCAAGATATCCTTTCCACAATTTCCAATGAGCCTATTGAAAGCCAATATCCAAGTACTCTTTCTACACAATGTAATGATCCTCTTTAATCTTGAGGAAAAAATATCTCATTGCCTCCTTGTCATGATCCTCCATGTCTACCTGAAGAACCTATCATTAATCCTAACCCCCCCTCATGATAATAAATCTCCTCAAGATTCAATTTCTCCTATCAAAACTATTGATGAGCTCATTAATATAAAAATAAATCTTAAAGATGATGACCATGAAAATGTATCTCACTCTAAAGATTTTGATATCCCTTACAAAATTTATATCCCTCCATTTAAAAACACGCACATGTCTTCACCATATGCCAAATCTATTCTTGGTCCATATGTCCCAGATTTAAACTCTTCATCCCTTCCATCAATATTGGGTCCTTATATCCCTCTGTATGTCATTCCTATTATTCCTAGCTCACTACCCACTTACCCTATCATATATAAAGATAAACAAAGGCACACATCATGGAGAACAAACCACACATCCAAAATTTCTCCATATAATTCACATCCACCCATGAATCTCATTCTTCTTCCCAACAATTTGGATACCAAATATAAAGTCCATAAGTCAAGTAATCCACGTGAAATCAAGGATAAACATGTCCAACATAATCAACATACAAAAATATAGAAAAATATGATCTAAAAATAAAAGAAATGTTCAAAAGACCACAAAGGCCCACCAATAAAAAATAAAATCCAAAATAAATATGGTTTCCTAAATATCTTGCGCAATAAATAAATTCCAAAAACCCACAAAATAATGAAAAATAAAAAAGCCATGTAGATGCCCAAGAAGTTTCTTGAAGCACAAAATCTCAAGGAAAAATCCAAGTTAGCATCCTAAATTTCTATTCCTCCATCTAAATGTCACCCACCTTCCATATCCATTTTGGGTCCTTATGTCCCAAAATCCATTCCATTCCTACATCAAAACATCATGTTCAATCTATTTTCCTCCAACATTGCACCACCTTTCAAAATGTGTGTCAATACTGATGTTGACAACTCATTCACCTACCCCTACACAAGCCTTTCAATATCTCATCCATTATCCAAGAGCTACTTTACATCCTCTTAATCCCCTTATCCAATCCTTAGCATAAATCCTTAGCCATTATCTACCTTTTATCCTCCATATAATCCCTTTATCATCACCCTGCCAACATCTTTGAGTATCCTTTCAATAGCCTTGATCAATGATAGCATAAATTTTAATGGAGTAATATCTAAAGAGAAAGAGGCTTGAGTTCCTCCATTTTCCATCACACATTTATTACATTCCAAAAAAATAAATAAATAAATAAATAATTTGAAAAAACAAAAGAGAAAGAAATATTAAAGATAAATAAATTCATCCTATGGTGAGAACCACTTCTTGCAATGCCTTGGGAAAGTACCATTCATAAAACTTGGCAAAGAATCATCATGCATAATCCATCCTCTTGCACTTGCAATTGGAGGAAATCTCCATTTTCACTACCTTATCCATTGTATCCTTCATTTTCCATCACATCCTTCATATCCATATTTCATCTTTCACCTTTGATCTTAACAAGGTTGAACATATCCATGAGCATCATGTCTCCCAATATTTATTATCCTTTTAATTTAGCTTATCCACTTTCTTCATCCATAATATAATATCATGATCTTTCTAATCCTAAATCAATCCTTTCTATCCCTAAGTATCCTTGCAATAATCCAAAACCATTGTCTCATTCGTTGGATCTCTCCTTATCGTGATCATATTATCCTATCCATATCTTATCCACATATATACCTTTATCTTGATGAAAAATAAGGATATACAAGGATAAATATGTTCTCAAAAGTCTCTTGACATGTCTACTCTTTTAGACCACACATTCCTCTCATGACATCATATCATTATCTCATATTCTATTTGACACCACCTCATTAGCCTACATGGCCATAACATTTTTCCTTAGCTTTGGTAATTTTAATTCGATAGTCTCGAGGGTCACATTACACATGTTTCCTCCATTATTTCCTATTCATTTCTAATCCATCAGTTTAGTTATCCACCTGTAATGCCGTAAACCTTGCTAGACATTGAGGAAACGAAGTTTGTTCTTGCTTGAGAATTAGTGATAATATTTTAAATCTAAAATCCAAAAAAACTCATAAAATCCTAAAATCCTAAAATTGTTAAATCTTAGGTTCATTCTTGTGTCTATCAATACATCACTTATCCATCTCGTCTGTATCATCATTCAACCTTGTCACTTGAGAATACCTATCATAGATTTTGTATTGATTGTATAAATTGATGTGAATCACATCCCTTGTACATATTGCTTGGTTTTACATCCTATCCCCCTGGCTTGGAGATGGTCCACATATTTTTCATAGTATAGTTGTGTATAGCTAGGGGCAAGTTCCTAGTCATCACATGTAGTTAGTATTTTTTTAACAAAACTCATCTTTTTGTAAGGTCACACACATCACCTATCGACAATAAAGTATTTTACAACTCAACCAATAAAAAAAAAACAATGATTTTTCAAGCAACACCCCAACCAAATGGATGAATCCTTCCAAAATAAAAATGATCATAGATAGAAGCATACATGATGGATCTTGTCCTAGATTTTTCATGGTCACATGTCTTTTAAGTGACTCAAATATATCTATGAACTACAAAAACAAGTAGGGTGGCATGACATTTTTCTTTTTCTATTGTCTATTGATATTAATTACCATACCTTCTAGGTTACTCAAGGATGCCTTCATACTAGAGGAACAAGGATAGGGGCATGATTTTTTTATTTGGTTGTTTCCTATGGGATGTGTTCCAATGAAATCTAATAGGTTAGATATTCTGAGGCATCTGTGATAAGTGCTTCAATATATGTTATAAGTATCATAACATGCAACATTACAACATAAAAAATGCTTGGATTATGGTACACTGCACATACCTTGAATCCAAACATATGTACTATATATAGAGGTGGATTTCATTCATTGTCTATTGAAACATCAATTGTTTCTGATTTTCACACTTCCTAAGGAACTCCAGGAGTCTCTATACAAGAAGATCAAGAGAAGGAATATGACATTTCCTTTGTTTGTTGCTTTTGTTTAATTCATAACTGGTGCAGGAGAACCTAGGTAGGCTTGTGTGAAACCTAGGGATTCTTTTTTATTTTGGCTTGTAGTGATGCTAGCCACATCACTAGCTCAATAAGAGGAACTTTTTGGTACTTTGGTATGTTTAAGAAAGTTGGAAAAGCCCACAATGGCCAAGTTGCTAGAAGCTGCTAATTGTTGTCAATTAAGTGACTTAGGTCCTAGAGTGGGTAAATTTATCTATAAAGGTTCCTAAGGCCTTAGATAGGTCATCTGAGGTCATTTTAATCATATTCCATGTTTTTTGAGTTTTTAGGACAAGTTTGGTAAGCTAACTCTATTTGGAGCAAAAGTTGCTAAAAATGTTGTCATGTTGTCTTGACAACTTTTCTTATCATGAGAAAATTTTTAGCATTAATGTTTGGAAAATGCTCTAACTATCTTAAACAGTTAAGAACGCATGGTATGAACCTATAAAAGGCCAAGATCAACCTTTTCATCATGTTGGTGAAGTTTGAAGAAGCACTGTACAGTCTGTGCATAAGCATCTTTTTGTTAATTTTATGATTTACTAAATATCTAAGGAAGAAGTGGATTAGATGGCTTGATTTTTGTATTGGAGAATTTTTGTAATGTTTTTTTGAATCTTTGTGTGGATTTTTTGAGTTTTCCTTTCAGTTTGTAATACTTTAGGAATTCATTTTGGTTTTTCCAGTTCACTGGTCTGAATAGGGTTGCAAGTGTGAAATTGAGTCTTAGGGCCACTTCCCACCATTGGATTCCTAAGGTATCTTGGCATTTGGAACTAGACTCCATGTAATATATGTACACTACAGGAGAGCCCAAGAAAAGCACAACAAGCAATTTTAAAGTGATGCCCTAGGCAGGTCAAGTGTCACTTGGTTAGGGATCACAGAGCAGACAGTGGAAAATGGAAGGGATTGGGGGCACTGTTGCCTCAATCCAAGTATGAGACAAGAAAGGAGGAGGGTTATACCAACTCCAATCTGAAGGAGAATTCCTGGCAAGCTCTCTAAGGGGAACACAAACTTTACTGCTGACAACACTGAAACCCTTGAAACCCTCTTTTTAAGCCTACATTTGTGCTTTGGTTGGATGGACAAGTTGGTGGTTTAAACCTAAAAAAATCTCTAAGCCCTTTGAAAAGGGTATCCATAGTAGTGATTTTCTTGTGGCACTATTAAGCAGTTTTTTATAAAGATATTTCAGTTTTAGACCATATTGAGGGCTAATCCTTGTAGCCTTTTTCTGAGAATTTTAATGTATTTGCATTTATGGATTGAAATTACTCATGATTGTAGTGTGGATTGAGTTTTCATATGTCAATAGGGATTTAGTGGAACCCTAGATGGAAGGATAATACTTTTGAAGGCTTAGATGGACTTGAAGCTTAGTGTGGATTGGAGAAGCTAGAGAGAAAGTATGGTTCTACTTTGGTGATGTGCCCCAACTGAATAGGAAGGGTCCCTTGAGTTCAATCCTAAGAGGTCTAGGGTGTGTACCAGCCCTAGTTGGTTAGGTGAAAGACCTAAGAAAGCCCTAAGAAAGTTTGGGGTTTGGAGAGCAAGGTTGGGTGTTACATCAGAGTGGTACCAGAGCAAGTTGAGAAACTTGGGAAGATTGGTTTATGTCAGAGGTAGAATCTTGTGGTTCTACAAAGATGGTGACAAAGGCATAATTGACTAAGGATATGGAGGAGAAAAAGGAGAAAAATAGACTCCTTGAGGATGCTTTGGAAGCAGTGAGAGTAAAGATGGAAGAATTAGTAGATGCTATTAGAAAGAAGGAATATGAAGCAAAATCCAGTGGTAAGGGTAAGAAGAAGATTGGGGAAGAAGACTATATCCCTGAACCTAACCCACTATTGAATGAGGAACCTTTCCTAAAATCTTAAAAGCATTAAGTATTAAAGCTTTGGAAGGGATACCTCTATTTGGAGGAAAGTTAGATATTGAGGTAGTCATGGAATAGATTAAAGCAATGGAGAATCATTTTGAGTGTGAAGGGATAAGTGAGGACCAAAGGGTTAAAGTAGCCAAGTCTAGACTCAGAGGGTTAGCTTTGACTTGGTGGAAGTACCTTCAGGATGAGAGGGTAAGCATGGGGAAGCAACCAATAGCAAATTGGAAGGATATGGTAACCAAATTGAAGGAGAGCTATCTTCCAGAGGACTATGAGATACAACTTCATAGGAAGAGACAAAAATTGAAGCAGAAAGACTTAGAGGTGGCCCCATATACTAAGGAATTCCAAAGGTTGTGTTTAAGGTCCAAGATACAAGAGGAAGAGCCAATCAAAGTGGATAGGTACTTGGGTGGATTGAAGTGGAATATCCAAGAGGAGTTTAGTTTGTGGGCCCCTACTACTGTCCAAAAGTGCTATCAATTAGCTATGAAGGTAGAAGAAAAGAATAGGAGAAAAGGGGATTCTAACTTCAAAGATAGAGGCAAGGGTAGAAATCATAGAGGTCAAAGGGGAGGCTACCAAGGAAAGGGTAGTGAGAAAAGGACCCAAGTGGAGAGTAAGCTCACAAAGAAAACTAGTGATCACTCTACAAGGGGTGGCTTCAATAGAGGGAGAGGCAACCAAGGGGGATCCAACAGAGGTAGAGGAGGTAGGAGCAGATCTTATTTTGCAACTATGAAGTGTTATAATTGTGGATAGCTAGGGCATCCTGCCTATAGATGCCCAAACAAGCCTTCTCCTTAAAATAAAGATAATAGATTGGCCTATGCCCAAGAGGATAGTATGAGATGCAAGGATACTGAAATAGATCACATTGAATCTGAAAAAGGTGAGAACCTCATGTTTAGAAGGGTATTGATTAAGAAACCAACCCCTGATGAGCTGAGACATAGGAGGGCCTTATTTAGGATCAAATGTAAGATCCTAGGGAAAGTGTCCAAGGTTGTGGTTGATTTCGGATCAAATGATAATGTGATATCAGAGGAGGTTGTTACTAAGATCAAACTAAAGAAGATTCTCCATACCAATCCCTACAAGGTCACTTGGCTCAACAAAGGGCAAAGCATTTTGGTTAATGAGTAGACATGGGTGGACTTTTCTATTGCAAGGTACAAGGATCGGTTGTTGTGTGACATTTTTCCAATGGATGCTTGTCATCTCTTATTAGGGAGACCTTTGAAATTTGATAGGGAGGTGGTGTATGATGGTAGGGATAATGCCATAACTTTCAAAAAAGGAGCCAAGACTTTCAAAATTCAGCCTTTTTTGGAAGGGGAAGAACCATAGTCCCAATTAACTAGTGTACTGCTAAGAGGTAGAAAAGAGTTTGTGAAGGACCTTAAGCATAAGGAAAGCCAAGCATTTGCAGTGATACTCAAGTCTACAAATGAAGAGAAACCAGTCAAAGAGCCTTTACCAACTGAGGTCCAAAACTTGCTTGAAAAATATAAGGACATAGTGAGTGATGGTACCCCAACCACCCTGCCTCCTAGGAGGGTTATAAGTCATCAAATAGAATTTGTACCAGGTGCCTCTTTTCCAAGTAAAGAAGCGTATAAGTTCACTCCAGATCAGAATGTAGAAGTGGCAAGACAAGTCAAAGAATTGATGGACCAAGGTTTGATAAAGAAAATCTTAAGTCCTTGTGAAGTCCCAGTGGTTTTGGCATCCAAGAAGGGTGGAAAATGGAGGTTGTGCATTGACTCAAGGGCCATTAACCGAATTAGAATCAGGTATAGTTTTCCCATTCCAAGAATTGAAGACCTCATGGATTGTCTAGTGGGTGCTATTTATTTCACAAAATTGGACTTGAAGAGTGGGTATCACCAAATAAGGATCAAGGAGGGGGATGAGTGGAAGAAAACATTTAAGACCACAAATTGTCTCTATGAATGGCTTGTTATGCCATTTGGCCTTTCCAATGCCCCTAGCACATTCATGAGACTCATGAATGAAGTGCTCAAAGACTTCAAAGGCAAATTTTTGGTTGTGTACTTAGATGATATCCTCATCTATAGAAAGACCAAGGAGGAACATGTGAAGCATGTAGAGGCAGTTTTGAAGAGACTTCATGAAGAGAAGCTAGCCATAAACTTGGAGAAGTGTTACTTTTTCAAGAAAGAGTTGGTATATTTAGGATTTGTGGTGTCTAAAGGATCTTTTAAAATGGAAAAAGAGAAAGTTGCTTCTATACTAAGTTGGCCAACACCTACCACAGCTACTGAGGTAAAAATATTTCATGGACTGTCCCAATTCTATAGGAAGTTGATTAGAAGTTTTAGTGGTATTTGTGCACCATTTCTTGATACAATAAAAGGGGGAGTGAAGTCTAAGTTTAAGTGGAATTTAGAGGCTGAAAAGTCTTTTGATATGTTGAAGAAGTAAGTAGGAACTCAACCCATCCTTCAATTGCCTAGTTTTGAAAAATTATTTACCTTAGAATGTGATGCAAGTGGTTTAGCAGTGGGTGGATTTTTGAGTCAAGAAGGTAGGCCAGTATCCTTCTATAGTGAGAAGCTAAACGAGGCCAAGAAAAAGTAATCATCCTATGACCTAGAGCTTTATGCCTTAGTCCAATGTCTTAGGAAGTGGAGAAACTATTTGTTGCCAAAAGAATTTGTTGTGTTTACAGATAATCAAGATCTTAGCTACATCGATACCCAGGAGAAGTTGAGCAATAGACACTTAAAGTGGATGGAGTATTTGCAGGCGTTCACCTTTAAAATCAAGCATAAGAAGGGGAAATTGAACAACATTGCTGATGCCTTGAGTAGGAGGATTTTGACAGTCCAAGAGATTCAGCTCCATAGCATTGGAGTGGAAATTTTTTAGAATCTATACAAAGAAGATGAAGACTTTGCTGAAGCCTAAAAGGTATGCATGGATTTTGAAAACCATTCTCATAGATGATTTTCAAAGTATACATTACAAAATGGGCTTCTATTCAAGGGTAACTAGTTGTGTTTGCCTAGGGGTTCTATGAGGGAGAATCTAGTATAGGAGAAGTATAATGGCAGCTTGAGTGGACACTTTGGTGTCAGTAAGACCATAGAACTAGTGTAAAGGTTCTATTATTGGCCTGAGTTGGTCAAGGATATAACCAAGTATGTGGAGCATTGCATGGTGTGCATGAAGGCAAAGGGAGGAATTACTAATGCAGGTCTTTAGTAGCCCCTACCAATTCCAAACTGGCCATGGGATTGTGTAAGTATGGATTTTCTTGTAGGTTTGCCTAAAAATAAGCAAGGTTATGATAGCATCTATGTTGTGGTTGATGTAACACCCCAAAATTGGCATCTTGCAATCCTAGCCAATTTTGTTACATTTGTCATTCTTCTGAAACATCAAAGTCCTATTGTACTAGGCAATTTTGACTTTTAACTGACTCTACTCGACCTGAGTGTCAAATGCAGAAAATCCTAAATCTGTATTAATCATACATCATATTTAATTCCTAAATATCTATTTAGCTAAACAAACCTTATGATCAAATTAATTTAATTATAAATTCCTAGCACTTTAATTAAATTAAATTCACCCTCTTTAGCTAAGACACATGAAAAAGGAATTAAATAATATTTAATTGTTAGATAAATATCCTCATTTCAATAATTGAATTTAATTATTCAGATAATTGAAAAAATCAATTATGAGGTCATATTTATTTAATTATTTAGATATTCTTTCAAAAATCTTATCTCTATTCAGAAATAGAAACTTTGAATTAATTGTGCTTTAAAGAGAAAGAAAATAATTTAATTCAAATAAAATAGAATTAAATCAAAGAAAGAAAATAGTTAAAGCGGGAAGAAAACAATTTATTGTATTCTTTTGAATAAAGCTTTCTATTTTAAAGCTGGATTTTCTATCTATTTTATTTCAAAGAGGAAAGTTTCTGTTCTGATCATCTCAAAGTCTATAAAGGAACTCTCATTCTTCATTCAAAACCCCCGATTACCCCCCCTAAATTTCTGAAGAAAATATGCATTGTTAGAATATTGAATTATTGTCATAGCTTCACATAGAATAATATCATCTTGCAATAAAATAGTTTTCAATTTCTAGATTAAGTGCATTGAAATCATGTCTTAGCTTAATCTCTCATATTTCAATTCTTAGTATAATCTTGCATTGTATTGCATTTATCATGATAAATCCTTCGTTCCTAGATTGGTCCATGGTTGTGAGACTCTCGTCCTAAGAGTAATTTCAAAAACCCCATCTGGATAGAAGGCAATAGGTCAAATCATGCAGACAGATAAGATGAATAATCTCATATTCAGTCTTGTGTGTACCTGGTGAAGAAGGACTATGTTGAAGTGTATGGTGAATTAACAAGGCCAAATTTACCGCATACATTTCTGGCACCCACTGTGGGGCAGGTATATTTCTATCTGGCCTCATTTCATTTCATATTTTTCACTTTTTTGCATTTTGTTCATACTTCTATACAAGTTCTATTTTAATTTCGCGCGAACTTTCTTTTCATCTCGCGTGAACTTTCTTGTTCTTCGCGTGGCTTAGAGAAATTCTTCGCACGATCTAGTATACTTTATCGCGTGAAATTGCGATCCAGAGCTTTCCATTTAATATTTCATTGCCTCAGTTTTCTAACCACCTACTATTTTCTGACATTTGTGATTCTCTGATTTTATCTTTTGAAACAACATAACAGTGGTTTGCAGGACGCTGAGACAAAGAAAAGCCATCACAAACTTCTGACATGTTTGTTGTAGGATGCTGATATGAAGAAAGGCATTACAAAATGCTAATGGGTTTCATTGTAGGACATTTGTCGAAGACCTTGCATGTTTCCACATCTTCTTATATCTATTTTTAGTAGTTAAAACACACTTTGGTTGGTGCTTAAAATGAATCACTGTCTTGCATGATTGAAGTGTTTTTTAGATTGTAATCCTAAGAAATACATGAACGTATCCTCTCCCCTCACCTTTATGGATCTTGGGTGTAAGATAAATTCATGTGATTCTTCTAGAGTGGCTACCTCCTGAGAGCTTTAGCAGAGCCAGTGAGAGTGGATGCCCAACCGGTAACAGGCTAAAGCCAAGCCCTTCCAAAGTGGTATACAAAAAATGCTATTGTGATTAATGTCACAATAGATAGGTGTGAATTCATTGTAGCAACCAAAATCTCCTCCAGTACCCTAGTGGTGCGTTAAAGTCCTGACATCATTAAGGTGAAAGCCTTTCTTTGAATGGATTGGGAGAGCCCCCTTTATTGGGAAAATGACTTGATCACAACCACCTGAACGGATGACCTTACTATAAACTGTTGTTCTAGTTTTCCAAAAACCCTTTATTTGTTGGCGCCGAATGTCAGAGACCAACTAAGATGCCCCACATTTTTACAACTTTTAGTAGACATAAAATCCCTTTGGGAAGCAATTCCTTTGGGGTCCGAAGCTTGGTATGCCTAAGAAGTGAGTGCATATGTAAGGAGAAGCTTGTGCTTCCAAGCTTCTAAGTTATCCACTAAGAGTAAGCGTAGCTGAACTTTGGTTCAAGTGGAGATTCAATAGATATTGTCCTGGCTATCCTAGGATTGTAATGTGCTTGTTCTGGTACTATAAACATTTTGTTTAATGTGTTTTGCGTGGGTGTATCACTTGAACAATTGAAACTATCATCAATACACACAAACTATCTATCTTGAACATGTCCAAAACAATTATTAACTTTAACTATCTATCAGAAAATAGCATGATTTCATCTTGGAAAATTCAAACTGGTCTTAACAGTCTGATTCTGTAAACATACTTTTTTCTACATTTGCATAGTTTCACGCAAAATTTCTCAATCTTCGCGTGAGTCGGTGAAAATATTCACGCGATATAGAATTCTCTATCGTGTGACATTTGCAAACATTGTCACTTTTTGTCAGTCATTATTCTATCCTCTGGTGTCTTTCTTCGCGTGAAGCAAGCATTTCTTCATGCAGCCTGGTGAGAATCTTCGTGTGACATAGCATTTCATCACGTGAAACTATAGCCTTTTGTCTAAAACAACGAGCTAAAATCTGCCAATCAATTTTTCTTCTGTCAAATCTGGTCTCTGATATGGGTCTATTTTTCTTCCATCTATCTTCACACAGTCTGAAACTTAGTTTCTTAGGTTGAGAACTACGTGATTCTTGCTTAAACTGTTCTTGTCTCATGTCCTTTTTGATTCATTTCATCTATTTCTTCATTCCTTGTGTCGCAATTGTCATCTCTTGGCTTGTTTTAGCCTCATCTTAGATGATTTGCACCAAGGATACTTCACCTTTTGGCACGTTTGTGCAATCTTTGAGATAGTTTCAAGTTTGGTCCTAGTTCACATTCCTTGTTCAAAACTTTGTCTATGACTGTCACAACTCGAAGTGGCAAAACATTTCTTTTAATCAATCAAGATGAATATATACTTTCCACACCATTATCAGCTACATCTAGTGAGGAATCATCTTGATCTCCTTCCCCAGTATGACAACCTTACACTAAATGGTCATTTCCTGTGGATCTTAGTAGGGTTCAATATCCTTTGTTCCAAGAAGAGCCAAATTCAGAGAACACTCAATCTTTTCATACCAAGTCTTTACACCTTGAATCCTTGCATTCTAGCAAGTTGGTAGATCATAACCAATCAGGTGGTGAGGTTAGCAGAACTGACCTCTTTAAAACTTGGGGTAAGTCCCATTGTGAAGACCCCCCTAATGATGTATAAGTTGAAATCACTCAAGAAGATATTGCAAAAGCTTGTGCTAACAAAGATTTATGTAAAATGATGGGAATTCTACTAGTTGAAGAGAAAGAAAAATACATCCTTGAACTAGCCAATCAAGGGGCTAAGTTACCTTCCAATTATGCTTTAGAAACACTTGTTGAGAAATAGGAAGAAACTAAAAATTCCCACTTGCAAAAAGAAATGCAAACTATGCGAGAGCAACTCTCTCAACTCTTGAAAGAGAAAGAAAAACCTATCACACAATTCACGTTGGAAAGCATCTATCCTTTCCCATTTGATAAAGGTCTTCACATGCCTCCTTTTCCCAAAGGAGTTGAACTTCCTAAATATGAAAAATACTTGGGTACATCTAACCCTCAAGACCATTTGAGAGAATTTGGTGCTCTCTCCATGGAATTCATGCATGACACAACCTATATTATGCATATTTTCCCACATAGCTAGTGAGGATCAACTATGGAATGGTTTTCTAGACTACCAACTGGCATCAAGACCTTTGATGAAATTGCCAATTTATTTCTACAACATTATTCTCACAACATCCAACATCCGGTTCATATTTGAGATCTTTGCAACTTGAATCAAAATCATGGGGAATCCTTCTTGGCATTTCTCCAAAGATCAAGACAACTCTATACATGATATTCTCACAAGATACCTGAATCTAAAAAGTTGGACATCTTTCTCAATAATCTCCTCCCCAACTTTGGCTATCAAGTATAGCTACAAGGTCCTCTAACCTTTGATGACATGATTGAACAAGCTATAAGAATCAAGACATTTATGATCAAGAAAGGAGAATTGACCTTACACAAGGAAAATAAACAAGGGTCTTCTTCCTCAAGCAAAGATAAATCCAAATTTCCCAGCAAGAACCAAAATGTTGTGAATGATGGTGTTGTAGACAATGTGACTACTAAGCCTTCCAAGGCTGCCTTTAATCTCACTACCATGATGCAAGCAACCAAAGCCACTAAATAGGCTGCAATAGGATCCAAACCAAGCACTTCATGATTTTCTAGACCTAAACCTTGGGCTCCTAGACCCAAGTGATAATTCACGCCTTTAGGAGAACCTCTCGAGGCAGTTTACAAAACTCTTGTAGACAACAATTTACTTACTCCATTGGCTAATCCATGACCTTTTGATCTGCAACCAAGACCTCATTGGTGGAATGAATCCTCTTATTGTGATTTTCACCAACACAAAGGTCATAACATAGCTTCTTGTCAAAAATTGCAGCATACAATCCAAGATCTCATTGATAGTGAAGTCATTGTTGTGGGAAGTCACAACAAAAATTCTGATCACCAAGCTTTCAAAAATCCATTTCCTCCTCATGGAAAAGGTGAATCATCTAAAGGAAAAAATATTGATGCTAAGGTCAACTATACTTACACCAATAACGACAATGTCATTAATATGGTTGAACCTGTTGACGCTGAATATTGTAATTTCCTCATTCTTAAGGGAAAGGAAGATACTTCCATGTCTAAAACACCTTTCATTTTGTGAGGGCCTGCACCTTAGTCTTCTGAACAAAGTCAGTCTCAAGTGAGTGCTAATGTTGTTACTCGATCTCGCACTAAAATCATTCTCAAAGGCCCTGCGCCTTCTATATCTACATCGACTCAACCTTTAGACAAAGATAAGGTTGACTCGGCTACTAAGAATCCCAAATTGGGTTCCTCATATAATGCTACCAATTACATCATTCTTGATCAATTGCAACATACTAATGCTCAGATAACTATTTTTGAGCTCCTAAAAATATCCCCTGCTCATAGGGAAATCCTGGACAAAGTCCTCACTGAGGAAAATGTGCCAAAAGATCTTGATCTCAATTGGTTTCAATCTATGTTAGGTCACTTGACCTCCACACATTACTTGTCTTTCTCTGAGGAAGATGACCATTCTTTGAGTCACTCACATAATAATCCTCTGCACATTGAAGTCATGATTCATCCCAAGCGTGTTCGCCGTGTTCTCATAGATAATGGTGCTGGCCTAAATATTTTCTCTACTAGTTTCCTTATTGAGTTAGGCTATGATAAAGACCGCATTGATGCTCGCAAAAAGATAACCATTAAAGCCTATGATGAGGAAGAATGTAAATCCAAGGGTTTAGTTGTTTTGCCAATTAGAGTTGGTCCTGTTGAATGCGATGTTATCTGCCAAGTTCTTGACATCCCTTTGGCATACAATATCCTACTAGGAAGGCCATTGATTCATGAAATGCAAGTTGTCCCTTATACATACCATTAGTGCATTAAGTTCTCATTCCAAGGCTCTGAAGTGACTATACCTACTAATACATGCTATGATTGCAATGCCCTCACAAAATCTGCTGACATCCTTGTGCCTACCAATAGAGAATCTATTGAAATCCTTGAGGATGAATTAAAAGAAATGGAAAAGAACTTGACTATCAAAGAAACTGATATGGGAGGATATCAGATTGGACCTATATTATCCATTACATCTTTGCCTTTGTCTCCCCGTTCTTTTTGGAGACCTTCTGAGAACACTAAACCTTCTACGATTTCTCCTCCAACAAAGTATGGTGGTACCTTTGTACAAGCCATAGTACCATTAGAAGAAGAAGCTAAAAATAGAGCTATCAAAGCTTGGATCTATAAAGGAGAAGACAACTCTGAAAATACTCCTCCTTATGACATAAAACCTGAGCAATATGGCAAAGGTTTATCTATTATGCAACATTTTGGCTATAAAGGAGATGGCCCCATAGGTGTGAATCATAAGGGATTGATTGCACCACTTGAAGCTATTGGTCATAGAACATGCGACTCTATAGGTATAGGCTTCCAGAAACTCACATTCCAATTGGGAATAAACAATTTTGTACCTCGAGAAGATAAGAAACCAACATCTAAGGAAACACCTCAAGTTGTAGAACCTGAAGACAGCTTTGATGAGGATACTTTTCCTTATCCTATTCCACCAGACTTGGCAGCATTTTTTGCTGAGCCAGATAACTTTGTACCATGTGTCAATACTGTAGACACTGACAGTGATTTTGACACCACCACTTCAATTGCTCCATTAAATTATGAAGAGTGAAAAGACATATATACTCTAAACCCTAGTCATCAGAGTGATTTATTCATACCACCACACTTTCAAGAACAGTTTGATCAGGACTTCCAGCCACTTCTCCTTACACAAGAGGCAAGTGATGATACAAACACTACTAAGGTACCTAGGTCAATAGGTACTCAATTGACCATAGCAGAAGTTCTAGGTAGAACTCATCCCAACTGGGGACAAAGAGTTGATTTTACTCACGTTCTTGACATGAGACCTAATGATGAAATAGACTCCCATGAATATGAGTTCGACAACTTGTCATATGCCACTTTTGACAGAGATACAGATACACCGAATGCATATGAAAACCTTCTCAAAGTAGGTGAATGGTCTAGTGTAGGGTAACATGAGTTTGACTCCCTAGGTGTTAACATGTCGTCTACTACGGTTGTTAGGAATCAAAGGAATTTGACTACACCTTTGGATGAGATCGCTTTGGGTCTCAACTTGCTTGTCCATGCCTTTGATGATTATACTGTGAATGCACTTGAACCCGTCACTCCTCTTTCACTTTTCCCTCCTGAGCTTATAGAATGGAACTCTACCTCCCCATTCAGTGAAGTCCTTATGTTCTAGAATGATTACGCTCTTGCCTACTACCTACACGCTATCAAACCTGTAACGTCTCCTACCAGCGAAGCAAGTCTCAACATGACTGAGGTTGACATCAAGTATCTTAATCAAAAAATAAAAAGAAGAAAAAATAAGCGCTCTGATGGTGAAAACCATGTTGTGGCAGTATTAGAGCCTAAAATAGTCAAAATAAAAGACGTATCCAAAGGCGAAAACCTCTCTGAGGCACCCGAGGATGAATTACTTGATGTACTTCTGAGCCATTTTTAGGAAAGATCATCTGTTCTTATTGAACCAACTCAACCTATCAACTTGGGTATAGAGGTAGAACCTCAGATTATTCACTTGGCACAATCACTATCAGAGGCAGAAAGAGAGGAATTCATCACATTCTTCAGAAAGAAAAAGATTAACTTTGCATGGAAATATTTTGATATGCCTAGATTAGACCCTAATCTAATCATGCATCATCTATCTATTGCACCAGGTGTTAAGCCCATCAAGTAGAAACTTCACAAAATGCATCCACATGTAGCCCTACTTGTCAAAGCTGAATTAGAGAAATCCTTAAAGCTGTGTTTATGAGAGTCATTGATTATGCAGGATGGATCTCTAATATTGTTCCAGTATCAAAACATGATAAATCTATAAGAGTTTGCACAGACTTTAGAGACCTAAATTTGGCATGTCCTAAGGATGATTTTCCATTACCTAATATTGATATGATCATAGATATGACAGCTGGGTATGAAATGTACTCATTAATGGATGGTCTCTCTGGTTACAACCAGATAAAAATTGCGCTAGAGGACCAAGAGAAAACAACTTTCACATGTGCCTGGGGCACCTTCTTTTGGAATGTCATGCCCTTTGGACTCAAAAATTCCAGTGCTACATATCAAAGACCAGTTACCACCATATTTCATGACATGATGCATAAAACTATGGAAGATTATGTGGATGACACTTTAGCTAAAAGCATGCACCGAAAGAAACATCTTGATTATCTAGGTCCTATCCTAGATTGTATGGAAAAATTCAGTCTAAGACTTAATCCTAAGAAATGCGCACTTGGTGTAACATCTAGCAAATTACTTGGCTATATCATATCTGCCAAAGGTATTGAAGTAGATCCTGCAAAAGTACAAGCTATTCTAGAAATTCCACCACCTAAAAATATCAGACAAATGAGAGGACTTCAAGGCCTCCTACAGTCTATTCGGCATTTTATCTCTCAACTGGCAGACAAGCCACAACCATTTACCAAGACTTTACACAAGGGTGTGACTTATCAGTGGAATAAAGAATGTGATGAAGGGTTCACACAAATCAAGAAGTATCTTGTGAACCCACCAATCTTGATGCCTCCCATTCATGGGAAGCCACTCATACTATACATATATGCTATGGATACATCATTGGGTATCCTATTAGCTTAGGAAGATTAGCACAAGAAAGAAAGGGATATCTATTACATTAGTCAAACTCTGGTCTCATATGAAATAAAATACTCTACTATAGAGAAGGCTTGCCTTGCAGTGGTGTTTGCTTCACAAAAATTGTGACACTATATGTTGGCTCATACTACACGTCTAATTGCTAAAATTGACCTTCTAAAATACTTTCTCAGTAAAGCTACCCTCACAGGTAGACTAGCTAACTGGGTCATGCTTCTCAGTGAGTTTGATATTGAATATGTTGAAAGGAAAGCCATTAAGGGCCAAGCAATAGCAGATTAGTTGGTAGAAGCACCTCTCGTTGATCATCAACCATTGCACATTGAATTTCTAGATGAGTCCATATTAATTCTTACACATCGCTCATGGACTATGTTTTTTGATGGTTCATTTACCCAATAGGGGTCAGGTGCTCAGATCCTGTTCATTTCACCTCAAAGATACTCATTACCAAAAGCATACAAAATGTTGTTTCCTTGTACAAACAACATTGCTGAGAGTACAAATCTCTCATCAACGGTATGAAGATCTCCCTTGAGTGGCACATGGATGAACTAAATGTTCTTGGAGATTCCCAATTGGTCATCAATCAGGTCAATGATATCTATCAAACAAGGGACGACAAGTTGATACCTTAAAAATGGTTGGTTGATGATCTTAAACAATATTTTACTCGCATCACATTTCAACAGGTTCCAAGGGTAGATAATAAAGTAGCAGACGCCATGGCTACTCTTGCCTCTATGCTACAAATGCCTGAAAATGATTTTAGACATGAATTCCTGGTGGAGACGCTACGCTTCCCAGCTTATGATTCCCCTGACTCCCAGATGATCTATTCTATTATAGGGCATGACTCATCCCGCTACCATCACATCTTCTCCTACCTACATGACCAGATCGTTCTCAACACTTACTCCCGAAATGAGAAACATCACCTAATCCATAGTGCTTCATAGTTCATCATCATCGCTAATGACTTGTATAGACGTGGTCTAGATGGTACCCTCCTTAGGTTTTTAGAACCTGATGAGTCCAAACAAGCATTAGTAGAGGTGCATGAAGGCATCTGTGGGTCACACTCTAACGGCCTGACATTAGCCCGCAAACTTATTAGAGCTGGTTACTACTGGCCAGACATGGAAAAAGAAGCAACATAGTTTTCTAAGTCCTACAAACAATGTCAATTACATGGAAGCCTGATTCACGCTCCAGCCAAGGAGCTGATTCCATTCATTACTTTCTGGCCATTTCAGCAATGGGCCTTTGATTTGGTGGGTCAGATCTACCCCTTGTCCTCCAATGGACATAAGTTTATCATTACAGCTATGGATTATTTTACTAAGTGGGTGGAGGCAGTCCCTCTCACCATTTCCAGTGGAAAAATAGTAGCAATGTTTATTCTCAATTACATCATCTACAGGCATGGTGTACCCTCAGCGATTATCACAAATAATGGGGGACAATTTAAAAATAAGGATTTGACAGAGCAATGCTCTAAGTTCAAAATTACTCAACACTGATCTTCCATCTATTATCCTTAGGGTAATGGATAGGTGGAAGCTTCCAACAAAACAATCCTTAAGATCCTGCATCGCACAGTGCACAAGTCCGGACGAGATTGGCATCTCCGGATCAACCCAGCTCTTTGGGCATACAAGAAAAGTATAAAAATGCCAACATGGGCTACTCCCTATGCGTTGGTTTATGGAGCAGATGTTGTGCTACCTATTGAGGTCGAGATTCCTTCTCTGTGAGTCTCTCTGAAAGGCCTCATCACTGATGAAGATACTAGAATATCTCAGCTACAAGAGCTAGAATTACTTGATGAAAATTGCCAAGTGGCATTCGATCACCTTAGAGCATACCAAAAGAGGATGTCTAAAAGCTATAACCATAAGGTCAGACCAAGAGACTTCCAGGCGGGTGACCTCGTTCTGAGGGAGAACCCAAAGAATCAGCAACATCAGGTCCAGAAAGGCAAGTTTGAACCTAATTGGCTCGGTCCATATATTGTTACTGTAGTGTTTGGGTCTAGTACCTATCAACTCTCTACTACTAAAGGAGAACAACTCAAAGAGCCCATCAACGCTCTTCATTTGAAGTGGTTCTACAACTGAGACACCTCTAGTATGCTCATGTATATACTAAAGTCCTAAAAAAATCCTAAAAATTTGAAAAAGTCCTGAAAAAATGATCATCTTAGTGAAAACCTAGCGATAGGTGCTTTGATGTATCTCCAAAAAAAATTATATATTCCAAAAATAAAAAAAAATTGAAAAATTGAAAAATACAAAAAAAAAAGTGCCATTGATGAAAACCTGGCAAATAGGCATCATGGTAGCAAAAATAGAATTTCTGCCAAGAAGGTGAAAACCTGGTAAATAGGCGCCTCTTGTTCCACAGTGTTATATCTATCGCAGCACCACTTGGCTTTATACATTTGCTTTCCCACATTGCTGCTTTCCTACTTACATTTTCTTTCAGTTCTCATCACGACACCAACTCACATGGATTAAAACTAGTCATACTCTCAAGGAAACCCTCCTGGTCTTGGGGGCATTTTCTTATTATCTTTTGGATCTACTTTGTGACAGTCACCAGTGGTTCTCACTGCGTCTGCCTACTGTCACTTAGCTTTTATAGAGTTCTCTCTTCTTGAGAATCTCCCTCACATCACTCACCAGTGGTTCTCACTGCATTTGCCTACTGATGTATAGCTTATGCTACGATCATTTTATTTGAGCATCTCTCTTGCGTCAGTAACCAGTGGTTCTCACTATGTCTACCTACTGTCGCTATTCTATTGAGACTACTCATATTTGTTATAGTTGGAGTTATACTCACATGCTCTATCTATCGATACTCAGTCTTGATGATTCTATGCTTTAGTTTTTACATATCTTTTGGTCACTTTTGTGACACTCTGGTTCCTTTGCGGACCCTCCTGACTTGTCATTTATTTAGCACCACTCGCTTGGGGGAAACCAAATCTAATTTTCCCTTGCAACTTACGTCAAGTCAGTCATCGTTACTTGGGGGCATGGGCCCCCCATTTGATCACATCTTTGGTTTACATCCTGAGTTAGTAATCTTGTCATTTCTCAAGGACAACTCGTTACTGAGACAAACTGGTGTTTTTCAACACCACCATAAATAGTGTTTTTTAACACTATCTTTGGACACATCTATGTTTTTTTAATACATCTCAGATATCTCAATGTAAACATCCATCGATAACATTCAAACACAATGCACTCACAAGCACAACGGTGTTTTTCAACACCCCTACACATACACATTTGAAAAACTTTAAAACAGGCTGCGCTATGCTTGAATATTTCTTTGTATGCTGTCTATTCTTATGGATTTCATTGACATTTTCTTTGTCTACTGCTTTTTGGCATAGTCCCGATGATCCAACAACATAAAATAAATAGGGTGTATGTGATAAGAACTCCCACAATAAGGTGGAACAGCCTCACATCCCTTGATCTTGTTTATTTGTATGCCATGGTGAGGTCGGTACTATCTCCTTGCTTGTTATTTCTCTGTTTGTCATTGTTTTTCTTATTATTGATCTGTTTGTTTCCGCATGATCACACTCATGGTTATCTTGGCTTTAAATGCCTCGATACTGGTGTACTCTTGCAACATTAACTGGAAACAATGTTCAGGTCATCTTGGCTTTTGTGCCCTGGTGCTTACATTCGTTTCCTACATTTTATCTGATGGTAAGTCATATTCATATCCTTATGGTTGCATTGTGGTTCTAGTAAGGGTTGTATCAACTTTGATGTTCCAAAAAATGCTCAATGATGATGATTTTACGATGGGTCTCACAACCATGTCCTAGAATTGCACTTTCATATTGCATCTAGTATAGGATTGCATTTTCATCCTAGACTTGCATTGTGACAATGGTTTAGTGTTATTTTCATTGCATTCTTCTGGGTTCATACATAGGGGAGTTCTTCTTTAGAGTCTTGGTTTCATCATGCCTGACCAAGTGTTTGATCCTAGCTCTCTATCTTCAGCTATATGGTCAACCCATTTTTGGGATCAAAATCAAAATCTGACACTTCTATATAGCTCAAAATTGCATTTTAAAATTTTTGGGACCGACGCAATCAGACGCTTGTGCAGTCACCCTTCTGACATTGCTTTCTCGTCAAAATCTTATCATATCATCATTTTCTGAAATCTTTGACTTTTTTCTTCAAAAGTCAACTCAAGTCAACTCTAGTCAACCCCAGTTAAACTTGGTCAACCAGACCTCAAAATCACTCAAAATTTTCTGAATCTTCTTAATTCTTTTGTAATCTATTCTGAGTTCTTCTTGATCTCCGACTCAACATCTATCTACAATTTTTTGCTCTCCACCATCATTATGACGTGTCATCTTTTGCTTTTGCTCCCGAGGGGGCAAGATGATTACATCATTGAATCTATTCCAATCAATCTAATCTGATTTTCAAAAGTCCTTATTACTAGGGGCATCTCATCACTTGGGGCATGTTCAGTTTTTTGTACCTCATGGTCAAAACTGGGTGTCCCATGCTTTTCAATCACTTGGGGCATGTCCAGTTTTTCGTACCTCACGGTCAAAACTGGGTGTTCCATACTTTTCAATCACTTGGGGCATGTTCAGTTTTTCATACCTCATGGTCAAAACTGGGTGTTCCATGCTTTTCAATCACTTGGGGCATGTTCAGTTTTTCGTACCTCAGTCAAAACTGGGTGTTCCATGCTTTTCAATCACTTGGGGTATGTTCAGTTTTTCATACCTCACAGTCAAAATTGGGTGTTCCATGATTTTCAATCACTTGAGGCATGTTCAGTTTTTCGTACCTCACAGTCAAAACTGGGTGCTCCATGCTTTTCAATCACTTGGGGCATGTTCAATTTTTCATACCTCACGGTCAAAACTGGGTGTTCCATGCTTTTCAATCACTTGGGGCATGTTCAATTTTTCGTACCTCACGGTCAAAACTGGGTGTCCAAATTCTTCTTCCGTGCTTCATGCATCAAACTATTCTTTGAATCAATGCGCTGCTCGCACATCAATTCAAAGAGGGGAAAAATGTAACACCCCAAAATTGGCATCTTGCAACCCTAGCCAATTTTGTTGCATTTGTCATTCTTCTGAAACATCAAAGTCCTATTGTACTAGGTAATTCTAAGTTTTAACTGACTTTACTCGACCTGAGTGTCAAATAAAGAAAATCCTAAATCTGTATTAATCATACATCATATTTAATTCCTAAATATCTATTTAGCTAAACAAACCTTATGATTGAATTAATTTAATTATAAAGTCCTAGCACTTTAATTAAATTAAATTCAC
>MU225966.1:1538829-1555545 GCA_018584345.1 Thuja plicata | reverse complement strand
CTAGCACTTTAATTAAATTAAATTCACCCTCTTTAGCTGAGACACATGAAAAAGGAATTAAATAATATTTAATTGTTAGATAAATATCCTCATTTCAATAATTGAATTTAATTATTCAGATAATTGAAAAAAAGCAATTATGAGGTCATATTTATTTAATTAATTAGATATTCTATCAAAAATCTTATCTCTATTAAAAAATGGAAACTTTGAATTAATTGTGCTTTAAAGAGAAAGAAAATAATTTAATTCAAATAAAACAGAATTAAATCAAAGAAAGAAAATAGTTAAAGTAGGAAGAAAATAATTTATTGTATTCTTTTGAATAAATCTTTCTATTTTAAAACTAGCTTTTCTATCTGTTTTATTTCAAAGAGGAAAGTTTCTATTCTGATCATCTCAAAGTCTATAAAAGAACTCTCATTCTTCATTCAAAACCCCCGATTACCCCCCCTAAATTTCTGAAGAAAATATGCATTGTTAGAATATTGAATTATTGTCATAGCTTCACATAGAATAATATCATCTTGCAATAAGATAGTTTTCAATTTCTAGATTAAGTGCATTGAAATCATGTCTTAGCTTAATCTCGCATATTTCAATTCTTAGTATAATCTTGCATTGTATTGCATTTATCATGATAAATCCTTTGTTCCTAGATTGGTCCATGGTTGTGAGACTCTCGTCCTAAGAGAAATTTCAAAAACCCCATCTAGATAGAAGGCAAAAGGTCGAATCATGCAGGAAGATAAGATGAATAATCTCATATTCAATCTTGTGTGTACCTGGTGAAGAAGGACTATGTTGAAGTGTATGGTGAATTAACAAGGCCAAATTTACTGCATACAATTGATAGATTTAGTAAAATGGGGCATTTCATCCCATGTAAGACAACTAATGATGAAAGTCATATTGCTCACTTGTTCTTCAAAGAAATTGTAAGGATCCATGGACTCCCATTGAGCATAGTATCTGATAGGGATGTCAAGTTCATGAGTCACTTCTGGAAGACCTTGTGGAAGAAGCTTGGCACAAACATGTCTTTTGGTTCAGCTTACCATCCCCAAATTGATGGTCAAACTGAAGTGGTTAACAGGACCTTGGGTAACCTTCCAAGGTGCTTAACTAAGGAGTATGGCCAAACTAGGGATGTCATCATCTCACAAGCAAAATATGCCTACAATGATAGCAAGAATAGAACTACCAACAAGAGCCCTTTTGGGATTGTTTATGGCATGCATCCAAGAGGGGTGTGTGAATTGGGGTGTCTTGGAGGTATGGATTAGAGAAGTGGATAGGCTGAAGACTTTGTACAAACCATGAAGGAGATTCAGGAGAAAGTCTAGAAGACCATCCAAGATAATATCCAAAAATTCAAAGCCAAGGTGGATGAAAAGAGGAGGAATGTTCAGTTTGCTATTGGGGACTATGTGATGGTCCATTTGAACAAAGCAAGGCTCCAAAAAGATATCCCTACCAAGATGAAAATAAAGAGAGTGGGCCCTTGCAAGATATTGGCAAAGTATGGAGAAAATGCCTATAAGGTAGATTTACCTTTTGATTTAGGCATATCCCCTATTTTTAATGTGCAGGACTTGGTGGCATATAGAGGTCACCTACCTCAAATCAGTCCACATGTTCATGATGATTTTGAACCTACTGCAACACCTACCAATAGCTAGTTGGAGGTAGAGAAGGTGTTGGACTCAATGGTGAGTAAGTCTACAGGGAACAAAGTTTATATGGAGCACCTCATCAAGTGGAAGGGAAAGCCCACTTTAGAGGCTACTTGGGTTACTGAAGTAAAATTCTAGAAGGTGGGTTTACCCTTGGACATGCTCCCATCAAGTTCATCTTAGTTCCCTTGTAGGGGGGAGTATGGTGTAGGAGCACCTAGGTAGCCTAATGTGAAACCTAGGGTTTCTTTTTTGTTTTTGCTTGTAGTGATTCTATCCACATCACTATGTGAATAAGAGGAACCTTTTTGTCCTTTGGTATGTTTGAGAAAGTCGAAAAGGCACATAATGGCCAAGTTGCTAGAAGTTGCTAATTATTGTCAATTAGGTGACTTAGGTCCTAGAGTGGGTAAATTGGTCTAACAAGGTTCCTAAGGCCTTAGATAGGTTATCTGAGGTCATTTTATGCAAATTCCATGCTTTTTTATTTTTTAGGACAAGTTTGGTAAGCTAACTCCATTTGGAGCAAAAGTTGCTAAAAATGTTGTCATGTTGTCTTGACAACTTTTCTTGTCATGAGAAACCTTTTAGCATTCATGTTTGTACAATGCTCTAACTATCTTAAATAGTTAAGAACACGTGTTAGGAACCTATAAAAGGCCAAGATCAACCTTTTCATTAGGTTGGTGAACTTTGAAGAAGCACTCTACGGAATGTGCATAAGCATCTTTTTGTTAATTTTATGATTTACTAAATATCTAATGAAGAAGTGGATTATATGGATTGATTTTTGTATTGGAGAAGTTCTTTAATGTTGTTTTTAATCTTTGTGTGGATTTGTTTTTAGTTTTCCTTTCAGTTTGTAATACTTTAGGAATTCATTTTGGTTTTACCAGTTCGCTGGTCTGAACAGGGGTGCAAGTGTGAAATGGAATCTTAGGGCCACTTCCCACCATTAGATTCCTATGGTCTCTTTGGATTTGGAACTATAATCCATGTACTCTATTTACACTACAGGAGGGCCCAAGAAAATCACAACAATCAATTTTAAAGTGATGCCCTAGGCAAGTCAAGTGTAACTTGGTTAGGGATCACAGAGAAGACAATAGAAAATGGAAGGGATTGGGGGAATTTTTGCCTCAATCCAAATATGAGAAAAGAAAGGAGGAGGGTTAGACCAACTCCAATCTAAAGGAGAAGTCTTGGCAAGGTCCCTAAGGGGAACACAAACAAACTTTACTGCTGACAGCATTGAAACCCCTGAAACCCTCTTTTTAAGCCTAAATTTGTGCTTTGGTTGGACAAACAAGTTGGTGGTTTAAAAATAACAAAATCTCTAAGCCCTTTAAAAAGGGTATCCATATTAGTGATTTTCTTGTGGCCCTGTTAAGGGGTTTTTAAAGATATTTCAGTTTAAGACCATATTGAGGGCTAATCCTTGTAGCCTTTTTCTGACAATTTTAGTGTATTTGTATTTGTGGATTGAAATTACTCATGATTGCAGTGTGGATTGATTTTTTTGATGTCAATATGGATCTATTAGAACTCTAGATGAAAGTTTAATGATTTTGAAGGCTTAGATGGACTTGAAGCTTAGCGTTGATTGGAGAAGCTAGAGAGCAAGTATGGTTCTACTTTCGTGATGTGCCCCAATTGAATAGGAAGGGTCCCTTGAGTTGGATCCTAAGAGGTCTAGGGTGTGTAGAAGCCCTATTTGGTCAGGTGAAAGACCTAAGGAAGCCCTAAGAAAGTTTGGGGTTTGGAGAGTTGGGTGTTACATCACTAACAGTGTGCAAATTCATCTTAGGACATGGTCATCAAACTATCATCGAGGAAATTTGCATATGAAAAGGCTCAATTCATGTTTTTTAATCCATAAAAGAACTATTAATATCATCATTTTTTAATTATACGAGTGGTTGTTTTACTTTCTGGTGATCCATCAAAGCTCAATAGTCAGATATAGAATAAAATAAAAATATCAAAATAATGACATCTCAAGCAACTTGCATAGTATTTTGCATTCATTTTATGTTGCATTTATCTAGCACAACATCAACAAACTTGGATAAAAGAAATTTTCACATCATCACAAAATCTATTTCCAATATGATTAAGTATCATCATAAATACATCAATAATATATCGATAGAATCATGCACAACTACATTGCAAATCAGTTTTGAGATAACATTGATGATCAAAATCTTTAGAGATCATTATCGGGAGCTAAATGAAAATCAACTAATTAGTCTTCAATGTCCTTCATCATCAATCAAAATCATCAATCCAATCTTCAAAAATCATTCCCAATCAAAATCTTCACAAAATCAAAATCATCCAAATCAAAATTCAATTAAATTATCCAACATCATTCAAATCATTCCTCAATATTCAAAAACCATTCAATCATCCAAAAAATCATCATCACATTTTTATTTTTCTCTATAGGGGGCATAATCAACACATCCTTTCATCTGGGACAAATTTTGGAATTGAAACATCATCACTGTAATTGCATCAAATAAAAATTAGAATATCAGATTGAGTTATCAAAAGCAATCAAACCATCAAATAATTAATCAAATCATTTTGATCTTAATCTGCTTCAACAATCATATCAATTAAAATCATCAAATCCTATTCATGGATCAAATCAATCAAATGATCAAATATCAAATTTAATCCTATTATCAATCATTGAGACCATATCAAATAAAACTAAACCACATTAGTAGGGGTACATAAACTCCATCAAGACCCATATCAATTTGATTGTCTCAAATCAAAATATCAGTGAGTGAGTAATTTAATGAGGATTCATATCAAATTACTCATTCTCATTAATGTCAATTTGTAGACAAATCAAAATATCAGTGAGTGAGTAAGATCATAAGGATTCATATAAAATTACCCATTCTCACTAATGTCAATTTCATCAGGAACTATATCAAATTGACAATATCATCATCATCATCATCATCATCATCATCATCATCATCATCATCATCATCATCATCAAATCAACAAGGGCATGTCAATTTAATCAGGAAATACATCAAATTGATAGTGTCCTGATAATAAAATCATCATCATCAGATAATAAACTTCATCGGGATCCATATCAAGTTGGTTTTCTAACTTAGAATCTTTGAAGTGGGTGATTTCATTAGGATCCACATAAAATTACTCATTATCATCTATATCATCCATAACTTTCTGAGAGTAATCAATTTCATCAGGTCTCATCAAATTGGTTACTTGTTCCACATCAATATCTTTAGTCTTTTTCTGGCATTTAATAACTTTCAACATAACTCATGTCAAATTGGTTATACTAGCCCCAGTCAAAAAATATCTTAACACATAGTGAATCGAGTGTAGAACTAAATCAACCATCATCAGGTTATTACTAGTTTCATTGAGATCCATGTATCAAACTATTCATTGTCTGTTCATCCAACATCTAACATCAGGGGTCCATCATCTTATCAGTTCAACAAGAATCAAGAGCAACACTAGGTATTCTTTGAATTAATGTTCTCCTTGTGCATTGATTCAAAGAGAGGAAAATGTTATCACCTAAAATTTATCAAGGCATAATCAAGTGAGATAAAATCATATCAATGCAATTCAAAGATCAAATTAAATCAAGGATCAAAGACATAATTGTGAGATTAAATTCATTCAATCTAATAATTCATCATTAATTCAAGGTCTAAATTAACTAGTTACCTTGGCCATTTAATTAAATTCAAAGGAAAAAAATCCCCAGGGCCAAGGAAAATAATTATATTGATTTAATTAAATATCTCATTACTATTCTCTTAACATGTCATTAAGTCAACACATTAACCAATGAGGTTAAAGGAAATGGATTTCTCACACAAGTTTGAATCTCAACCAATCAGTTCAAATTGAAGAAACCTTGACAACACAATTGAAATTGAATCATTTTCCCTCAAATTGAGAATCTATATAATCATCTCCCATCAAGGCATTTTATATGTAGATAATTTTGCAAGTAGGTCATGCTAGTTTGAATTCTTAGCCAATTTGTACATTTTAGATTCCATTTTAGGATAGTTGCTTCCATTTACATCATTGTTATTTCAAATTAATCTTAGATTTTGATCATGTAGCTTCATCTTTGCATAAACTCTAGGATCATTGAACATAATTCATCAAATTCAATCATCTAGTTGCATCAATTTCATCAAATTTGCATTCGTTTGGATGCAATTTTGATGAATCTTCCATTTCATTAGAGTCAATTTATTGATCTAACATGATAAATTCTAAGAGCATTGATAATTAGATCATAATCCTCATGTCTAGGAAGCAATATGTCAATTTTGATTAGTTTATTGTAGATTTTGATTGATTTCTATGTACTAACCAATTGAACTAATGATCTATTGAAGTTTTGTCTTGTAGATATAGGTATACAATTCAGACTCACACACCTAAAAATTATTGTAGTTAATTAGATGACTTTGGTATAATGGTTATGTTTTATTTCTGGATAGATTCTATCTAGTTTCATCTATCAGATGGGTCGAAAGTTTCATTGATCAAGTCAAGGAAATGGTTGTGATATTCCCTCAGTTCTAGAACTTACCAATATTCAGTAATTGTGCTATGTAATAGTCATATTTTAAGGGGTGAGCTATCTTTAGGGTCTATGGTAATGTGGTATGAAGACTTCTTATGTATGACCTATATTTAGGTTTTGTTGTAGTATTTTAAATAAAAGTATATCTTTTGTATTGAAGTTGACATGTTTTGTAGCTTTCTTGACATATGTAGTTATCATATCAAATGTATATATAAATAGAGATATCATTTTCTATCCGAGGGTGAATGAGATCGAGGGAGAAAGCTAAAGGTGATATTTTGCAACTTTGTTTCGGTGTATTTCTAGTAGTGGTGTGTAAGAGAAAAGAATTTGAGAAAAGTATTGCTAAGGTATTGAGAGAAGGATTTACATACTGTGTTGTAGAAATTTAGTGTTTGTTGGTAGAATATCGATACTAAATGTACTATTTCTAGTAATTATTGTGCTATCAACTTGAACTATTTTGAAAATCAAGGAAAATCAAGTTTTACAGGGACTCGAAACCCAAAAAGTTCAAAAATACAAAGTAAGCATTAAGTTGAGCACCAGAACAAACCAAAACAAAATAGGAGGGGGAAAAAAGGAACCCTTCACCAACAAAGAAGAAAAAAACCAACTTACTGCCAGCCTTTCAAACCCTAGAGGGTTTCATCCCTCCTGATATCCAGCTTAGTCATTTTCATCACACTGGCCTTTAACTCCATTATCTCCTCGATGGATGAAGTATTTTGGTTCAACTTTTCTCTATTTATGGAACCCATTCCTTTACCCTTCACCACAGGAGTTTGAAACAAGTCCCCAAAAGGTTTCTCTAGAAAATAGACCAATAGAAAAATCTTACTAGCTAAGGCCTTGATTCCCTCCTTAGAATGCACAACCATATTCTCTAGTGTTTTTTTCAAGCACTCAATTCTAGCCAACACCTTGAAAGGGGAACTAAAATCCTTTGAGTTAACATAGTCCTTACTCCTATTACTCACCTTGTCTTTCATCTTTTGGTATTTGGCCTCCATAGCTATATTTTTCAACCTAAGATTCTTTATTTCCCAATAGCACCAATTATCATTTTTGAAGGAGTGAAGAAATTTAGCTTAAGTAGTGTCTAAAAAACCAATAAAGTTATCCTCCTTATCATAAAAACCCCACATCACCATAGTGACAGAGATATCTCTCTTAGGAGTACCTAAATTATCCTCCTTGTCCTTATTCTTAGCATTCATGTTCTCCTCAGCCATGTAAATAATTTTATAATCCATCCCCTTCAGCTCATCCTCTAGCTTATAATGCTTCACATCATCCATGTAAATATTCCCTTCTCCTTCCATAGTATTATTCTTATTATCCCCCTTAATAGAAGTATCCATCTTCATATTAGACAAATTATTCCTATCAAGGTCAATTATAATTTTACCTTGGTCATTCTAACTAGGAGCAACCTCCATTGTAGGTTCCTTTGTAGCTTCATAACCATTCTCCTTACATTTATTAAAATATTTCTCCTTAATAGTTATCATCTTAGTTTCCTCTACATCCTCATTTGGTGTTTCTCCTAAAGAAAAAGTATCTATGCCACTAGCCAACAACTCATATTTCTTTCTATTATTCAGGATATAATCTATCTTCATCCTCAGAAGAACCCCCATCTGAGTCCTCATCCTTTGAGTTTGCTGAATAGTTAACCTACTCTATCTACTTATCAACTAGAATTGTTTCATGCATAGGGAGATGCAATATCTTCAATTCACATCTTGTCTATAAGACATTATTTTTTATTTCATATTTTTGGATAAGGGTAGCTAGCACGATAGGAAATGATCCCAATAGTAGTGATAAAACTTGTAGTGAGCCAAATAGAAGTGAGAAAACCAATAGTGAACCCTTATAAAAATCACCTTAACTACTATTACTGTAATCAATTTTTACTTTCATGAGATTCATATTCTCCTTGGTTTTTCCCATGTTAGGTTTCCATGTTATATTTGGTGTTATATTTTTGGTTGTTCTTATTGTTTCATGCTTTTATCAGTCTTAATTATTCGAATGGTTTATTTCTATACTAAAAAAGTAAAATATTTAGAAAGTGTTTTCCAATAAGTGATTCACTCTCCACCACTCTCATTTATTCATCATTTTTAAAAATTGGTATTAGAGCTTGGTTCTTTGTAAATAAGGCTTAACTTCTTGAGGGACATCTAGGATGTTTGAACAAATGGAAGGAGAGTGCTATTTTGATAAATATTAGCAAATTACATGATGAGTGACATTGAGTGCATTGAATCATAGAATGAGGAGCTGAAAGAAAACCCAAAGTAATAAAATTCATGTATCTCAAATTTGAGTGATAATATTCAAAAATTCAAAGAAAGGCACAAGGAAGTAAGTTAGAAATTGTAGGGGTCAAAAGATAAGGTGGTGAATACTGAAAACTAGCTCAGTGATAGTAAAAATATTAAGGAATTTATCAAAGAAGAGTTCAAATAGAAGTTTGAAGATTGGAAGAAGACAAAAGGAGATATGAAGAACACTATATATTAGAAAAGAGAGACATGGAAGAAAAATAAGGAGAATCTCAAGGACATCATCAAGAAGAAGTTAGATGAAAATGAAAAGTTGTATCAAGAATTAAGGAAGCTGATATCTGAAGTGAAGGTTTGTGAGAGTAGTGCTATTTTGGATCAACCTTTAGCCTTATAGAAGATCCAAAAGGATAAATATAGATTAGGTTTCACCGATGAGTGTTTAAATATAAATAATAAATGAAAAGAGAATGAATTTGAAGTTTTGCTATAAAGAAAATCAATGTAGAAGTCAAGTTTCTAATCTTGTTAGTAAAAGTGGAATGAACTAGATTTTTCATGGGAATTGCTATGTCTTTCAAAATTATGGTCACAAGGCTAATCAATGTAGATCTAGAGTTCAATCAGTAAGATCGGGATAGAAGAATGTCAATTGTTTTGAATGTGGTCAGACTAGTCATTATGCTAATACTTTCAAATATGTTGATACATTGATGAAATATGGGAATGATAATAATTTTGAAGTATAAAAGATATATGGTATTGAAGAAGAAAGATATAGTTGAAGAGATCTCTATGGTACCAGATCTTGGTACTAGTTCTTCTGGTATCTAGGTCGAATGCTTTGGATTAGGAGGGTATTAAAATTCTAAATTAGTTACTTTTGATGCTATAAAGTGATACTAGCTACAATTGGCTTGTCTCTGACATGTTGGATGATTAATCAATGATTATATATATTTCAGATGATTGATGTGAGCTGTAGGAATAGGTTGCATCAATAATAATTAGTTTTTAGTAGGAATTGCAATTATGAAGGATTGTAGTTATAAAACAAAATATTTGAAATTATGTGGCACTGTTGAAAAGAAGTAAATCAATTTTTTAACAAATCTTCTGAGAGTTTGAAGATTTTTAACAAATCTTCTAAGAGTGTGAAGGAATCTGATCATAGTAGAAACAAAGAGCTGGAAGTAGGTTAGTCTAAAAAGGGGTTGTAGAAAGTTTGGAACTTTTTCTTGAATATATGGGGATAATTTTCTTGGTTCTTCGACAAGGAATTTATCCTATTTTTGCTAAGTTAGTTTCAGGATGGAAACCTAGAGTTGGATAAACCCTATTCTATGATGAAAGAAGTAATTGAGGATATTATGAGGTTGTGTCTTATTTCTAGACCTTCTAGGATAGAAGATGATTAATTATAACAAAGTGAAGGATTTCATTGGTATCGATGGTGATCAGTGCACACTCTTGACAAACACTCTTGAAGATCTAGTGGTGAGGTGTGTTACCTATGAAATCTCTTACAATTTTTTCTTTCAAAATCAGGATAGTGCTACTTTGGCTATAGTATTCTACATTGCACATAAAATGGTTAAGGAAGGTGTTCAGTTTGATCTGTGTAAACTATTGTTGCACATTTTCCTTTAGAATGGCAAGATGGCATTAGAAAATGGTTATGGTTTATACTTGGTTCTTCATTTATGAGCTTAGTGTTATATTTATTGATGTCTCTACCGAGTAGTGAAAATACAGTGTGAAGGTTTGGCATCACTGTCAAAAAATAAATCTACATATATCTAGGCTTTCTAGTAAATAAAGAAGATTATTTCAAGTCATATTTTACATCATTACAAATGAATATTTTATCTAGGTTTGCAAATTTTTTTGTGTCATTCCTATGAGTGATTTTGAGGAGGGTTCCTCCTATGGTAAGAAGAATCTAGATGTTGTTGGTTGTTCCCTTCTAGAACCTAAAGGGAGAAATATCAGTGATAAAGGAAAAGAGATTATTACCATTTTCTAGGATGAAGAAGAAAATGAGGAGGACAAGAAGGAATCCTAAGAGAAGGAAGAACAAGAGGTTGAGAAAAGAAGTTGTTTATCTGTCAGAATATGGCTCTCTGGATTCTGATGTGGTTGAATCCATGTTAAAACACTAATAGAATTTGGCAAATAAAGGATTATGTGACTAAAATTTTTAGTCCCGTGACTAAAACTAATCAAATCTTTCTAATTTTTTGTAATTCACAAGTATAAATGACTTAATAAAAGACTAATTTCTTCATCGGGCAAAATCACAATGTTAGAAAAATAAAAATGAGTAAATAATTAGTCACACCCAGAAAATGGCTAAACAAATGATTATTACTTTTTTATACTACTATTTTATAATATCATAGAATTATATACTTAGAAGTTGCATTTCATCGGTAATGCTCATTCACTAATAGACTCATTGGGTTAGAAGTCCATCTACAATTGTCTTATGCCAGAAATATGGCTTTCTAGTGATTTCAAAATTGATTGATAAACAAAATCTAGATATCGAATCATAAGGAAGTGTAGCTACAATCAAACAAATTTTTAGTCACGGTTTACTGTTTCAAAGTGGTTTCTCAACTCCCACCTAAAACAAATTTGACTCACATATAATATTAGATGTTCAAATCAAATCAGATTTTATTTGCATGCATGAAATCTTTATCCATTTAACATGTTACCTATTTTTTTTTCTTTCAAGTGTAAAATAGATTTGTATGTCTCTTAGGTCCCGTTAGAGGGTTGTAAAATTCATCTAAGTGTTTTGCAATTAGCATTATGGAGGTGCATATTCATAGCTGTAGGGGTTGAAGTATTTAAAATTATTTCAAAATTTGAAGATGTTTATTAAGCCAGTGTCTTAAAGGGAAGAGATGGGAGAGGCTTCAAGCGGGAGATAAATTTTAAATTTCAAGGGTTCCCAGCCAGGTATTGCGGTCTGGTTGTAGGTTCCACTTTTGGTACAGGTCTGGAGAATGTCACGGTGGACACGGTTAATCTTTTGGTAGTTTCTCCGATACCTATTTTGGGTTTGGTTTTGAAGTTGTCAGATACTGATCTGTGTAGTAAGGAGAAACTTTCCCATTGCTAGTTTGTCACAGATTGTTCCCCATCCTTGCTGGGTGTACCCATGATTTCTTGGAAGGAAGTGTTGTTATGACCTTCTCCTAGGTCATCGATACTTAGCCCACCGATTCCTAGTGAGAATGTGTTAGGGAATGGGCCTATCCCTTCTTTGGTGGAAAAGAAGGAACAAATGGATCTTTCCAAGGACCCACTAGTGGGGACCCGCGAAGGGACAAGCACTGCTAGTGTCGAGGTCAACCCTTTCACTACCAAAAGGTGGTCAAAAATTATGGGAGAAAAATTGGTGGGAAATCCTTCTTCTCCTACTAGGTCTATTAAGGTAGGTCTTTAGGCTGGACAAGTTGCTATTTTTTTTCCAGACACTCTAGTGGATCACTCTGTTTCTGATATGGAGATCACACTGGTTGGTAATTTCTTGGGCCCTCGACACAATATTGAAATGGTTAGATCTTTTGTTAAAAAAAGATGGATATTGAAGGGACAGGTGGACATTTCTGCTTTACCCAAATGCTTTTTGTCCTTTGACTTCTCTAATAAAGAAGATCTAGATTATGTTTTGTGTGGGGTCCTTGGATGTTTGGTAGAACGGTTGTGTCCTTTCGTAAATGGGCTCCAAACTAGGACTATTTATAAAATTTCTTCATGGCCACCCCGGTCTAGGTAAGATTTCTTGGCTTGCCTCTTGAATACTAGAATGATGAATTCCTTAAGGGTTTGGCTTCCACCTTTTGGGGGAGATTCTTTGAATTGACTCCATAATTACAACCAAGTTCCATCTAGTTTTTTCTAGGATTTTTGTCAATATATGTCAGTTTGTCAACCTTCCTTCGGTTATTAACATTAACTCTAAATTGGGCATATGGAAGTAGGAAGTGGAATTTTAATCTCTACCCTTTGCCTATTTTGTGTGTCACAAAATGGGTCACTGGGAAAAGAATTGTTCGAAGAAAGTTAAAAAGGATACTAAAATAGTGAATTTTGGGTCTAAACCTCCTAAGGAGACCAAACAAGTTTGGAAGGAGATTAAGCTTCTTGTTGTGGCTATAGGTGATAGTGTCAACAAGGTGGATCTGATCCAGGTGGGAGGCCAAGGAGATATGGTAGATTCTAATGGTCATCCAGACCTGGAAGATGGGGAGTATGTTGAATCTATTACCCATGTCTCAAATTCTTTGATGAAGGAGTTCTCAGTTCCTATGGAGGTTATTATTCCTATGCAAGTTGATGAAATTAACCTCAATGGTGTCCAGATCAATGTAGAAGGTGCCCTACATATTTCTCAATCAGAGAGTGATGTGATGGGTGAGAATTCCTTGCCTAGTAGCCCTAAAAATTCTGATGAAGTGGACTTTTCTTTTGTTATTGTCACCCATTCTAGGAGTGGAGATGAAGACCCTATTGTTCATGTTTCCCTTGATCTCCTAGACCTAAATGGAGCTTCGTGGACCACTCAAATGGGGAAGAAATATAAAAAATAGAAAAACAATTTTACAACTCCTGGCTCTGAGGGAGTAGTTACCCATAGTAAAGCAGATGTGGGATCCAAGCTTCAAAGTTTGAAGGCAGACGTTGGATCTCAGAAAAAAAACCCAAGGAAGAATTTCAAACAAAGAGACTAGAGAAAGAGAAAGTAAGAAGGATGTAATGGATGGCAAGCAGTTGACCATCTAGGAAGTTTGTACCCGAATTAAGAAATGAAATTCATTTCATGGAATATCACAGGGTTGAATGCCTCCCATAAGAAGGATACACTTAGGAACTTGGTTAGAGATCACAAACCTAATATCATTCTTGTTCATGAGACCAAGATGGTGAAAGAAAAAGTGGAAAAAATTTGAATCTTTAAAAATGGTGGTGTTGCTGGATCTAGCCCTGATGGAGCCTCGGGTGGTATTGATGTCTTTTGGAACTAGAATAATTTTAGAGGTGAAGTTTTAGGTGATGAGTTGAACTGCCTAAGAATTAAATTTTTCTACCTCAAGTCTGATTTTGAATGGGTTACTACTAATATTTATGCTCCTAATACCAAAGATGGTAGGACTAAGTATTGGAAGTTGGTTGAGAATCAAAGGCTTTCTTTCCGTGATTCTCCCCAGCTAGTTATGGGATATTTCAACTGTCCTTTGAAAGATAATGAGAAGTTTGGAGGGGTTGATAGCCAGAGTCAACTAGATGGTAGAGTTGAGCTCAAGCAATTTTTTAATAGACAGGCTCTCTTTGATATTGATCTCCAGGGTGTTAATTACACTTGGTCTAATAGAAGAGTTTGTATGGATCTTATGTAGGTACACCTTGATCATGCTCTGATCTCTCATAGTTGGTTCAACATATTTTGTTGCTTGCTTTCCTCTCTCACAAAGGTTGGGTCTGATCACTTCCCTATCTCCTTTTTTCCTCACTCGATGAAGGTTACTGGTAATCTCTTCTTTAGATTTTAGAAAATGTGGATAGATCACCTAGAGATTGTGTAGAGGATTAGCGAGTGGTGGAATGTTAACATTTTGGGCACTGCTATAATTAGGGTGTTTAAGAAACTCTACCATATTAAATATAATATTAAATATTGGAGAAAGGAAGTGTATGGTGACATCTTTAAAAAAATCCATGATCTGAAAAAGGAGCTTAATGATATTTAGGAAACTATCCAGTAGATAGGCATGTCTCAAGATCTTAAGGATAGGGAGGAGACTCTTTTGGCCAAAACTAATAGTATTATATCCAAAGAGGAAGTGTACTAGAGACAATGGTCTAGTTCACTATGGCTGAAAGTTGGAGATAAGGACACCATGTTCTTCCATATATCTTCTTCTAAACATAGAGATTCCAACATAATTTCTAGACTCAGGTTGGATTCCAGTGTGGTAAGTAATGATAAGGACATTTCTTTGGCTATGGCTAACTTTTTCTCTTCCCTCTTATCTAAAGATAATACGCTTTCCCTGGATAACCAAGCCTTGCTTCTTGATGCTGTCCCCTCCATCCTAGATGATGTTACAAATAAGAATCTGACTATTATCCCCTCCTTAGAGGAAATCAAGCTTGTTTTTTTATCCTTTGAGGGTGATAAGTCCCTGGGCTCAAATGGGTTTCCTTTGTTCTATTTCTATAAATTTTGGCACATCTTGGGCCTGGAAATATGCAATTCTATGAAAGAATTCTTTGGGTCAAGAATTGTGCTTAAATAAACTAATGCTACCTTCATTGTCTTGATTCCAAAAAAACCTGGTGCTAATTCTATGGATTCCTTTAGGCCGATCAGTTTAGGTAATTTGGTGTACAAAATGTTTTCCAAGGTTCTCACCCTTAGACTGCTAGCTATTCTCCCCAGCAAAGTGGTTTTTTCCCTGGGAGGAAAATACTTGATTCCATAATGAAGGTGCATGAGGTCATTCACTCTACTCACTCCTCTAACAACTATGGTTTTATGTTGAAACTTGATCTCTCGAAGGTTATGACTGGGTGGATTGGGATTTTTTGATCAAGGTTCTCCGATCCTTTGGTTTCTGTGATAAATTCTTGCAACTAGTTTTCCAACACATTAGTACTTCTATGGATTTAGTTATTGTAAATGGATCTTCTTCCAGATTCTTCAAGCCTTCCAAGGGGCTTCATCAAGGTGATCCATTGTCCCCTATTCTCTTTTCCATTCTGGCAGACTATCTTGGTCGCTATTTTAAGAGACTAGCGATTGATGGATCCATCAAGGGTCTCACTCCTTCCTCTACTTCTAGGTCATGCTCCCATGATAAATTTGTTGATGACACTATTATCATGGGCTCTTTGACCATCCATGAGGCTAGAATGATTAAACAGGCACTTTCTAATTATTCTCAGGCTAATAGTCAAATTGTTAATTGGAATAAGAGCTCTCGAGCTCTCTGATTTTTATTAAGATGTCGGTGGAAAGATAGAATAGAATTGCCAAAATTATTGGTTGTGAAATTGGTGCTTTTCCTGCCACTTACCTTGGTCTAACTTTGGGCTTAAGACCTTCCAACTCTCTTGGGATGGTATTGTGGACAGATTCAATAGTAAATTAGCTGGCTAGAAGGGAGCTTTGTTAATACAAGATGCTAAACTCTAACTCCTAAAGGCCTCTCTGTAGAGTCTCCCTATCTATGCCCTTACTCAGTTTAAAATCGCTGGTAAATTTTCATATATAATTGAGAAAATTTAGAGAAATTTTCTTTGGACAGGCGTGGAAGAAAGAAAGAGCTTGGCATTAGTTTCTTGGGACAAGGTGTGCACTCCAAAGAAGTGGGGAGGCTTGGGGATCTGCCCCTTAAGAGTTACCAATAAAGCTTTATTGGCTAAGAAAATTTAGAGGATCTTTGTCAAGAAAAAAGAGTGGAATGAGATTATCCACAATAAATATATCTACTCCTTCCCTCATATATCGGATTTTATGAAGTCTGATGTCAAGGTGCTGGGATCTTTTATTTGCAATTGTATCTAGAAAGCTAAGGAGATGAATTTCAAGGGAGCTAAGTGGTATCTGGGTAATGGAAGGAGAATTAAATTCTGGGAAGATTGTTGGCTTAAAGATTATCCTCTAAATTCTATACTTTCCCTCCATCCTTTTATTAACATTTTTTTACACAGATTCGGTCTGAGGGTTAAAGATTACTAGGGCCGCCAGTCTTGGGTTAATCTTTTTTCTATTGATTTCTCTCTTAAGCCTCTGATGCTGGATTTGAATTTTAGGTAAGTGGAATCTACCAGGGAGGACAATTTCATTTGGGGGATTCTCCCTTGTGGAGTCTTTTCTTTCACCTCTTCCTTTGAGATAAACAGTTTTATCCTAAACTTAACATTTTATTTTGGTTTATCTCCACCTAGTTTATTTTGGTTTATCCTAAAGTGGTTTATCTCCACCTAGTGCAAACATAGCCATCATCTAATGACTTCCCATCCATGCATAATTTTAGTATTTATAATATATTACAATATGTCCTTATCAAGACAGATGGAAAGAGTTGCCGATCTTCTAGAATAT
>MU225966.1:1519649-1535252 GCA_018584345.1 Thuja plicata | reverse complement strand
TCTTTCTAGAATTCAAAATAGATATATTTTTTTGCTTATTTTTCTTATTGATTATTTTATTTATTTTGTGTCGCCAATAATCTCCACAAGAACATTGTCCATGTTTGAAATGGTGAAAACTATTTGCATCTCTAACTAAAATTTATCTTGCAACGATATTCAACATATTTTTGGTTGTAGTTTGGCAATCAACACATGTACTATTAAGGTTTTTGAAGAATCTAATAGTTGTTTGAGGCAGCATTTTTAGCAACCAAAAATTAATTTCTTATTTCCTCGTGTGATGATAAAGATTTTTTTTTCTCCTTTTCACCCACATCATTGTTTAGTGATTTTAAATCTAAGACGAAGACAATTTCTCCAACTTTAAATAGATTTATTATGTTTGTAGTTGTAATCTATCTCCTATACAAAAAATAATGTATCATTTTATGGACTTCAATCCAAATGCATCCTGATATCTTTTATATTCTTCTATCTTTCATTAATTTCATTACCTTTTAAGTATCACACTACCTACCTACTTTTAATTTCCTTACCCTTTTATCTTGCATTACTAGCATTCCCTCTATTCTTATTTTATTTTTCTCATAATATCCTACACAGAGTCAACATGGACCTCCTACTTTGAATGATATTTTACAATTCCAAGTTCTTTTCTCATTTTTGCACTTGGATCTTTAAGTCCATTATTCCCTCTATCATTTACTGTCATCTGAAACTCAACTTCTTCACATTCAACAAGTGTAGTTTCCCTTTTATTTAAAAACCTTGTTAAAATCATATCTGCTACATCTTTCATATTGAATTTCAACTATTACACTCAAAATTATCTTCTTACTCTCATACATGGATTGTCTCCACACTAACATGTCATTTTCTATAAACTACTTTAAACTTTGAAAACCAGATCTCATATATACCAACTCTTTAGCATTCTTATCTCCAATCTCAATATTTTATATACCTTTACAATTTTGGTTTTCATATCTTTCTATAAGCTTTTTTCTCTACATATTTTAAATCTAACATTTTTGCATCTTGTGAATACAACTAAATTCACCATCCTTGAACAACAAGTAATTATAGCTTCTGTAATTTATCTCTCAAAATATTTTCCCCTCCAATATCTTCAAAAAATTCCTAATCATCAATATCTTGTCTGAATATAATTATTTCTATGTCTAATATCACAATCTTTCCAATAACAATATCCATATTGTTGCATCATTATATTCTAACACATCAACAATCTCACACTTTCTTATGATCTAAGTGATTATCTTTATATAAAATTGCAGTCTCTAATATATCAGCTTCACGTATCTTTTGCAAGTGCTAGTTTACATAATCCAAAAATGGCTATTTCTCTTGAAAGAAGAAGTCCCCTTGTTTGTATCAATTTAAGAAAAATGGCTCCTTAATAAGGTTTAGATGTTTTTTTTTAATAAGCTCCTTAATTGGGGGATAAATTCATTCACTTGAAGAGTACTATATTATAAATTTATATCAAGTTAAATATTGCATATAAAGTTAAATATTATTTATAAAATAGCATTTGCATTACACCTAAATGAAACTAAAAGAAGTGATCTTGTAGTTATTTGATTTTAGATCTCTATAATATAATTGCTCAGAAATAATAAATCTAAGTATGACTATATGCTCCCACATTTTGCATACATGTCTGCATGGGAATTCGCAACCATAAAATATGACAAAATCCATTTTCCTCTATGCTTTGGTGGATCTCCATACCCTATTCCAAAGCTCCCATTTTGGCACAAGAAGGGAGGATGCTAGAAATAGTTGTGGAATTTTTCTTTATACCTACCAATTGCATTTGGTTGAAAGTTTCTAGAGCCCTTTCAAAAAATCCATGTTGTGCATATCTTGCATCATTACATTCCATGAGATGACATCTATTTTAGGCTTTCTTTTAGGCCCTTGTCTTAGCTAAACTTGATATTTAACTTTTTCAATCTTGTATTATCTTGTAATATTTTATTATTTTTTGATTATATACAAGATACTACTAATGCTTGTATTTTTATAGTTTTTATATTTATAGCCCGAATAATTGCCTGTGAAGAAAGTCCACACTTGGCAATATGAACCTAGATCAAAATAATGAGACAATTGCTAGATTGTGGTCTCAGTTCCAAAGAAAAGTTGATAAATCTAATTGTCCTTGCAAAAAGTGCAAGGGCTTAAAGAATCAATGAATTCTAATCACAACAGCCCAGAGTCATTGTAGGCAACATGGTTAGGTTGAAGGGGGAATGATTTTCATCAATTGTCAAATGTGGATTTCTAACTGGAGGAACATGGAGGTGTGAATATCCAAGTTGAGGATAACGCTCGCATGGAAGAAGATGATCGTGTGGCAGAGAGCACAATCAAAGATGATGGTATTGGCGTAGCTGATAATGTGCCAGAGGACATGATTGAAGAAGATGGTATTGGTGTAGCTGATCAAGATGATCATGATGATGGTCCTAGCACATCTAATAATGATGATGAAGATGGTCTCGATATACCTATAGTTGAGAAGGCATACGAGCCCCTATACCAAGTCTCCTAAACAACTCTTCTCTATGCTATAGTATTTTTGGTGAACTTGAAGGTTATGAATGGTTTATCCAATGTATCAATGTCGCGTATGCTAAGGTATGCCATTTTTGTCATCTTCAACGGTAGCATACCATTAGTATTCATTATATTAATAATTCATATTTATTGTTGTGGGTTGATAGGTGAGTTTCTGTTACCACCATCAAACATTCAGCCTTGTTCATACCGAGAATTCTAAACCATTATGAGGGCGGTCCCACAATAGTGTGTCCCACTTTTTTGAACATCTTGATTTTTGCTGGAATTACACATTTTTAAGAAAATATGATGATTTAAGCCTTGAGAGCTCCCATTTGAAGGATTAAATTGAAAATGGTTAGATAAAAGCCTCTTGGATCAAAATCCCTTTGGTATAATCTCTCTACTCCTCACTAACACCTATAATCGAGTCTCCTTTGCACCCATCAAAATGCTGACAAAAAATCACTTTGACATTAAATTTTTGCGGGATCAAATAAATTAATTTGACAAACCCATATATAGGATGATAGTACTCAGAGAAATATTTCCAATAATTATGATTTGTATATATATATTGAGTTTATTAAGACTTTTCTTTTTAAGTTTTACTAAACATAGGTTATCTGACCATTTAGCAACTTCTCTGTTCGACACTTCTGGAAAAATAGTAAATTAGGGGAAAAAAATTATGAAAAATATCTAGGAAATAGGTATTTATGTTAAATTTATATCAAAAAAATAATAAATGAATTTTGATATATAGAGATCAAGTTAGAGTGATCCAAGTGAACCTATGTCCAAATTATAGGTAATGTCACTTCATAACTCAATAAACTATAAAATATTCAACCAAATTGAATGAAACCAAATGAATTCCCTAGATATTGGTGTTACAAACCTAAATTCAAAATAATTACATTCTAATCAATTTTATTAAAAAATTTATGTTGATTAAAGTGAGTGTCACTCCTGAAAAATGTTGATTTTTCACACAAACAATTTTTGAAGGAGAAGAAAAAATGGATACAAATAAATTCCAATTTTTAAAAAAAATATATATTTATAAAATAGAAGAAAAATGATAAAAGTCACTATTTTACATCATCTTCAAATTCTTAATGCTTTTACGACAATAGGTGTCCAAAGTCAAAAAAAAATTTCAAAATGTTCATTTCAGTGTCAAAGTTGGCCAAAAACTGGGACAGGGTTTTGTGGGATCACCCATGAATAAAATTGGAATGAAGTATTAGAAAATACATGCATGTCCCAATGATCACATTCTATATGATAAACAACTTGAATTTGCAACAGAATGCCATGATTGTCATATTAGTAGATATCGGTCAGATCAAATAACAAAAAAAGTGCATCACAAGGTTCTTCAGTACATTCACATTATTCCACGTCTTCAATGATTATTCAGGTGCACTTGGCACAATTTATGGAGTATCATGCGTGCAATATAATTCAAGTTGACATTATGCAAATTCCTATGGATGGTTCTACATTTAAAGACATAGAAACAACTTGGCCACACTTTAAAGAATAACCTTGTAATCTCAAGCTTTCATTGGCAGCGGACGGCGTTAATCCATTTGGAGATATGAGATCTGTTTACTCAGTGTGGCCTATTTTTTTTATTAAAAATAACATTCCTCCTTGGATGTCCATAAAGAGGGAGCACATAATGTTTTCAATGATTCTACCAAGTTTTTTTTCATTTAATAGTTACCTAAATTAATTTATAAACACCACATCAAAATGGTCATAATAATTATGTAATGTTTTTTGTTCATTCAACTAGGTAAGTACCAAGTTAAAGATATGAATGTGTATATTAATCCCCTTATTGATGAGTTTTTGAAGTTATGGAATGGGGTTACTATGTATGACATCTCTAGACCAATAGGACAAAGACAATTTCAATTCCATACAATGCTTGTATGGACAATACATAATGCCCCTAGGCTAAGTCATTTTTGTCGTATGTTATATATTGTTAAGGTCACATATTTTTGGTATGTTATGATTCTTACACATTATTTTTGTATGTTTAAGTTGGGCATGATAATTGTACATGATCCAATTGTATGGTATCTTTTAGGTCTCTAGACAAAGGGTAAGTTTGCATGTCCATTTTTTGGTCTGAAAATGAAATATCGTCATTCAAGAAGTTTAGGAAAGCAGGTGTTCGATGAGTTTAGGAACTTTCTCCAAAATAATTACAAGTATCAAATTATTGAAAAACATCTTTTTAATGGGAAAGAAGAGACAAAATCAAGGCCACAAAGAATGACACCTCGTCTATGGAAGTTGGAATACAATAGACTAAATCGCCGAGGTAATGTCATTCCATATGATGATTTTTGTTTGAAATTTATATTTTCACAATGTATTTTATTTACTAATGATGTAATTGATGCTTGTGAAGGTTGTCAAGGCATCAATGACCAACTTCCCAGAGGAATAAAAAGTTTTCCTAGTCAATTTAGTAGGTTTCCGTACTACAAGGATCTCTCAATTGTGCATTTGTTTGATGCTATGCATATTGGAAAGAATGTAACAAAAACACTATGGAAAATATTAGATGGAAAGCATGACAAAGAAAATATTGCCAAAATTTGTAATGACATTCATGAATCCAATCATGCACTAAAAAATTTCATTTAATCAAAATACAAATGGAGACTGCATAAATACGAGTGCCCTTCATTGGTTATTAACTGAGCAACAAAGTGATGCATTAAAAGAAGTCATAAAAAAACAAAATTTCCAACAATATTTTTTGCAAATATAAGCATTCTTTTATCAAAGAAAGGTGATTTTGGGCCAGGGTTGAAAACACATGATTGGCATACCTTTGTCAAGGTAAGTCATGTTCTCTATTTATAATATATTTGTAAAATTGCATGGACTTTTTATTGTATTATTTTACAATATATTTAAAAGATCATTTTTTAATTATTGTAGTACGTCCTACCTCTATCCCTCCCACACCAGTTTGACAATAGTGTTAAAAAGTTATATACGATCTTATAAAATACATGAGGTTAGAAGTGTTATTTCTTAGACTTGTTGTACAAATATTATATTTATGACTTGCTTTAATTTTCGTGTAATTTATTGTATATTTTTCTAGGTGGTTATCATCTAAAGAAATTGATAAAAAAGATATAAAATATTGGAAGAGAAAAATTCCAGAGCTTATGTGTGAAATGTAAAAGTGTCTACCTCCCACTTTTTTCAATGCTGAAGAACACTACCTCATACATCAAGTTGAGGAGATTGAATTGTGTGGACCTGTACAAACTAGGTCAATGTGGATGGTTGAGAGGCACTTTAAATTTATGAAGGCTTGGTTCGACAAAGAGCAATTCCTAAGGATTCTATGTTCCAACAGAATAAATCCAGATAATGAGGCGGCCAAAAGGGGACTTGAACATTTGGAAAGACAGATGAAGGTTGATTTTAATCACCTATATCAATCTCTCTTGATCATTTTATATTAGCAAGTCATTAAAATTTTGTTGCAATTTGGTTGTCGAAATTCATTTGCAGGGTGCGGATCTAGAGCTTCCAGAAGAAGATGAGGAAAATGAAGAAGATGATGCCAAAGTTGAGTAGGAGGAGATAGAATATTAGCTGCATTTCAATTCCATGGTGTAAGATAAATATGGCTCTTGGAATGAATTCCCTAATAATTTGTACATTATTCATTGTCAATTTGTGAGGAACAACTTAGATCTAAAAGGTAAGATTTTTCCAAGTTCTTTGGAATTCTCATGTTAATGCTGGCCATCACTGGCTATTTTACTAACAACACTTGACTCTTTTCTCAAGTTCCAGTATCTTTCAAGCTTGGAAATGAAAATTTACTTTATTCACGGTCTAATAAAAATTAATTATTCAAGCCCATTATGATGTCACTATAGTTTATCTCTTATGGGTGAAAAGTAGTCACAGTTGATTGCAATTTGATAACTCTTGGAGACTCTTTTCTAATTCATATATATTTATTTTTATATGGTTCAGATCTATTCATAGATCTTCTACAACATGTTTAAGCATAGGTTGGTTTGGTGTGGATATGCATTTACAAGTATTTGATTCATGTTCCATGACATATGACTTAATTCCTATGGTTGTCTGAGTTCTTGGAGGAGCATTAAATGGACAATATGAAATCAAAGTTTGCAAAGGGGTATTTAATATTATATAAAAATAGTTAAATGCATCACTATGCATGAGGGATAGAGAGGGTAATGTTATTTTCTCAAGTATTTGGGTAAGACAACAAAAGGGTTTCTTCCATGGTGTTCTAGAGATGGGGATGGTGGGATGGAAGGGGATATTTTTTATCTTCGACAACATGTTTAAGCACACCTTGGTTTGGTGTGGATATGAATTACAAGTATTGGATTTATGTTCTATTACATATTACTCAATTTCTATGAATTACGATTTTCTGTATTACATTTTCTGTATTACATGCTACATCAAACTCAAGGTGATGGCTAGTTAGGACTGTCTCAGACCTGGAATAGCTTGCTTCATGGTTTGTAACGTTTTCAATCTCTAAAAATTTTGGATGTTGAATGATTGGTCTATTTTTGATGTATTTTTTAAAATTGTCATCTAAATATATATTAATGCAAAGTAACACCTGAAGATAAATATCGAGACTAATCATCGACCAAGATGTCATTGGTGATTACTCTAGATATTTATCTTCAGGCTTTTTTTTGCAACATTCCTTCTTGGTTGAAATTTTGACCATTTTGTGTCAAAATATTTCATCGTGGGTTTGGCATCATGGTCAGATGTGCTAAACATTTCAATGCATTTTGGTCGAAACCCTCAAATAGGCCGGTCTGCATATCAACCATTTTATGTCAAAATGTTTCATCATGGGTTTGTTATCCTGGTCGGATGGGATAAAATTTTTAATGAATTTTGGTCGAAACCGGCAAGCAAGTTGCTCTGCATGTCAACCATTTTGTGTCAAAATTTTTGTGTCATGGGTTTAGCATCCTGGTTAGACAGGCCAAACATTTTGACAACTTTTGGTCAAAACCGCCATTTAGAACTGGTCAATTTCAATTGCCACTTTTGACTAATATTGGCGTATAACATTTGACCTTATCAAGGATGTGTCAAAATTTCAACTAGTAAAATAGAGACAAAGTAATTTGTCGATCATTTGATCAATATTGGTAGAAAATTAGACCAATTTATCGTCGAAAAAAGGTGCCAATTCTACTAGTGAGAGAATGCAATGACAGAGTGTTTAGAGATACTTCCCTTCCTCTAGTGGTGATAGATAAGAAGATTAAGAGAAGTATTAAGCAGAACTATAATTTCATGAATCGAGGTAAGCTAGATATTTATGATGGAGTTAATACTGCTAACACCAAAGTGAACTCCTCATCCCAGCAGGAGAATGCCATCTCTCTTTTCCCACTCCTAGCTTGATTAAAGGTAATTTTGACGGTGTAGAGAAGGGTAACCCGAGGCCTGATGCCTATGGAAGAATTATTTAGGATGACATGGATAACTATCTTGCTGCTGTGGCACTTCCTATTGGTGTCCAGACCAATCACATGGCAGAGGCTATTGCTCTCCTTCAAACTTTAAATTTTTTTAAAAAGGACATCTCTTTGAATGTGTGGATTGAAGGAGACTCTATGAACATTTTAAATTGTATTAAAGGGGTGAATAAGTCATCATGGCCTATTAAGGAAATTATAGAGGAGGCTTAGATAATCATTAATTCCTTTAAGCAGGTTATTATTTCTCATAACTTTAGGGAGGCTAATAGTACAATGGATGTGCTTTCCAATATCACTGTCAGGGCTACAAAAATCATGAATTGGCATGGAGGAAATGATTTGATCATCGATTTGAAGTCCAATTTGGCATTTGATATGAATCACAGAAAAAGAAAATATTTGGAATATCTTAGAAAACTATGATGAAAAGACGCAAATTAATTAAAGCAGTTATAAGGGTTAAAGAAAGTCTCAGATTTCCCAAGGTGTCTAAGCGTAAACATGCGTATATTAGCATAGTGTTCAATTTACAGTCTGTCATTGTGTTCTATCTTTGTATTGTCTTTTCTATTTTTTTTGAGAGTTTGTTCTCTAAGAGCATTATGGGTAGAGGACTTAACCGCAGGGAGCAAAAGAATTGCAAGAAATGGAAGAATAAGATAGAGGTATGGGAAAATATTACGAAGGGAGGTCTCATCATGTACATGGAACTCATTTATGGGTTCAAAGAAGAATTAATGAAGGCTTTTGTTGAGAGATGGAAGGATGACACTTTGACTATTGGGGGAATGGATTTGAAAATCACCGAAGATCTTATTGTGGAGGTGTTAGGGTTGAACAACAAGGGAATGAAGTTCTATAGAGACAAGAAGACCTCCCAAAAATTCATTCATAATTTCCCAAAAGACAAGGCAGAAGTCGAGTGCTTGGTGAAGGACTCTGGTAGCTGTTATGACGGGGATACTTTCAAGGAGATCTATCTGAAGGTTATGACTACTGTCATGGAGTATATCACTCTGGATGGTAGGTATAATAATTCTCACTCCTATCATATTGTGCTACTTTATCATTTGAGACATAAGGTTAGGGTTTATTTCCTATTTTTTTCCTCTACTTCCTTTGCCATAGCATAATTAATGATAGGAAGAAAGTGAGCAAGCCAATTCTACATGAGGGTCTTATCATTTTAATTGTTGAGAATATTAAGAAATTTGGTATTAACCCTATTATCCCCTCGCCTAGGGACTCTGGTTATGCCAAGGCTTTGGGTAAATAGATTAGGGAGGGTGAGAGTAAAGTGGAGTTGAGAGCAGGTAAAAAATTAATATTTTAAAAGAAGGATGGCATGGAAATGGATTCTGAAGGTGAGAGTGTTGATGGTTATGCAGATACTCAATGTTTTACCCATACCCAGTCTGATGAGGAAACCAAAGAGTCCCTGTCGGATTTGGATAGTGAATATGGTGAGGAACAGGACAAGGAAGAGTACGCCCATGAAGCCAAGGATAAAGTTGACAACCCTGAAGTTAAGGATAAAGATGTGGATGTGGGTGGTTAGAAGGTCCCCATTCTGGTCAATTATGCTAGCTCTGAAGAATATGATGTTCCAATTTCCTCAAAGATTGAAGTGGTCATGGATGTGCAATCAGATAGGAAGGAGGATAATGAGACTCCTATTTTGGAGACTGATTAGAAGGGTAATAAAACTTCCATCTCTAGTAACATTCCATTTCTCCGAATGGTTGACATATATGAATGAAATTCTCAACTCCTTCAAGAGGATATGGATGACAAGATTGATCCCCCTTTTTGTGTCCTTTAAATGGTGGAGCCGATGTCGATGTATTCATTTTGCCTCATGAAATGGGTTTTATAGGAAATTAAAATCCTCAATATTAGTTTATGATCCCTCTCTGCCAAAGGTTATCTTCTTTAGGGGAACTTGGATACTAGGTCAGCGGGGATGGAAGTTTGAAAGGAAAAAGAGGATGATAAAAACATGAAGGATATGTGGGACATGATGGAAATCTTGGAGAACACTCTTAAGAAACACATGCTAGATAATAACCTTTTATGGGGTTTGCGATGAAGTGCTTCAATACCATCAAGTTTGAGTCGGATGCTAGGTCTCCAACTGTGAAGTTCAAAGATGACAAAGAAGATGCGGCTGATGCTAGTCTAGGCAAGTGTACATGGTCTATAAAAAAGAAGAAGATCCAAGATAGGATCCTTGAGCTCTCATATTTTAATACAACAATCAAGAAGGTATTTGAGGCTAAGAAATAGGCGGAGGTAACTCTTATGGAGTTTTCCTAGGTCTTGTTGTTCCCCTATTTTTGTGTTGGTTTCATTTTAGGTTGTTTGTTGCTGGGTGTTCTTGCTGGTTTCTAGTTTTTTTTCTTATTTCTTGCTATTTGTGTTGGTTATGGGTTTAGCAGGCTAGTTTCCATTCCTATTTCAGTTAAGTGGGCTTAATGTCTATTCCTATTTTGTATGTATTGTAAGGGGTTTTGTGTCTCCCTAAAACCTATTTTTTACTAGCAATCAAAAACATTGTGTCTTAAAAACCTAAATTATTATTTTAACAATTTTAAATTTTAAATTAAAACTATTTTAAATATTGTTTCAAAATTCATCTTAGCATTATGGAGGTGCATATTCACAGTTGTAGCCGGTGAACAGTTTAAAAGTATTTCAAAATTTTATGTTAAGAGGTTGTGAAATTCATCTAACTTGCCTTTTGCAATTATCATATGAGTAATAGAAGGTGAAGTGTTTAAAATTATTTCAAAAGTGTAAAATGTTTTTAAAAAAATTAACATTTTCTCTAAAATACCTAAATTATTATTTTTCATCTAATTATCTTAAATTGAAAAATAAAGACAAAAGAAATATGACAATGTCTTTCCATCACCGAAAATGTATTATTTATTGTAATTAATAATAAAAAATAAAATTAATTAATAAAAATAATAAAAAATAAATTAAAAATTAGAATAAAATGAATATAGCATTTTGAATTAATTAATAATCATAGAAAATGGGGAGTTTTGGGTATCAATATCCTAAAATGTTAGGTATCATAATCCTCTTCTTTCTCTTCAGTTTCAAAATCCTAAAATCATAGAATTAGGCAAATAAATGAAAACAAAATGGGGCTTTAAGCAAATGAAAATTTAAAAGTTGATGCAAAAGATAGTTTTACGATTTCTAAAAAGTGGAAATGGCATGCACATCTTTTGATTAGTGCAATTCAGGATTTGATTGGGGAAGGTTAAGATGCAATCACCTTGTTCTAGTGTGGATGAGGAAGGCAAAGATGTAAGCATAAAAAATGCTTTAGGCAAAGGGGAAAACTAAGGTGCAACTTTCCTCATTTGCAAGTCTTTTATCATCTATGATCTTCCTAAACCCAACTTATCAACTCAATCCCTCAATTTTTTTTTTTTAGAAATCAGTTAAAGTGCTAGAAATGAGTTTAGGTACTCGGGATGAATAAGGAATATAGAAACATTTGATAAAAAAAAAAAAAAAAAACTCAAGCATCACAAGAAATCGAATACAAAACAAGATTACTTGGGAGAATCCTATTAACTTTTTAATTTTTCTTTTCTTTTAGGACAACACAAAGTAGAAAGTGTCTAAGGATCAATCTTTCTTTGAGTTGGAAGGGTAAGCTCCCTTGTAACAAGACTAAACCCTAGGATTTTAAAAAATTTGTTTTCAGTGTATTGCAAACAAACTATAATCAAACACTTAAAACTAAGTAAAACACTACAACTAAAAGCTCAACAAAAGGTGAATAAATCCGATCTACTAATAAAAGTACATTATGATTAACTATTTAATAATCATGGAGATACATATAGCTTGCAATAGCATGAATGAAATTACCAATAAAATAAAATACAAATGATAACATTTTCTATCATGGAGAAACCATTTTATAAAAAAATTCACCTTTAACAGAGGACACATTTATATTAATTTGGTAGAAGTGTTACATCAATACACCCAGTTTTATTTCTTAAATCTGATAACATTTTGGCAATTTAACAATTCTTAACTACAAAAGACTGATATAAAAACTAAGGCATATAGTTTAGAGAGAAATAGAGGGGTAAACCCATGCACAATATCTCAACAGAAAAACTACAAGATTTGTGGTATGGAAAAATCAATTGTCCTCATGTGCTAATTCCTCAATGCCCTGAAGAATGGAAAACCATAATTTTAGTGTCTTTGATTGACAAATCCCATTTCATACATTTCAAAAAGTAGTGCTCATCTCATGGGGTGCCCATCCATAAAAAAAAATGCTCCATTCTTTCTCTTAATGACAAAAATCAATAACATGGTGTAAATGAGGTTATACCAGTCTGTAACCACAATTTTGTTGGAATCAATCCCAACTACCAAACTTAATACCTTCTGTATTCTTCCCGTGAAATGACAATTTTTTGCCCATACTTGCTAGCTCTCTTCCAGCCTAGGAAAAACTTAATATTTAATGTTTAAAATGAAATCTTTTGGAAAATATTTCCCAGACATTGTTGTTAAATCAACATTTATTTCTATTTACTTTTTTGTTCCTGGACTCTCTCGTAGCTTCTAGAAAAAGCTAAGTTGTGTTTCATAGATATAAAAAAACAAATGAGAAGAAAACAGGGCATGAAGAAAAAAGAACAAGAATAGGTGTGTTTGAATTTTTTGAGGAACAAATTAGAGCCCAAGCTCTGTCAAAAATTTGGGTGTATAATTTTTGGTGAATGAATCAAAGAACAACAACTCTATCATTTTCAGAGTATTTTTTTATGTATGAATGAGCTTATCAAATTTGTTTCTTTTTATTTTATCTATGTTTGTCTCTACCTCCTAAATCTACATGTGGTATCAGAGCTAAAGGTTAATCATTTAGATAAATTTAACAGTTGAACATTAGTGTGTTGAAGATTTCAAAGGCTTTTGAAGAAGATCAAGTTTAATTTTGAAAATTTGAAGGCAACAATGACAAGCACAAGCTTGACAAATCCATAGATTCCACAGTTTAATGGAAAAAATTATGACTACTGAGCAATCACAATGAAAGGTTTGTTTTTTCTCAAGATTTATGGGAGTTTGTTGAAAATGGTTGCCCAGAACCAGTAGATGCAGCAACATATAATGCTTTGTCTTAGGCAAATAAAGATTTGTTGAAAGAAAATAGAAAGAAAGATTCAAAAGCCCTCTTCTTCATCTTTCAAGGAGTGATTGAAAGCATTTTTCCAAGGAGTCAAGTAGCAAAAAAATCAAAGAAATCATGGGACATTCTTCAAACATCTTATCAAGGAATGGAAAAAGTTAAAATAGCCAAGTTGCAAATGCTAAGAATGGATTATGAGACCATTTACATGAAAGAATTAGATACAGTAGACACTTTCTTTACTCAAATTATTGGACTAGTAAACCAAATCAGATCACATGGTGAAAATATTGAAGATAGGAGAGTGGTTGAAAATATTTTGATAAATTTGCCTATAAGGTTTGAATCCATTGTGGTGTCCATAGAAGAGACCAAGAATCTCTCAAAGTTTTCACTGGATAAACTTCATGTATCACTCATTTCTCATGAGCATAGGCAGAATATGGTGCAGGGAACCTCTTAAAGTTCCTATTTTATGCTTAACTATTTTTAATAAGGTAAATCCTTTGGATTATCCTAGTGTGTGCATGTGTGGGTCTATTTTTTAAGGTGAAGGACCCTAACGTAAGTTATAAACCTATGGGTTTCTGAAACCATGTTAGACCATGTTAGTCTCTTTTAGTTATTTTAGTCTTTAGATAGAGGTTTATGTTTTAAGACCTTAGGATAGGCTCTTGGCATGTTTTATACATCTCCCACACCCTTGGAGGTTGGTAGTGTTGGTACTTTACTCAAAATAGCAACTTTGACAAATGTTGCCAAAAAATTGTTTTTTTGCAAAATGTTGCATGAGAAACTTTTGCAAAATGTTTCGCGAAGAATGACAACTCAAATGTAACCAGCCACACCAAGTTCTTTGAGCATATATAATGCCAAGATGATGGTATTATATTTATCTTATTCCTTCTAGGAAGGTTAGAGTTTACTGTGTACAAAGCTTGATGTTCAGAGAGGGAAATAGAAGAGTTTTCTAAGTTATTTGGATAGTGTATAGCATAGTACAGATTCATCTTGTGGATCCAGTTACATAACTTTGTGATGATTTGAGTTACTTCAACATTCCAGTTGGTTTTTTTTTTTTGTAAAGTTTCATAATAGTTAGGGATTTTGTTTACTCCCTGGCTGAGAGTCCTTAGTTTACTAGGTCTGCTCCAAAGATGTGATCCTAACTTGGGATTTAACTAGTGTATATACTTGAACACTTGGGAAATATAAGTTAGGATCATGCTCTTTAAGATTCCTAAATCTCAGAAGCTCAGTGTTAGTTCTATGATTTTTGAGACAAAGCCTTAGGCTAATTATCTCTATGTAATTAGCCTGGTTCTTTAGTACATTCACATGCATGTGAACTATATGATTAGGAGGATTGTACCAATGGTGGATCTATACTATTTTGGGGTTGAGTAAGATATCTAAGCCCTTGTGTTCATTCTATAAACCCACCTTAGACCACTTTCTTAGTAATCCAAGCCTAACTTAACTAATTAGGTCTGTGAGCTTTGCAAGAGTTTAGTGGTGCAGGAGTGGAGTGAAGTGCTAAGGCTTTGGGAGGTTTCAAAAATCCATAAACGGTATATAGAAACCTTATCAGATCAGCTAGATCCTTATATTTTTTTTAAATTTATGCTCAAAAAACCCTCTGGATAGGGCTACAAGGAATTCTAGGCCAGTTAGTGTTTAACCATCCTTGGGTCTGTAGGACTGAATCCGTTGTTGGATTCTCTACCCTTTGGGTCTAAAAAAGTCTTCCATCACTTAGATTTGTTTTCCAAGACATCTGGTGAAGATTTCTACTCTTAATCTTGGGTTAGGAAAGTGTCCCTAAAGGAGATATTGCATAGATTAGTGTTTTGGCGTGGAAAGCCAAGTTGTGATAAAAGGAGTGAGTTGGGCTCTTGGAAAAGTTAGTGGAAACCCTAGGAAGACAAATGTGGAGGTGGGTGTGTAAATCAGAATTTTGAAGTGGTTACTGTGTGCTAAAATGTTGGCACACTTCTATGAATAATTTCATCCAAGGTTTCTCAAGAATGACGCCTCAAATATCGATCCATAGCTCTCTAGTCATGGAGTGTAAAGGTTTGAAATAGAGGCCCTCAGATTGACCTAGTTAGTGCCCATGCAAGTACACCATGAAATGAGATATTCAAATACATAAAAATGAGATCTACTCTATATGATTGCAATGCATGAAAGGAAATTAATCTAAATGATAACAATGCATGATTAATCTATGAAAGAAAATACAAATGCAAGTTTAATCTATGAAAATAAACATGA
>MU225966.1:1477475-1510650 GCA_018584345.1 Thuja plicata | reverse complement strand
TGATGATTATCAAATGAGAATGAGAGATTTCCTTATATAGGAAAGTGAACGGTTGAGATTAAGAGGCAAAAATAATTGATCAATGGTTGAGATTAAGAGGCAAAAACCCACCACTTAGGAGGATGTGATGAGAAAGAGATCTTTATTTAATTTTCATTTAATTTATTTCCCTTTTCAACAAATAAAGTTCTTTAAGTGGGGATTTTTATTTATTTAATTAAAAGAGAGGTTTTCTCTCAACTAAATAAATTAGAAGAATTTTATTTAATTAAATGGGGGAATTTGAATTTAATTAAATAAGAGGAATTTTATTTAATTAAAAGGGAGAAATTTACTTTAATTAAATAAGATAAATTTTATTCAATTAAAAGGGAGATTAAATCTTTTAATTAAATAAGATAAATTTTATTTAATTAAAAAGAAAATTAAATCTTTTAATTACATAAAAATGATCAAACCTTACGAAATATTGAAATAATTGAATAATTGAATTAATTACAATTTGATCAAGAAAATTGATTTGAATTAAAAATGTTCCAAAGCATTGATTTAGAAATTTGATAAATTGATAAAATGATAAAATGAGGCCCAAAGTCTAGGTGACCATTTTAGGTTGCATACAGTTACAAGGAGTTGGTGCCCATCTAGGTTTTCTTGCAGTGCACTTTGAGACAGTTTGTACTTGAGGACTATGAGATCACTCTCCATAAAAAGTTGCAAAATCTAAGGCAAAAGGACCTTGATGTGAGTGGATACATGGAAGAGTTTCATAGAATGACCTTGAAGGCCAAAGTCCCAAGGAGTGTGAAACACAAGCTTGCAAGGTACCTAAATGGAATGAAATATAGGATTGAAGATGAAATGAGTTTATTCAACCCTGAATCAGTAAATAAGTGTTTTGAAATGGCACTCAAAATTGAAGAAAAATAGAAGAGGAGAGGAGAATAAAATAATAGAGGTAGAGGGATTAATTTCAAAGGCAGAGGTAGGCTCAATGGCAGAGGTCCATTTAGAAGAAGTCAAGGAGAGTTTAGTAACCATGATTCGTAAGGAGAACACAATAATAGAGGCAAGTTCAAAGACAGGTGATCAAGCCATAGAGGGAGATTTGGTGGAAGAGGACTTGGTGTCTTCACTGGGAAGTGTTTTACTTGCAATCAAATTGGACACCAGTCCTTTAGATGCCCTGAGAATAATGGTGCAAACAAACAAGAAAGGGATAGAAGAGTACAACTCACCCAAGAAGATGACATTCAAAGTGTATCCTCCTATCATTCTGCAATTTGAAGACCTACAAATCTAAAACAAGGAGAATGCCTCATGATGTAAAGGACACCCCTAAGAGAACCTACTATTGCAGAATCACCTCAGAGGAATTCATTATTCAGAAGAAGCTGCAAGGTGAATAACAAGGTATGCAAAGTTATAGTTGATTCTTGATCCACTGATAATATTGCATCTAGGGAGTTAGTCACTAAGTTAAAGCTGCATGTAATCCCTCATCATTTCCCTTATAAACCTTATTGGTTGACAAAAGAGAAACAAAATATCATTAATGAACAAGTTTGGGTAGATTTCAAGATAGGGGAGTATACCGACAGAGTTATATGTGATACCACAAAGATGGATCCATGTCATTTTTTATTAGGTATACTTTGGAAATTTGATGTAGATGCTAAGCATGATGGAAATTCTAATGTATATACTATAGTTAAGCATGGTGTTGAGTATGTGATGAATCCACTCCCTGACTGTGAGAAATAAAAACATGTTACTATCAGTTTCATGCATGTGAGAGAAAGAATTCATGAAGGTACTAAAATAAAGGGATACACCTTGTTATGCATTAGTAGTGAGGTCCAAAAAGATACAAGTGAAAGAGCCAAAGAACATGGCCCCTACTAGGGATGTAGGACCCAAAGAGGTCAAAGAACTATTAGACCAGTATAAGGGTATCATAGTTGAGAGTACACCAAAATATTTGCTACCTGAAAGAGAAGTGAGTCACTGTATAGACTTCGTACCAGGGGCCACTCTTCCAAACAAAGCAGCATACAAGATGACCCCTGAACAAAACCAAGGGATACCAAGGCAGATTGAAGAATTGTTGTCAAAATGTCTCATTAGGAAAAGTGTCATTCCTTGTGTTTTCCGTCCAGTCCAAGCACCCAAACAAGAAGGCACATGGAGACTATGTATGGATTCTAGGGTAATCAATAGGATAACCATTAGATATAGGTTTCCTATGCCTAGAATAGAGGATTTGATGGACTATTTAGGGGGTGCAAGATTTTACTCCAAGATAGATCTTAAGAGTGGTTACCATCAAATAAGAATTAGAGGTGGAGATGAATGGAATAAAGCATTCAAGACCACATAAGGCCTCTATGAATGGCTTGTAATGACTTTTGGTCTCTCAAATCCTCCAAGCACTTTTATGAGACTAATGAATGAAGTCTAGAAACCTTTTCTTAATAAATTTGTTGTTGTATACCTTGATGATATTTTGATCTTTAGCAAGAGCAAAGAAGAGCACCTCAAGCCTTTGAACATGGTCATAAGAAAACTCCATGAGAAATAGTTGAAGATAAATATAGAGAAGTGTGTATTCCTTCAAGAAGAACTTGATTTCTTAGGTTTACTGATCGGCAAGAACAGTCTCAAGATGGATCTTTCCAAAGTTGAAGCCATCCATAATTGGCCACCTTCTACTATTCCTTCAGAGGTAAAGAGTTTCCATGGTTTATGTATCTTTTATAGGAAATTCATCAGAAATGTTAGGGGCATATGTGCTCCCATTATCAACACCATTAAAGGTGGAAGAAAATGCATATTTTTATGGTCTAGTGAAGCTAATGAGTCCTTTGAGTTGTTGAAAAATATTTTAGAGAAACCTATCTTAGTCTTAAAAAAATTTTACAAGGTGTTTATAGTGGAATGTGATGCAAGCAATAAATCCATTGGGGGAGTCTTGAGCCAAGAAGGGAGGCGAGTTGCCTTTTTTAGTGAAAAACTCAATGAAGCTAAGAAAAAATACTCTACTTATGATTTTGAAATGTATGAAATGGTTTATTCACTTAGGAAATGGAAGCATTATTTGTTACCCAAGGAATTCATAGCCATTACTAATAATCATACACTTAGATTTTTTAATAGACAGGATAAACTTAAACATAGACATGTGAAATGGATGGAATTCTTAAAGTCATATGCATTTTATATCAAGAATAAGAAAGGGATTGTAAAAAAATTAGTTGATGCTCTTAGTAGGAGACACCTAACCACCCAAACCATTCAGTTGGAGAGTGTTGGAGTTCATGCCATGAAATATATGTCTGCTATGGATAAAGATTTCAAAGAGGCTTATGAAATTTTCACTAATATGACAGACAAATACCACACTGATTTCTCAGAGTTTATTGTGCAAGATGGTATTATTTTCAAGGGTAGTTCATTGTATTTCCAAAAAGGATCCATGAGGGAGAAAATTATCAAAGAAAAGAATTGTGGAAGCATAGCTGGTCACTTTGGGGTGGATAAACCATTGGAGTTGGTTAGAAGGTTCTACCACTAGCCCAAGTTGCAGACAGATGTTAGGAGTTTTGTGGAAAATTGTTTAGTTTTCCAACAAGCCAAAGGGCACACCTCCAATGCAGGGTTGTCCACTCCTTTACCCATCCCTTTAAAACCTTGGTATTTAGTAAGTATGGACTTTGTCCTAGCTCTTCCAAAGACCAAGTCTAGATTTGATAGCATTTATGTTGTACTTGATAGATTTTCAAAGATGGCACACTTCATTCATTATAGAACAACTCATGATGCATCTCACATATCAGGATTATTCCTTAGAGAATTTATAAGATTTCATGGACTCCCACTATCAATCATATTAGATAGGGATCCTATGTTTTTAGGACATTTTGGAAAACACTGTGGAGAAAGCTAGGAAATTTTTTTTCTCTATCATCTGCATATCACCCATATTTTGATGGGAAGAAAGAAGTCATAAATAGGTCCCTTGGAAACCTTTTAAGATGTCTCAACCAAGAACATGGAGCCAGTTGGGATACTATCATAGCACAAGTATAATTCTCATTCAATGATTCTGACAATAGGAGTATGGGTTTAACTCAATTTTAGATTGTATATGGTACTCACCCTAGAGGGGTATTGGAACTCAAAGATATCAAAGACATGGAAAAAATAAGTGCACTTGCAGAAGACTTTTCTAAAGTGATGAAGAACATCCATGACCAAGTGCACACAAAACTGCAGCATACCACTGAGAAGTACAAAGCACGGGCTGACAAGAGGAGGAGAGAATTACAGTTCAAAGTGGGAGATTTGGTGATTATTCACCTCAAGAAGGAGAGACTACCCAAGAAAAAATAAACAAATCTTATGACGAAAAAGCTTGGCCCTTTCAAGATTCTGAAGAAATGTGGCAACAATGCCTATAAGATTGATCTACCTTCTTACATTGGTTTGTCCGCTATTTTTAATGTTGTAAATATCTATTCTTATAAAGGTGTTGTTAGTACTGATAATCTTGCAGGTACCCAGAGTCTCCTACACTCCAACCACTCAAGGAATTGCCCCAAGCCATTCCTGCTGAGATTGAAATCATTCTAGATAAAAGAGTGAACAAGAAAAATAGGAGGGGCACTTGCTATGAGTACTTAGTCAAATGGAAAAATAAACCCATTGAAGATCCTACCTAGAATACCTCTAAAGTGATTCAGAAGATAGGCAATCCACTTGAAGCCCTCACAACTCAAGATACTTGAGTTACTTTTGCCATGGGGAGTATGGTGCATGGAACCTCCTGAAGTTCCTATTTTATTCTTAAGTGTTTTTAATAAGGTGAATCCTTTGGATCACTCTAGTTTGTACATGTGTGGGTCTAATGTGTAAGGTGAAGGACCCTAAGGTAAGTTATAAACCTATGGGTTCCTAAAACCGTGTTAGACCATGTTAGTCTCTTTTTCTGATTTTAGTCTTTAGTTAGAAGTTTATATTTTAAGACCTTAAGATAGGCTCTTGGAATTTTTTAGACCTCTCCCACACCATTGGAGGTTGGTAGTGTTGGTACTTTACTCAGAATAGCAACTTTGACAAATGTTGCCAAAAAGTTATCTTTTTGCAAAATGTTGCTCAAAGAATGAAAACTCAAATGTAACCAGCCACACCAACTTCTTGGAGTATCTGTCACACCAAGATGATTGTATTAGATGTTCTTATTTCTTCTAGGAAGGTTATATTTTACTGTGTACGGAGATTGATATTGAGAGAGGGAAATAGAAGAGTTTTCTACGTTATTTGGATAGTGTACGGCTTGGTATAGATTCATCTTGTGGATCCAATTGCAAAACTTTGTGATAATTTGAGTTACTTCAACATTACAGTTGGTTTTATTTGTTTTAGTAAATTTTCATGAGAGTTAGGAATTTTGTTTACTCAATGTCTTAGAGTCCTTAGTTTACTGGGTCTACTCCAAAGGTGTGATCCTTAATTGGGATTTAACCAGTGGATCTGCTCGGCCACTTGGGAAATACAAGTTAGCATAATTCTCTTTAAGATTCCTAAATATTAGAAGCTCAGTGTTAGTTTTATGATTTTTGAGATGAAACCCTAGGCTAATTATCTCTATGTAATTAGCCTGGTTCTTCAGTACAGTCTTGTGCATGTGAACTATATGATTAGGTATATCAAACCAATGGTGTATCTAGAAAATTTTGGGTTGAGGAAGCTATCTAAGCCCTTGTTTTCATTCTATGAATCCACCTTAGACCACTTTCTTAGTAATCCAAGCCTAACCTAGCTAATTAGGTTTGTGAGCTTTACAAGAGTTTAGTGGTATAGGAGTGGAGTGAAGTGCTAAGGCTTTGGGAGGTTTCAAAAATCCATAAATGGTATCTAGAAACCTAATGAGATCAATTATATCCTTCTATGTTTTAAATTTATGCTCAGAAAACCCTCTGGATAGGGCTACAAGGAATTCTAGGCCAGTTAGTGTTTGACCATCCTTGGATCTGTAGGAATGAATCCATTTGTGGATTCTCTACCCTTGGGGTCTAAAAAAATTATTCCATCATTTAAATTTGTTGGCCAAGACGTCTGGTGAATATTTTTACTCTTAAGCTTGGGGTAGGGAAAGTGTCCCTAAAGGAAATATTGCAGAGATTGGTGTTTTGTCTTGGAAAGCCCAGTTGCATTAAAAGGAGCTAGTTGGCCTCTTAGACAAGTTACTAGACACCATAGGAAGACAAATGTGGAGGTGAGGTGTTTAAATAGTAAGTTTGAAGTGGTTACAAGGAGTTGGAGCCCATCTAGGTTTTCTTATAGTGCACTCTGCATCAAAATAGGTTAGCAAATTTATGTTTGGAGCATGCAATCAAGACACAAGTCTCAATCAACAATGGTAGAGGTAGAGGAAGAAAAAATTTCAGAGGTAGAGGAAGAAATTCTTATAGAGGTGGAAGAGGCAGCCCACTAAACATAAGTGAAAGGGGCAACAATCCGTCAAGTTCAAGTGGAAGAGGTAACAGCCAAAAGTGAAGTCAATACTCATCACAAAATTAGCCTCAAAGCCAAAGGTATGAAAAATCCTCAGTCCAATGTCATTATTGCAAGAAATTTGGGCACTAGATGAATGAATGTAGAAAAAAACAATATTATTTTAGACAAAAAAAATGCGAATTCCATGAAAGAAACCCAAAACCCAAAATCTAAATAAAGCACTATGTTTTTGGCATGCAATGTTGCACAAGAAAGTGAAAAAGATTTATGGTTTTTACTTTTGGGTTGCAGCAATAATATGATAGGGAATTTCTAAATGTTTTCTAGTTTAGATGAAAATATAAAATCTAATGTAACTTTGGGTAATGAAAATAAATTTGAAGTTAAAGGAAAAGAGAATATCAACATTCTAACCAAAATGGGGGAGAAGAAACATATGATTGATGTCTATTTTATTCCCGCTTTAAAACATAATATAATGAGTATTGGGCAGCTTATTCAAAATGGTTATAGAGTATCTTTCAAAAATAAAGAGTGCACAATTTTAGGCAAATACCCAAGAAATCAGCTCATGGAAAAGTTTCAAATGACAAACAATAGGATGTTTCCCTTAAGGATAAAACCAGATTTGAATATAGAGTTTTCTCAAGAACACAACTCAATGAAAGTGAATGAAAGAAAAGTTGCAGTAGCTCCTCAAGTAATTTATCTTGAGAAGAAATTAAAGATGAGAATTGGTTATGGCATATAAGATTTGGAAATTTACAATTTCAAGCTCTAAATATACTTTATAAGAAAAGCATAGTGAAGGGATTACCTCTAATTAAAAAACCAAAAAGAGTATGTGAAGTGTGCTTCTTAGGAAAGAAACATAGAGAATCATTTCCAGATGGTATGTTAATGAGAGCCAAGGAACCTTTGGAGATAATTCATTTATATTTGTATGGGCCAGTGCAAACATCTTCAATAGGTGGAAGATTCTACTTTTTGACATTCATTGATGACTACTCAAGAAAAACATGGGTTTACTTTCTAAAGCATAAGAGTGAGGCACTTGAATATTTTTGCCAATTCAAAGCACTTGCTGAAAAATAGAGTGGTTACTACATCAAAGTTTTGAAAATGGATAGTGGTGCTGAATATATTTCAAATGACTTCATGAGATTTTTCAAAGAGCATGGAATCCACAAGAAATTTACCACAAGGTATACCCCACAAAAAAATGGCATAGCTAAAAGGAAAAATAGGACAATCTTGGAAATGGCTAGAAGCATGTTGAAAGCTAAATATTTGTCAAATGAATATTGGGTTGAAGAAATTTCATGTGAAGCCTATATAATGAATAGATGTCCAACCAAAAGTGTCAAGAATATGATTTTGGAAGAAGCATGGAATGGAAGAAAACATAATGTTGGTCACATGAGAGTATTTGGATGTGTTTCATTTGCACATATACTAGATGAATTAATAACGAAATTAGACAACAAAGGAGAAAAATGTATTTTTTTGGGATATAGTGATGAATCTAAGGCATACAAGCTATAAAACCCAATCACAAAGAAAGTCATAATCAGCAGAGATGTGCAGTTCAGAGAAGATGAAGCATGGGATGGAACTTTAGAAAAAAAAATCAACATAGTAGCCAACATACCACAAGAAGAAAATGAAGAAATTACACCTGCATGTATTCCTCCAAATGTGACTCCTCCCACTCCTAATCAAGGACATCTAAGTGGTGCTCAAATGACACCTTCAACGAGAACAAGGGTAGCCTCACATATTCAAGTAATCATACCTTCTAGTGGAAAACAAACACCAATATCACAAGGAACACATAGTGCACACCGATCAAGTCCACATTCATAAAATTCAAATGACATGTCCAATCCTACATTGGCAAGCATGAGAAGACAAAAAATCAAAATTTTAAGAGAGATTTATGAGAAAAAATGATGGTGAGAATAACACAGATCAGATTTCTCTTTTTGCATTGTATTCACATGTTGATCATCTAATTCATTTTGAAGAAGCAATTAGAGAAGGAAAATTGATGAAGAAATTGATGAAATTGAAAAGAGTGAAACATGGGAGTTCGTGAGTCTTCCAAAGGGAAAAGAAGTCATAGGAGTAAAGTAGGTTTACAAAACTAAATTAAATGCAAACGGAGAAGTTGAAAAATATAAAGAAGACTAGTGGAAAAAGGATATTCACAACAACCTGGGGTTGATTACAATGAGACATTTTCTCAATTAGACACCGTGAGAACTATGCTTGCCATAGAATCTCAATACAAGTGGACATTATATGAAATGGATATGAAATCAGCTTTCTTGAATGGCATATTAGAAGAAGTCTATGTGGAACAACCACCTAGGTATGATATTTTAGGTCATGAAAATAAGGTTTACAAGCTCAAGAAGGCTCTCTATGAACTAAAACAAGCCCCGAGAGCATGGTATAGTAGATTTGAATCTTATATTTTTCAAAATCGCTTCAATAGGTGTAGAAGTGAGCCCACATTGTATACCAAGATGAATGATAATGGTGAGATTATAATTGTTTGCTTATATGTTGATGATTTGATCTTCACCGATGATATATCAATTGACATGTTCAAATAAGAAATGAAGAAAGAATTAGGATTAATGAAGTATTTTCTTGGCATTGAAGTAAATAAGAATGATAAAGGTATTTTTGTTTCACAATCAAAGTATGCAAATGACATTTTAGAGAGGTTTAACATGTTGAATTGCAAATCAGCCCCAAAACCAATTGTGACAAGTTTAAAATTGAGTAAAGATGACAAAGGAGATGATGTAAATCCAACCTTAGACAAAAAATTAGTTGGTAGTCTTCTGTATTTAACAGCCATAAGGCCAGATATAATGTTTGGAGTTAGTCTCATTTCAACGTTCATGGAGTCTCCAAAAGTTACAAATTGGAATGCTAGAAAAATAATTATAAGATATGTGAGTGGAACAAAGAATTATGGGATACTGTACTCAATCTCAAACAAATTCAAACTCATAGGATATACAGATAGTGATTGTGCAAGAATTATAGATGATAGAAAGATGACTTCAGGTTATGTTTTTCACTTTGGAACATGGATAGTTTCATGGTCCTCAAAGAAACAACTGATTGTCACCCTTTCATCTACTAAAGTAGAGTATGTAGCAGCCACAAGTGCATCATGTCAAGCAGTTTGGATGAGAAGAGTTTTGAAAGATCTCAGGAAAGAACAAGAAGAACCAACAAAGATTTATTGTGACAACAATTCAACCATAGCATTGTACAAAAATCAAGTTTTTCACAAAAGGATCAAGAATATAGATACAAGGTATCACTTCATCAAAGAGCTGATCACCAATGGAGAAATCCACTTAGAATATTGTAGATCTGTAGATCAGTTAGATGACACCTTCACCAAGGCATTGGGAAAAAAAAAATTATGCATCAACGAGATAATTTGGGAATCATATATGGCAGTTTTGATTAAGGGGGAGTGTTGGAATTAACCCCAACTACCAAAATTAATGCCTTTCGTATTCTTCCTATGAAATGACATTTTTTTCCCATACTTGCAAGATCTCTTCCAGCCTGGGCAATATTTAATAGTTAATGTTTAAAATGAAATCTTTTGGAAAATCTTTCTCAGACATTATTTTTAAATCAACATTTATTTATATTTACTATTTTGTTGCTAGACTCTCTTGAAAATAAGTTTTGTTTCATAGATATAAAAAAATAAATGAGAAGAAAATAGGGAATGAAGAAAAAAGAACAAGAATAGGGGTGTTCGAATTTTTCTGAGGAACAAATTAGAGCCCAAGATCTATCAAAAATCTGGGTGTACAATATTTGGTGAGTGAATCAAAGAACAACAACTCTATCATTTTATGAGTATTTTTTTTAATGTATGAATGAGCTTATCAAATTTGTTTCTTTTTATTTTATCTATGTTTGTCTCTGCTCTTGAATCTACATGACCATAAGTAACCTCTCACTTAATGTGTAACCTCCCTTCTTCAATGTTATTACAATACACACATTACTAAAGAGAAAATAATTAATAAATGATTTTCCCAAATACTTGAGGTGTCCACATACCCATTTCTAAGGTGTTGGAGACACCTGGAGTACATGGGATTTGCAGGGGTAATACACCTTAACAAAAAGAATGAGTAGAAAAAGGAAGTACAATATAATACTCAGAAATTGTTCAGACATACATGATTTTGCAAATCAAATCAAGGGATTTTAATAGAAAGATACAATAATAATATATCATTGATATCTGCAGTACAAATTCTGCAATTTGCAATTAAAGTGATTCAATTTACCTAATCAACATATACACTTGAACATATATCAACAATTGGTAGGCATAAATTTAGTAATATTTTCTCTAAGTGAATAAAGCACTTAATATTAAGTATTTACAAGGTCTTGCATTGTGAAAAATAAATAAAAAATATAGTGAAGTTTGTATGCTAGAATTGAGTTCCCTTGAAGACAAAGAAAACATCAAATGTTAAATTGTCTGAAAATAAATTAGCTGAAAAAGAAAAACCTTACATGGACCATGACTAAATACATCATATCCTAAGATAAATAATAAAATTTATTGAAGTTAATTTTATAATAACAATCCTCCAATAATAGAAAACTAAAAATAGCCAATCTAATGTGAATGACATTTGTCTTTGGGTGCTACGTTGTAAGTGCTCATGTTGACGCTTTGGATGTCACCTTCAAGTACTTCAAAACTTGCTTAAGAGACCAAAACTCAAATGTTGCAGTAGAATCCTATGACAAAAAATGGAAGCTCGCACAAGGACATATTCTCAATACATACTATCATCCAAAATTTTTACTTTGTTTTATAAGATGAATTTTTATTTGACAGACATTCTAGGTCATGGCATGGTCTCAGACACAGGGATGGTCATTTTTTATGTTTAGGTCTTGCTAACGATCCTTCATGGTAGCATGCACTAGGGTTTAAAATGGATGGCTTGCATGTTTGACAAGTTATTGGAGAGTAGGTGATATGACATGCAGTATGGCTGAATATGGAAAAAAATTTAAGTTTTTTAAATTTGCCTAGTTAGGGTTATGGTGCACGTTTAGGGGTTTCTGGCCACACTTATCATGTTTCACCCATTTTAAGCCCAAAAATACTAATGGCATGTTCCATCGAAACTTTTGTCCACTTTTCTATAATTTTTTTGGATAAATAGTTTCCAAGCATGTGTTAGGGTTTCATTTCAACTATTTTTTATTTTCTATATTTTTTTTGGTCTATTAGATGGTGTGCACTTCTTTGAGTTATGACCTTTTTATGTTTACATATTTTCAGGTAGTCTATAGTCATTTTTTTTGTCAGTTTTCTCCATTTTAGCTGAAGAAATCTCCAATCTATAGAAAATTAAGTATCAATATTGAGGAATGAGTTACTCATTAAGGTTCAATATCAACATTCTAAATAGATCCATCACTTAAGGAATTGTGCCATTTAATTTTATTAAATTACCAATTATAAATTATAAGTGATTTTAATGGCTAATGCATTCTCTTATTTTTCTTCCACCATCATTTAATTTTCTAGAGTAATATTTATCGGGGGTGATGGTTCACATTTCATATATATTTGTTTGTTTTAATGATGGATGACACGGTGTGGTTTGAAATTCAATTAAAGTACTCAATAATTTTTTTTCCAAAAATCTTGTTTGATAATTTTATAGACTAGGTATGGCTTAAACATTTAGGTAGAGAGGGGAGGAGAGAGGAGATACTGACTCTAGGGTTTCATATAGTAATGAATTTAGATTAATACTAGATCAGAGCCCAAAGGATGACATGTTGAAAGGTATTGATAAAAGGGTATGTGTAGGATCATGGTATGCCAAAAAGTGGTGATGTGAAAAAGAAGTTCTGATTGGTAGACTTATTGAAAAATAGCTATAACTTTAAAATGGTATATCATTTTTAAAATATGAAACATGTGTCACATTCTATGCTTGACCTACTACAAGAAAAAAAAAAAAAAAAAAAAAAATCAATTTGATGAAGTTTAGACTAAGTTAAGGTGGTCAGACATGAGATTTTTTATATTTTGGAAAAGTTCTAGAAGAAAAATCATAAATAATTATTTGCTTGGAAAAAAATTAAAAAAAAATATGTGCCACATTCGGACATTAATCCACTACTTATATCTAGAATCTAGTAAAAAAATATTATCATTTGATTGTGTTTAAGGTGGTCAGACTTACACCTACTTCTTATCCTTTTAGTCTTGATTGATAAACTGATTGAAAAATAGCTATAACTTTCAAATGATATAACATTTTTGAAATCCAAAACATGTGTCACATTCTATGCTTTTCATACTACAGTTAAAAACTAAAAAAATTCAACTTCATGAATTTTAGACTAAGTTAAGGTGGTCAGACATGGGATTTTTATATTCCAGAAAATTTGTAGTAGGAAAATCATAATTAATTATTTACATGGAAAAAAATTAAAACAAAATATGTGTCACATTCGAACATGAGTCTAATAATTATATCTATAATATTGTAAAAAAATATTATCATTTGATTGTGTTTAAGGTGGTCAGGCATACATCTACATCTTATCTTTTTCCTGAAATTTTCATAGTACTGCATTGAAATTTGAAATTTCACCATATAGAATAATTTTTTTTATAGATGGGATAGTAGCTTAGAAACTAGATTCAATTTTCTATAGATTCTCTTTTTACACATTTTTGATATAAGATTGATAACTTGTCCAAATTTTTACGTGAACTTTCCTAAACCTGATTTTCTGAATTTCCATTACCACTTAAGGCCTAGTTTGGCATATCATGATCTTGCACATACCCAAAAATGTCATGAAAACGTAAAAATGTTTTACATAAAGTTACACTGAACTCATCTACTAAATAACTCATTTTGTTGATTCACTAGTACTTTATAGAAATAAAAAATGTAATGGGTTATGCTAGAGTTCATGGCATTGAATAAGTTCTGAATTATTACATTGTATTAAAAATTAAACTGTTTATTTAAAAATCTAAATATGAATAATAGAAAGAGTTGTGGATTTGAAGTACATTTTGGCAGCTAGAGACATTTTGGAGTTCATTTTGGAGTTCATTCTAGACAATGAAGTTGATATTATTGTCCTTCTGGAGCCAGAACATCTCACTTGGTTTCGCTATGGAAAGAGATGGACAAAGAAATTTCAAAATGTTATTGGCATTGTCTATACTAACTATCTTTAGTACATGAAGAGAGAGAAAAATGGGCACTTAGAAAGCATTTTTTTAAAAGCAAGTGAACAATTGGGTGACATAAATTTACTGCAACAAAATTAGTATTCTTTATGTGCATTGATTCTTTTAGTTCCTAGTTTTGGATTTCAAAAAGGTTCGAATCTATTTGTTAAGAACAATATTATAGTCTCGTGGTGCTCAATGAAGTCTTTATTTCATGAACCTAAATCCTTTTGCAAGATCGCCCTCATGCTAATTAATAGATTGGAGAAAATTGATAATGATTCCATAGTGTTATACTGGATTGTGGACCTAGGAGACATTCCAGATGTGTGACTAACCTTTTTTAGGGATTTTCACTTAAAAAAAACTAAAATTAAAAAAATAATAATAATATTATTGTCGAATATACCTGATGAGAGATTTATAGCTCACTATAGGATTACATTTATTCCATACCATTGTTCCATGTAATATCAACATAGTCGCTAGAATTTTCTTGTATTTTAAGAGTTGAGTTTCAAATTGTGATTGGTAGAAGGGAGGAACTTCCTATAAGATATTAAAAAACTGTAGGAAATCAGCCACTTAAAATGACCACTACATCATTAATTAAATTATCATGCAGGGACATTCAAGGTTCATAAATTTTGAGCTGAAGGTCAATTTATGTTGAAATTTTATAGGTGGCTTCATTAGGAGGAGTTGTTTGTGTGACCATTTTAACATTTTATCAGGAGCATAAAGTTCATTTAGACTTCCAAATGTAGCTTTTACTTTTTTCAGGAGTTTTAGAAAAAAAAAATTATTATAATTTCAAAATCATGTTTCAAATTTGGAAGATTAGTTGGCAATATAGTTCACGTTAGTTTAGGGAATTTTTAGGGAAAATCCATCTTTGTAGGACTTGATCTGAAAATTACCAAAAATAGTAAAATTTAATAATTGTGAAAATCTGCCAAAAAAGGTAGCTATCAGATTTTCAAGCTTCATCAGTGAAAAGAGACCTTTTCAACATCTCATCTATTTAAATTTGCTCAATATATTTTGATATTACATAAAGAAACTCATTGGCACACTTACAATTTGTGTATTTTGATTTGTGTTTGCAGAGTAGTCCTGATATTAATGCATATAAGGAATTTTTAAATCCATGAGAAATTTCCATATTTTCTCATATTTAGCTAAAGATAAATCCTCTTAAAAAATAAAATAAGTTGTATTCATTGTGGTTATTATTATTTCCCTATTAGCATCTTCAATCTCTAAAATATTATTAGGAATAGACTTTATCTTTCTTTATGATGCATTAATCCATCTTGCTTGAGCATCTTTATGTATACAAGATTTTTCATGAGTTACAAGAGAATCACATTGCAAATTACTACATCCATCTCCTATGCCCCATGGTCCTAGCATCTTATATGTCTCACAATAATTACTTTTCATTATTATGTTTCCATCAAGATTAAAAATAGTTTAATCACATAAAAAAATTTAGCCATTTCATTCAAAATTTTCTTTTAACTTGCACTTTTCCTTCCCTTCACTAATAATATTTTATCTCTCTTCAATTTTATTATTAAAACTATCCTCTTCCTCAAATTGATTTATTTCTTTTTTTTAATCATCATCTGAAGAAAACCCAAATATTTCTTCAAATGTTTCTTTCAAATGCTTATTACGAGATTTACCAGACTCTTTCTATCTAGTCCACTTGTACATTTCTCCAATGGTGCTTGTTTCTTTCTCTTTGAAGACATTTTTGAGGTACCTAATAAAATCAATACATTAAGAATGTGTAAAACATTATTCTATACTAAAATTTGTTTAATTTGATTTGAATTATTCTTTATGATACTATATACATATTATCAAATAATAAAATTTTATTATCAAATAAAATATTAGATTGTCTATAAGAATTTTTGACAGTTTATTTATTTTTTTAGACAAAAGTGGCAAGCCACTATAATATATTAATATAAACTGATTTAAAAAGCTCAACTGGGAAAGAATCAGGAAGAAAACCCAGCATCATCACTTAAATATTTACAATGGTTCATACAATATTCACTATCAACCAGAACTGATATTATATCATTCATACAATTAGGAGTGTAAACTACCTCCCCCAACCCCCTATTTGATATACATTTAAAATTTAAGGGGCATCAAAATATCTAAATGTCACCATAACAAAATGTCAATGTTTGAATTTTGAATAATACGAGTCATTCCACTATTTACTATTCCATGCCACTCTCATCGCAACCTCCAAACCGCCCCAATGAATCGGTCGCATCTTTAGTTTCCAACCGCACTTTATCAGTATCTTGTTGAATATGGGGATAACTGAGAAGCAACATGTTCTCGGCCCCTTTGTGAATACGTGAAGATGCAATCGGCGAATCCCAACTTTCACACTCTGCCTCCTTTCTACCTGCCCCCGCGCATTCTGCATTCTTTACTTGAGCAGAGCTCGAGGGATGCCAACCGCTGCACTCTGCCTCCTTTCTAACTGCCCCCGCGCATTCTGCATTCCTCAACTGGGCAAAGCTCGAGGGAAGCCAACCGCTACACTCGACCCCCAATTTGATCAGCTCCAAATTTGAAGATGCCAATTGTTCTCCATGAAGCTGTGGGCTGTTAGAAAATCTAAGTAAATCCAATAGTGCAAATCCCATTTTTCTCACTCTATCCTCCAACTGGTATCCGAGAGCCCATGCCATAACTTGAAGTACAGATTTCAAATGTGCTGAACTTTGCTTTTCCACTACTTTTTTCATAGCCTCAAAAGTAACTAAAAACTCATGCTTTTGAAGCAACTGGGTATGCGAAAACAGTCCTCCTACTAGTGCCATTCCACCCCATAGATCATAATAATGCATAGCCACATTCAATTTATTATCCGCAATAAACACTGGCCAAATTACCTTATTCGCCAAAGACTAGAGAAGGGGTGGAGACTGCATGATATCCATGGCATTAGAAAGGAAGATGGACACTAAATTTTATGGGTATAGAAATTGTGTTACAACGGTGCCTAAATTCTCTTCCCCAATGACTTGCTTGATAGCCCGCCTAACTGTGGGAGAATGTATAATAAACATAGTATCCAGAATCGTGTCCCCCACTGGAGTTGGTAGCACAATTTCCTCAACATTTGGTGGTAACCAAATGCGATGATTCTTGGGAATGACACCCCTATGTTGCTTGTGACAGGAATCACACGACACATCAGAGTTTATATATTTTTCCATTCTCAAACCTCTCAGACCTTGTTGAAGCAGAGTGTAGCAATTTGGGAAATCTAGGCCACAAATGAAACCTAAATGTCTATTAATTAGCAAGAGGGTTTGAAAATCGCATTTTGTACTTGCCCCAATTATGGATTCATCATCTTTTTGCTTTCACACCTGTGAGGCCATGTGAATAGTGTTAATCAACTGATTCAAATGTCATCAGCATTTCATACTTCCAATCCTTCGCAATATATGACAGACTATTGCATTGATGATAATGATCTTGGCACATAAACCAAATCCTAGAATGACAAATTCTCATACCAAAAACCATCTTGTCTAAGTCTTTTACTTGATTAATGATGACAGCGGTCCTTATCAACTTGAATTAATCTTTTAAGTTCTCCATCATCATTAATCAAAATCGATGGATTCAATGATAAAATATGTACACCATCGCAGCCCAAATTAGATAAGTAATCAGCAACCTTATTTCCTTCCCTCAGCGTGTGTGATATGCAAACATCATGGCATTCATCTAACATTCTCTAGATTTGTGTTAAAATATACTTTAACTTCCATGAATTAACCTTTTTATGTATACATGCATTTGTGATGATAGATGAATCACCTTCTATATGCAGTGAACGAAAATTACCTTGTTTAGCTAGAATTAACCCTGCTAATAGAGCTTGGGCCTCTGCCAGATTATTAGTACCAGCAGCCAAAGGAGAAGTAACAAGAGAAACTAATGTCCCTTTAATGTCTTGAATACACGCCCCCATCCCTGAGATTCCAGGGTTACCTCTCGAAGCTCCATCAAAATTAAGCTTCATAAACCCCTCGTTTGGGGGACTCCAGTGCACATCCAATCTAGATATTGGTACATTTGAGTTCTTTTGGCTCTCCCACCCATAAGGAATAACAAGGTATCTCCATTCCTAAAGAAATTTAGAATCCCATGCAGTTACAATAAGGTTGAATTTGCAACTACTTACTTCTGAGATAGATCGTTCAATCCCTTCCATAACTTTATCAATATGAGAAATTTATTTTCTGAATAGACGTTTCTTTCTTTCCCACCAAATGGCCCAAATTACTAATGCTGGAGCACATTTCCAAATATTTGCAAATAAGGATTTTGGAAAAAGGACTGGCCAAGACTGAAAGAGATTCCAAATATCATCTTGCAATGGAGTACTATAGTTTATCTTTCTTAATATGAAGGACCAGCATTGGGTTGCAAATGTGCAATTCAATAACAAGTGATCCATGGTTTCTTCATATTCATTGCAAAAAAGACAATCAAAAGGAGGGGCAATGTTTAACATGTTAAGTCTGCCACTAGTCAGAATCCTGCGCTTAATTGCAAGCCATGCAAAATAGCTTGCCTTTGGGAGCACAACATCATTCCAACAAAAAAAGAAAGCTCTAGTCGGAGTCTTGTCAGAGGCACATTGCTGAAGTAATATATATCCCTCTTCCACTAAGTAATTACCATCTTGGGCTGGAACCCAAAAGAGTTTATCTAAGTCACATCCTGAAAGAAAAACTTGTACAGAATCTAGAATTTGTTTGAATTTATACTTATCTTGATTTGACAATGCTAATTCATTTGGATATTTCCAAATGACCTTACCTGAAAAAATTACAAATAGAAGCCACATATTGATTAAGATGTGTACCCCAAGCTGTCTCGGATGTATGTATAATATCATGAGAAGTTATACTTAAAGATAAGGGAGGATTTCCGTTCCACGAATCTCTCCAGAAATTTACCATGTTACCATTATTCACTTCCTACGAAATGTATTTGAGAACAATTTGTCGTGAAGCCATCATAAAGTCCCAAATTACTGAACCTTTTGAAGGATCCAAAATAGATAAAACTCTAGATGGATCATTATTATCTAAATATTTTTTTTGCATAATTCTACACCATATAGATTGAGGTTTAGTATACATGTGCCATACTAATTTGCCACCAAATGCTTCATTTCTCTTTATTAGATCATGCACCCCTGCACCACCTAGAGCTGGAATATGTGCCATATCATGAAGGGAAATAAGAGGAATTTTCTTGGCATCATTCATATTACCTGACCAAAGGAATCCTCTAATCAATTTTTGTACTTGTTGAATAATTTTGGGAGGAGCTTTAAGAACTGCAATGTAGTAATTCAGTATGGCTGCAAGCACTGACTTGATGAGAAGAATCATGCCTTCCAATGACAGCCATCTAGCTTTCTAGGCCACTATTCTACTTTGAATGCGTTGCACCATTGAGGACCAGTAGCTATTCTTATTTGATCCCATAAAAAATGGGATTCCCAAATATATAGATGGTAAGTAATCCATTGAGAACCCTAGAATCCTGACAATTTTTTCAGCAATCTCCTTGTTGGTATTAAAGATATATATCTTGGATTTTTGATCATTAATTTCCTGACCTGAAACTGGAGAATAAAGTTGTAAAATGCTTTTAATATTTTGAGCCTCTTGGACTTGTGACACACCAAACAATAAAGTATCATCTGCAAATAGGGAGTGAGTGACAGAAATATTAGTACCCTAAACATGTGCACCTTTCCACTTACCTATATCATGCTGATGATTAATAGTTCTATTGAAGGCTTCAGCCATGATGATGAAGAGAGCCAGAGATAATGGATCACCTTGTCTAATTCCTCGTGAAGATGAAAAGAAGCCCGCTGGTTTTCCATTAACTAAAACTGAAAACCAAGCACTTGAAATACAAGCTTTGATCCATTTACACCAACCTTTTGAGAAGCCCATCTTATTTAAGACTTGAAGTAGAAATTTCCAACATACTCTATCATAAGCTTTCATCATGTCAAGTTTGATCACAAAATTTGATAGATGATTAGAATCTATTGAGTGTAACACCTCATGAGCCACTAACGCTCCTTCAATTGTTTCTCTACCCGGGACAAAACCTCCTTGCTCCATGGTTATAATGGTTGGAATAAGATTCTACAATCTTAAATAAATGGCCTTGATAATGATCTTATATGTCAGATTACATAATGAAATTGGCCTGAAATCTACAAAAAATTTTGGGTTTTTGACTTTTGGAATGATTGAAATATTTGTAGTATTAAAATATTTTAGCATATTCTTATTTTTTCTTCATTCCTCCACTGCATATAGTAAATCCCATCCAATAATATCCCAACAACTTTGATAAAATAATGCAGAAAAGCCCTCTGGCCCTGGGGCTTTATCCGGAGGGAAGGAGAAGACCACTTTTCGAAGCTCTTGGATGGTAAAGGGGGCCATCAACATAGAATTTTCATGCTCAGACACCATGCATGGAATGGCTGCTAGGATCTCATTCACCTGTGCCTTCGTGGGTGATGGATAAGAGGTAGGAGCAAGTAAATTCTTGAAAAATTTAACCCCTTCTTCACGAATCTGCTGTGCATTGGTGATAAGATTTCCAGTTTGAATATCTTCAATTTGAAAAATGGTTGAACAAGCTTTCCTTTGTTTGGAAGATAAATGAAAATATTTTGTGTTTCTATCTCCTTCATGCAGCCAAAGTTCTCTAGATTTCTGTCTCCAATAGATTTCTTCTCGCCTGCACAGTTCCTCCCATTCTGACTGAATATCTTTCTGCTTAGCATGAGTGACTTCATTCATGCCATTTTGGACAATGTGACTATAAACCTCTTCTAATTGTTTTTTAACTTCTTCTTTTTGTCTAAAAACATTTTTGAACACTTGTTGATTCTAGATTTTGATATGCCTTTTAACAAACTTCAATTTCATGGCAAATTGATGCATCTTAGTTCCTACAATATGCGGTGCATTAATCCACCATTGCTGGATATGCTATAAAAAAAGAGGATGACGTAACCACATGTTTTCAAACTTAAAGGAGGAGTGGAACTGATTATCATCTCCTTTGTGAGCCTTGGTAATATTAAGTGAGATTGGGAAGTGATCAGATCCTGGATGAAGAAGAATGTCCGATGATATATCCACATTCTTAATTTTCCAATCTTGTGTCAAGAGGAATCTATCCAGTCGGGCAGCAATGTGTGCAAATCCAGACCACTTATTTGTCCAAGTAAAGGACCCATTAGTTAGGTAGATATCCATGAGGTTATTATTATCCACAAAACAATTGAAATCCTGAATGGTTTTAATGAGGGGAGAAATACCCCCTATTTTCTTGTCATGTGATAAAAGTGCATTAAGATCCCCTCCAATAATAACATCTAGGGAATCCTGAACTTGGATGAATTGATTAATCGAATCCCAAACTCTGGCTTTATCCTATGTAGGAGCAGGACCATATACATTGATCAATATGAATGATGTATCAAATTCAGAAATTTTCATCATCTACCAATTAGTCTCCTGATGAATGAGCATGCCTTTGATGTTTTGAGGGTTGCATAATACTGCAAGTCCACCAGAAGAACCCAAACTTGAGTGATGAAAGGAGTTCCATCTATTCCATTTAGCTATGGTTTTTTCATAAGTATCCTATGATAATTTGGTCTCTTGAAACATAAAAATATCTGCCTGCATAGTATCAACAATTTTTTTTATCCTATGACGCTTGTCAGAGGCATTAATGCCTCTGACAAGGAGAACCTCTTGTTCTCCTTGTCAATCTTTTAGTTATAACAAATCGCGCATCCAAAGTAGTTTGAATACCAGCTGTTATTTCTGACTTGGTCTTAGACCCCTTCGACCTACCTCTTGACTTCGGTGTTTTAGGGGAAATTATGGTCTTTGAAGGTGATTGCACAATAGATAAAGTTTGATTATGATCAAACTTTTGATTATCATAATGGGACTCAATGTCCGTGGATAATTTGGGAACTGGTATTACCCCTGCATGAGACCAACTATTAAGACCTTGAATTGTCATATTATCATTTGTGCTGTGTTCTAGATGATAAAGACACTTCTCCAAACCCAAAGGATCCTCATAAGGGATGATATCAAATTGCTCTGCGGTATCTTGTGGAAAACAATCTCTAGCTTTAGGAGGAATACTAATTGAGAAATTATTAGGCAGAAGATCAATTTCTCCATCTGTGATCAACTTAAATCTGGGAAATTGATCAGTATCCTGACTATTCCAGAACTGAAATTCTCAGAGAAGATTGTCGAGCTTTGAAGAATCATTATCACTCACACTAAAACTTTCTTCCCTTGTTATGCCAAAAATTATGTTGTTAGTTATCTCTGAGATAATTTGATCCACTATTTGTCGAACCTTTCTGCCTGCTAATGTGGAATTAATAAACAACTGACTAGAGATAGTAACAGGAAAACTAGCAGTCTTTTTCAGAAAGTCCCCAACATCTTGACAAAAAGAATATGACACCAAAGTAATCTGGGGAGCAGGGGGTAGCGGTACCCACAATATGACCGTATCAGAAAGTTTCTTGATAGATAAAAACCATTTAATGAAACAGACAAACTCAAAGCTTGGCATAGTACACACAAATCCCACCGATCAGTCAATCATTACATCATTTTGTACAGAATGAGATGGAATGTGATCATTTAAGGCAGCTTTTTTAGAACACTTCATTGGATCAAAACAATAATCTGAGAAAAGAAGTGTGGCACCCGAATTTTGATCTTGACACTGGGTGTTAAAATGACCCAATCGATGCTGATATTTGTTAACTGTAATTGCATCTTGAATAGTAATTATCTGTTCCCATTCATCCCATTGAGATTTGAGACAAATTGATGTAGGAAATTGTTTATTGGTATCAATGATAAGACAAACCCTTACTTCCAAATGCAGGCAATCAAATGGAATGAGATCATGCTTAAGGAAAATACCCAATTTGTTAGCTATGATTTCAACAGTCTCTGGATCGCGATATTCTAAAGGAAATAATGGGAATGAAATCCAATGGGGGAAAAACCGGGGAAGTGAATCCTTGGGATTAAAATTCAGGGTCCAAGTCAAGGTATATATACCAGACCCCTGACAAAACCAACCCTTCTGTTTATGGATGGAATTTCTATGCTCTTTAGATTCAAAAAGGGCAACAAAATACTCTGATTCTATATCAATATAAAATATATCTGTTAAACCAGCCCAGGACACAAAAGCCCATTCCTTAATGACTGTAAATGATAAAGAATTTGAAACAAACTTACCAATAAGAGATGATTGACGAAGAAGACCAATAGAGTGCTGAAGTAAATGATAAGCTAAAGTAACCACTGGATTCTTTCTCCCACTCATCGTATCATGCTGAAGATCTGCATCTGCAAATGGCAAAACCTTCTTTTGCCAAATCTGTTTAGGAACTTTAGGATTGAAGGGGGCCCTAGTTGCAACTGGTGAAATAGAGATGTCCTGGCTTTTATTATTGTCTTTGGACTGATTGTTTGGTGAAACTTTAGGGCTACAGACCGGCGACCCAGGTGGAGTTCCATCACAAATATCAAAGGTGGGCTATTTTCCCTTGTTCATCTTGCTACTATGAACATAATACTTCTTAGTGGTGAAATGATTCCGATTTCTATATGTCCCTTTCAAGGAAGGATCTGAATATTTGAAGAAAAAAATTTCCCGCCCAGGAATTTTTTGAAAGTGCATATAGTACGTATCGTAGGCGGCATGTTGTTTTGAAGATTCTCCTGGTTCAAATATAGATGAGGCATTCCAAGGTCTCTTTTATGTAGATTGCAGATTGCCATTTAATGATGCCTACTTCGTGGATCGACGATCATAGATTCGAGGGTTGACGAAAAAGGGTTTGGCTGGCTGAACTATTGACTTTCCTGAAAAGATTGAGCACAACCCTTTTTGATCGGCCAAACCCTTATTAGGGTTTCTTTCCACATATGAACATTTTTGAAAATGAAGCCTACCATGTTCTGATCTGATAGGTTGAATCATAGGCGTAGAAGAAAAGATACAAGGAAACTCATTACTCTCAAATGATGATTGTTTAGAGTAAGGAATACCATTGTATTCATAGTACTGCTCAAATTTGCAGTTCTGCGACTGCAGTTGACCCCTTCTACCATGTTTTTTCCATCTATGAACTGATATTCCCGTGTCTTGACAGTATTGTTGGAATTTTACCTCTTGTGTTTCCAACTGCTGCCTAGCTCCTAAAGATTTCTTATCCTGACAATGTTTTTTGTATGCTCCTGCTAACGAGTCTGTGCTATCTCTGTTAACTCCTACAAACGAGCCTGTGCTATCTCTGCTACCTCCTGCAAACGGGCCTGTGTTTCCTCCTTCCATTCACTTCTCCTTTTTTTGACAGTTTATTAGTCTCGATCCATATGATCTAATATTTTTTTAGTTTGTCATAAAAACATGAAAAAAATAGCCAATACTACCATCAAATTCCAGACTGGTCATCCATGTCAAACACACCTTTGACATCACACTTTATTATTTATTGTTACGTAGTGAGAAATATTATGTTTAGTTGTGTGCTTTACCATGTACAAGTATTTCAAAGAAAATAATGGGAAACCTTTGGTGTCAGATGATGATGACGCAAGCAATTTTGTTTGGGTAAAAGTTGGCGAGACAAGGTAGTACGTGATTACAGATAAATTGGAAAAGTAATGGCTCCAATCAAATCCCAAATCACTTCTAGACAATGGAAAGACACAATTTGTGAGTCTGTATATGCTTTCTTAACCTAAGCTATTTTATTTCTCTGGTTGAGCGTAGAGCATTGGAGGCCAAAGCAGTTGTCCATTTAAAATACTAGGGAATATAGTTATGGAGGTTGCTTCTAATTACCAAGAGTATAAAATAAAATACATTGGCCATATCTTAGCACAACTGAAAATCATATACATAGTGAAATATTATTTGATTTGAAATGGTGATTTTTGTGTGACGACAAAAAACTGGCAAGAAACTGAAAAACAACAAAAAACTTCTTAATGGATTGCTAGGCTAAGATAGGTTTTCAGTGAAAACCCTAGGTAATATATTGTATACGCTAATAAATACATTTGAAAATGTCTAATAAGACTAATGTAAATTGTTTAGAATGTATTGAACTCAGAAATTGGGACTGGTTCAAAACAAGACAAATACGATGGACACTTCATAATATTAATTATAACTATAATTATAATATTTAAGTAGTATGATTACGCCGAGAGGCGTTCTTACAATGGGAGCACAAGATGAACACCAGAACGACATATTTTGAGGAATATTCCGTGTACATAAAATGATTGAGGAGTAGTTACATTTCTCAAAATGCCAAATGGTATTGATAAAAGCAGAAAATAAAAATAAAAAAAGATTTGGTGGGAGTTACAAAAAATAAATTACACAAGAAAAAACTTTAAAAATGTCAAATGGCATTAGGAAAATCCGAAAATAAAATTAAAATTAAAATATAAGGTCATAAAAGGTCGAAAATAGAGGAGTGGAAAATGGCATTTGAAGAAAACTATTTAAAAAAAAAACAATTGCATGCTTTTTCGGATTTGGAGAGACAAGCATGCAAAGAGGAATTTGAAGAGATAGGGCATGCAAAGAGGCATCCTTTGGGGAAGATGAGTAGATAATCTCAAATTATAAAAGAGTTCTTCCCTCATTTAATTTGTTGTTTTGCAGAGTAGTGAGAGCTTTGGAGGAGAATTGAAGATATAGTTTTATAAAAGATTTAAAGGTGAAATATTTATTTCCTTAATTACTTTATTTTTATATATAGTTTAAATATTTAGATTTAGATTTAATATTTAGAATATTTCCATTTAGATTTAGTCTATAATGCTTTAATGTTTTAGATATATTTTATATATTAATTTTATATTTACTTTTTAATGTTACCAGGCATGCAAAGAGGTGTCCTTTGGGGAAGATGAGGAGACGCTCTCAAATTATAAAAGAGTTATTCCCTCATTTAATTTGTTGTTTTGTAGAGAAAAACATGAGAGTTTTGGAGGAGAATTGAAGAGATAGTTTTGGAAGAGATTTAAAGGTGAAATATTTATTTCTTCGAATTACTTTGTTTTTGTATATAATTTAAATATTTACATTTAAATTTAAAATTTAAATTTAGATTTAGGTTTAATATTTACATTTACATTTTATTATTTTGAAATATGGAGCGCAAAATTGTCATTTGGATTTAGATTTAGTCTATGATATTTTGATATTTTTATTTATTTTTTAATGTTTTAAATAATTTTATATATTAATTTTAGATTTACTATATAATGATTAATTTTAATTTATAATGTTTTTATATGCTGCCATATTTTTTAAAAATTTTATATATTATATTTATTATTTAAATATTACAATTTTGATTTAAATATTTTTTTTTTAATATTTTAATTTTAAAAAAAAACTTCAAAAATGCCAAATGGCATTAGAAAAATCTGAAAATAAAATAAAAATTGAAATAATGCCATAAAAGGCCGAAAATAAATGAGTGTCAAATGGCATTTGAAGAAAATTAATTTTTTAAAAAAATTTCATGCTTTTTCAGATTTGGAGAGGAATTTGGAGAAACAAGCATGCAAAGAGGAGTTCGAAGAGCCTTTCATATTTATTTATTTATTTATTTATTTTGATTTTATAATATTTAAAAATGCTAAATGGCATTAGAAAAATCTGAAATTAAATTAAAAATTGAAATATAAGACCATAAAAGATCAAGAATAAAGGAGTCCCAAATGACATTTGAAAAAAATTAATTTTTTAAAAAAATTGCATGCTTTTTTTGATTTAGAGAGGAATTTGGAGAGACAAGCATGCAAAGAGGAATTTGAAGAGCCTTTCATATTTATTTCTTTAATTATTTTGATTTTATATATATAATTTAAATATTTAAATTTAAATTTAATATTTAGATTTAGATTTAAATTTAGGTTTAATATTTATATTTACTTTTTAGTATTTTGAAATATAGAAGGCAATTTTTCCACTTAGATTTAGATTTAGTTTATAATGTTTTATTTACTTTTTAATGTTTTAGATATATTTTATATTTTAGTTTTAGATTTACTTTTTAATGTTTTAGATTTATAGTTATAATTTATTATATAATGTTTTAGTTTTAGTTTATAATGTTTTATATGGATGGCAATGGCGTCATATTTTCTAACATTTTAATATATTACATTTATAGGGAAATATTTAAATATTTTAATTTAAAAATAATATTACTCTTTTATTTGAAACATAGTTTTAATATATGGACAAAAATGTCGCCATATTTTCCAATATTCCAATGTATAAGATTTAGTATTTAAATATAACCATTTTGATTTGCATATTGTTCTTAAATTTTTTCATTTTTTCATTTTAATAATATCATACTACTAATGTTTGAAATAAATTTTAATAGATGGAGGGCAATGTCGCCATATTAATTAGATGGAAATTTTGTATATTTTTCAATATTTTAATGTACTAATCTTTGTTATAATAATTTTGGTACCAAAATTATTTTGTATTAGTGAATTAAATTCTTGCTTAGATTATAAAAAAAATATTTCAATATTACAATTTTATAATTTGATTAAAATATTATATTGAAATAATTAGTTTTAGATAATTTGATTTAAATATTGTATTTAGTGATTTCAATATTGCATATAGTGATTTCAATATTGCATTAAGATTATTTGATTTAAACATTGGAATTATTCATTTCTTAGATTTAGTCATTTCAATATTACATTTAGATAATTTTATTTAAATATTAGAATTAGTAATTTCAATATAAGATTAATTAGATTTAGATAATTTTTTCTTAAATATTAGATTTAGATAATTTATTTTAAATATTAGAAATAGTAATTTGAATATTAGAATTAAAGATAATATCGAAGAAAGAGTCATAGACGTCAACAAGAACAAATGACAGAAAACCAAACAGAACAACATATAATTCTACACAATCAAGTTGGTAGATGAAGGTCTACTACAAGAAGGGTTGAAGTAACAATGGAACAATTGGAAATAAAAAATGAACATGAAATAAATGTAGAAAGAAACAACTATCAAACAACCTTTGAACAACGCCCTCATCTTCAAAATGAGCAAAGGCATGAAGGGAAACAAGATGATCCCCAAACAAATGAGGGGTATAACCATCCACCTAATATAAACATTCACTTGGATGTTGAAAATAAAAATTCTACATCCATAGAACGTGTTCCGGAAACATGTAGAGTTCCAAATTATAATGCAACATGGTTACTTAATTTTTTTTTCTTATGGTGGTTAAAATATTTTTCCTCACAATTCATCATACTACATCATCTATTATCTTATTTTAAACATTATTGATTTAATTTTTTCAATTTATAAAATAAATGTACTTTTTATTCTAATTATTTTTGTAGGCTGATGTTTGTTCAAAAATTTGCAGCATACCATTTGAACTATGGCTGCCTTCGACAATTAGTCAAACATCAATGATATGAGCCTGAATGCTTCGGTTGCCTCAAATTATTTCTTTGGGACTAAATTTGAAAAGTGTGCAAGAATAATTATAGAATCATGCACAAATATAATCAAAGCCATGGAGAATGCATCGTTATGAATTGATTATGATGAAGAATTGGCAATAATGCAGATGGAAGATGCTGCAAGATTTGTGCATGACACATCTACAAAGGTAGATGTGTTTCAATCAATGATGAAATAAGTCTACCATGATCATTGTTCAAATAAAGGTAGCAATACCATCTTAATCGTTGAAGAATATGTGATATACTTACATCATTATAGAGAAATGTTTTTTATATAGTTCATCCTTGTCTTGGCTTTCACACTTTTAAGTTCATCTAAATAGTTCTACCAGGACTTATATTTTCCCTTAAATTATCTATGTGAGTTTCATGAACAAGAGAAAAATAAATTGTTTTCACTATTCAAGTGATGTTTACAAATATACTTGCAATATTTTGCAACATGTTTTGTTGAACTTTGTATTTCTAATATTAATGGCTTTCATAAATTCATCACATAAAAAGGATGCCTTCAATGGATGTTTCAAATATTATGAAAAATTATTCACAAAGGACATCTCACAGATATGTTAGGCACTAAATTTTGTATAAAACCCACATGCTAATTCTATGCATAAGCCTAAAGCGAACGATTATATTCGTGAAAAACTATTGTTTCAATACTATTCATTCTAATTGTAACCATATATATATGTTACTAAGTATGATCACAATCATAACTCTAATACCTACATTACATCACTAACTCTAATAATAAATCTAATACTAATAACTATGATACTGATCCTAACTCTAAACCCTTAGTGGGAAAAAGTGTGACACAAATCCTTAGTGTGATACAAATCCTACATGTACAACATACATCCCATCGCTATCTATGTTCATTATCTTTCTATAACAATCACCCTAAGATTACCCCTAACTATAACTCTAATCCCTAACCCCAGTCGTAAGCCTAAATATAATAGTAACTATTACCTATATATAATCAATGTTATAAAACTATAACAAACCCTTACCCTAACCAAATAGTCTAAATGTACACCTAAATCTCACACTACCTATTATATTAATGATAACTCTAAAACCTACATTTGACTAGTGACCACTTCCCTAATCTTATTTGAAAAGTCAACCAAATATTAAACTTAACCAAAACACTTCATTTGATTTGAACCTAACTGTAAACCTTACTCCTAACCCTTACTACGACAGTAAACTAACTCAAAACCTAAGTCTTAACCTAACTAATATATTAATAATACACCTAACTCTAAACCATCTTCCTAGACCCTAATTCCACTAAGCATTTACTACAACATTATTTTCACCCTTAATGTTACACTAAATATAATACACCAGCTAACTATAAACATAACATCCTATCCCAAACCGTGACCTTCATCTCATCCTACCACTAACTCTGACCCCTATCTCTAACCCTAACCCTAACCCTCACCCTCACCCTAACCCAATCTCTAACCCTTACCCTTACCATAACCCTAAACCTAACTCTAACTCTAATTATAACCCTAACCCTATCTTTAACCCTAATCCTAACCCTAACTCTAATTATAAGCCTAACACTAACCCTAACAATAAAAATCATCCTAACCCTAACCCTAACTCTAACCATTCATATGATACTAATCCTACTCCTCACCCTACACCTTATTCCTAAACACTACATCCTAACCATAGAAATTACCCTAACCATAATCCTAACACAAACCCATAATCGTACATCCTATATAAAAATTTATCGTAACCCTAATTACAACCATAACGCTAACTATTACTCTAACCATTAAGATGGTATAAATCCTACCCCTCACCCTACACCCTATTCCTAAACTTTACATCATAATACTAACCCTAACTCTACCTCTAACCCATTTGGTAAAACTCACCCTAACCCTAACCCTAACCCTAACACTAATGCTAACTATAACCCTATATCTAACCCTAACCCTAACCCTAACTCTAACCATAACCCAAACCCATAACTGTACATCCTAACCGTAAAAATCACCCTAACCATAACTCTAACCCTAACCCTAATTATAAAAATCACCATAACTCTAACCCTAAATCTAACGCTATCTCCAACCCTAACCCTAACCCTAACTCTAAATCTAACTCTAACTCTAACTCTAACCCTAATCCTAATTCTAACCCTAACCCCAACCCATACCATGCATCCTTACTGCAAAAAATCATCCTAACTGTAACACTAACCCTAACCCAAACCATAAAAATCACCTAACCCTAACCCTAATTGAAACCCTATCTCTAACCCTAATACTAACCCTAACTTTAACCCTAACCCTTACTCTAACCCTAACCCTAACCCTAACCCATAACCGTACATCCTAATTCTAACCCTAACCCTAACTCTAACCCTGACCCAAACCCATAACCATACATCCTAATCATAAAAATCACCCTAGCTATAACTCTAACCCTAAAAAGCTCCCTAACCCTAACCCTATGTTAACCCTAATCCTAACCCTAACTCTAACCCTAACTCTAACTTTAACCCAAATCCTAACCCATAACTATACAGCCTAACTGTATCTCTAACCCTTACCCTAACCTAACACTAACTTTAACTCTAACTCTAACCCTAATCTTAACTCTAACCCTAACCCAAACCCATGTCGTGCATCCTAATCGTAAAAAATCATCCTTTCTATAACTCTAACCCTAAATATAAAAATCACCCTAACCCTAACCCTAACCCTAATCATAACCCTATCTCTAACCCTAACACTAACCGTCACTCTAACCCTAACTCTAACTCTAAACCTAACCCTAATCCTAACCTATAACCGTACATCAAAACTATAAAATTCACCCTAACCCTAACCCTAACCCTAAACCTAACCCTGAATCTAACCCTAACCCTAACCCTTTCTGTACATTTCAACCATAAAAAAATCACCCTAACCCTAACTCTAAACCTAATCCTAACTCTAACCCTAAGCCTAGCTCTAACCCTAACTCTAACCATAACCATTAATCAGAAAATGTCTTCCATATTGCCTATTTTAATCATCCCTAATACACATGAAAAATACGCACACTCGAGAAGGATTACTCTTGGCGTATTATATATATAGTTATATATAAGCTAGTTATAAGTACAAGCTGAATACGAGCATGACATATTCTGAGGAATATTCTATGTAAATAAAAAAGATTGAGGAGCAGTTACATTTCTCAAAATGCCAAATGGCATTGATGAAAGCCAAAAATAAAAATAAAAAATGATTTGGTGGGAGTTACAAAAAATTAAATTACAAAAAGAAAAAACTTCAAAAATGCCAAATGGCATTACGAAAATTTGAAAATAAAATAAAAATTAAAATATAAGGTCATAAAAGGCCAAAAATAGAGGAGTGCAAAATGGCATTCGAAGAAAACTATTTAACAAAAAAAAAAATTGCATGCTTTTTCAGATTTGGAGAGAGAAGCATGCAAAGACTTAACTGGTTGTTTTGTTTGTTTTATTCAACCATAGTTAAAGCAATTGATTTATACAGTTGGCAAGAAGATAACTACAAGATAAATAAGGAGTTAAAGCCGTAAATCAAATTGGTTGGATTTTTTTTCACGCCAAGAATCAAGAATCAAGGAAAATCATGTCTATATAAGAGACAAGCATAATTCATTTCCATATGCACTTAGATACACGGGGGAGTGAATTGAAAGAAGATGCTGAAGGGAAACTGGTGAAAGATTAACTTCATACAGTCCTGATCAATCAAGCTAAGGGAGAGCTAAATAATTTTGCAAACATCGACGAACAGTGAAGCAAAACATCACAGAGCAGAAAGTGTGAAGCACAAAGGAATTGGATTGATACATTGATCAAAGAGGTATTGTACATAAATAGATATGAATATCTGCAATTCAAAGTTACATTAGAAATAGGTCATTGTGTTTCAGTTTAACCATTGAAGCATTAAGTCTCTTAACAAAGTAGGACTTAACCATCTTCTATAATTGAGGTATATCCTAACAGATTACCAAAAAGGTTGATTCATGATAGTAGCAGCAGTCTTACCTAAAGCCTATTGACAGTCTTAGAAGGAGGCTGATTCAAGGATGGTAGTAAGATTAGCATAAAGCCTATTGACAGTCTAAAGTCTGATTCAAGGATGGTAGCGTAGATGCCAGATACTAAGTGACAACCTATGTATGAAAATCCTCTAACAAGGTCGCACTTAACAGTGTGTTTGTAACCTTTAACAGGGTTGGCTCCTAATAGGGCTCACTTCAGAAGAGTGAAAATTTGGGGAACCGGTCCCAGTGGTTTTTTCCCTTAATAGGGTTTCCACGTTAAAATCTATGTGTTATGTGTGTATGGTTTATTACTTTATTGTTTTACATTTCACATATGCATTTCTAGATTGATTGGTATACTCTGCATATTTACTGAGTATCGGTAAATGAGTTTTACTGCTTATTGGTAATCAAGGAGAATAAGGACAGACAAGGTAAACCGACAGACAGTAAGTTATTTCAAGTATTTCAAGCCATACATCTTGTAGGGACTTAATAATATGAGGTGTATAAATTGGTGGATTAAAGTTTAAAGGATAAATTTTTGAGGCCACTGATTCACCCCCCCCCCCCC